>PKRV01003586.1:30887-349313 GCA_003709505.1 Hyphantria cunea | reverse complement strand
ATACATACTAAAATAGTACCAAATTTGTGATGATTCTGCTAAGTCTCGGATGAGGAGAGCTCGTACTTTGGCCTTGAATGAATCAAGTATTGTTTTCTATCATCATCTAGCCGCCTTTGTAGTCCAGTGCTGGACACAAGCCTCTCCTAAGAAAGAAAGTTTTCGCCTTTTATATCACGCTTGACAGACGGGTTGGTACAGGGTTTGTTTCTAGTCCGGATGGCGTAAGAAAGCGGTTCCCGGATCTCACCGTGTGGTTTTAATCGGTTCGATTCCGACACACCGTCCCGCCGTAAACCCCGGTGGGGTGAAGGCCCGAGGGGGTTTTCAAAGGTAAAAAAAAGGGTTTGTTTCTAGTGGATCCATATTGATTAACAGCAGCAGATCCTGGATCATCTCAGGCGCAGAGTGGCACACCATGTGGTTTCAGTCGGTCCGATTCCGATACACCATTACGCCGCAAAGGGTTGACGGCCCGTATGGGTTGCCACACGGAAAAAAGTTCAATTTCAAGATTTCCGTCTTTTTGTAGTGATGTTTTACCGTGTAGTTTACTCGTTTGGTCGCCTGTTAACACCCACGTATTATCTTATTTTTTTCTATAATGTAATAGAAACATTAAAGTACTGGCTAAGAAATAATGCACATCGACCTCTAGAAAGAGACATTCGGCTATGTAGAGTATTATCCCTTTCGCACACTACACGTGTTACCTTTTTTCAGTCGTTCGACAAATGCGGTGGAGTTACGAACTTTTAGTATTTCGTGCGAAGGGGACAACACTACAAAACCGAAATTAGCCGAATGTCTCCTTCTAGAGTTCGATGTGTATTATTTCTTGCCCAGTATTGTATATGGTATTTGTCAGTAATGTTACACTATTACTACTGTACGACATTTTAGATTGTAGCGACGATATTATGCGACACGGGCATAGCTCTTCTGGCGTACATGGATGGCATAACAGGGAGCTCCACGCTTGGCGGGGTTGTACTGGCTGCCTTTGCCGCTGCTGGTTTCGCGATATTCAAGGTTTGAACAGACTCGAGTTCGAGAATATTTTTTATTTATTTGAAAAAAGGTGCGTTATAACTTCTTTAATGTTTCGTAACTAAGTGAAGGGCGCAAAATGTGTACTAATTTGTAAATAAAGGCATGAAGGCAAAGGTCCGTATAAAAAAACACTGTTAGATAATAGTTTTAATACGGTATAATAAATGAAAATGTATGGTAACTCGACTGCTATAAAAACAATTTTTGGGTACAAAATGATACTTGAACCGATCATTGAATTGGATTTATATTTTATCAATTTTTTTGTAGCCTTTTACTAAAATTATACGAACGGAGATGTACGAAATTTCTTTGTAACACTAAATGATTTTATGAAAAAGTAGTCCTGAAAGCTAAAACAATAAGTATAGATAAGGCTACAAAGTGTGACCAAAAAAATTCATACATACACTCGAAGATAACATTCAATCATTGTACAAAAACAAAAATAAAGATCAGAAGATGATGAAGAAGCACACACTAGGCCGCCATAGTGTGGGTCACCATGGATGGTTATTTTTTTTATTTTAAAATATACAACTCCCGCATTAGGAATATACATTCCTGTGTCACGGGGATCTTTACAAACATACATGAAACGGACACAAAGTACACCCAGACTTAGAACAACAATTTATGGATCACACAAAGTATTGTCCCATGTAGGATTTGAACCCACAACACTTGGCGCAGTAGTAAGCGGTGTGGCGACTACTGAAACCACTAGGCCAACCGTGCAGTCAAAGTTTATATTTGTAATTGTGTATGGGGATCACTACTCTTGGATTCTGCTCATGCTTTCCATCAGGCAGGGAAGAGTCACTTTGATAAGGTCATATATAAAAACAAACTCACTGTACGTAGTCTTGTCTCATATCCTAACAGGTATTATTCAGGAAAGTGATGGGTGACGTAAATTCCGGTCAACGAGCTCTGTTCTTCTCCATCCTGGGGGTGGTGAACGCGTCGTTGCTGTGGCCTCTGTGCCTCGCGCTTTATCTCACCGGCTCAGAGATGCTCCCGTCGCACCACATGCCCTGGATATACCTTCTGATAGCCAGCATTTCGTTGCTCAGTGAGTTCTATTTTATATTTATAGACTGAAGAGACACTGTTGAATTTAAACCTACAATAGTCATAATGAATAATTTTGAAAAACTGTTTTATGATGTTCGGAAGTATCTCCTATTGTCAAAATCAGTTATGTTCCTACAAAACATAAAGTATTAGTAGGAAAAAATTGCGATTTAAATTTTAATTTTAAAATTCTCGCCAAAACGCATAGTGGTGTCATGGCGTCTGTTTGTAACAGATGCGACGTCACCATTTGTCAAACAGTATCAGTCAACAGTAAAGTGATTGACATTTATACATAAGTGACGTAACTCGCTCTGATTGGTGTTAAACTTAACATGGCGGATTGCTGTATTTTGTAGTTTTATTTTTGTTAATTAACTATTAATCTCACTATGAATCCCATTTCATCCGATAAATACATGATTTTAGTTTCTTCTTCGTTACTGTCATCATGCCTATTAATTAATTCTACAAGATTTATGTTTATTTTTTCCTTTGAAATTTTGACTTTTTTTAGGGTTCCGTACCCAAGATGTTAAACGGGACCCTATTACTTAGACTTCGTTGTCCGTCTGTCACCAGCCTGTATCTTATGAACCGTGATAGTTACAGTTGAAATTTTCGGAGATGATGTATTTCTGTTGCCGCTATGACAACAAATACTGAAAAACAGATAAAAAAAAATAAAGGGCTCCCTAATTTTCTTTTTAATCTGTTTCCTTTTTTTTTTTTACAAACGTGTTTTTTTTTGCTTGATATTAATAACGGCAACAGTCAGACGCTTAAAATGTATAGATAATAACACTGAACCCTTCCTACATTAGTCCAATTTTTTACTAGTACTAGCGGAAAATGTCTTTAGTACTTATCTGTTCCTGTCGTTTAGTAACTCACTTCTTATATTGTTTAGGCACTGTTCTTTTATAAATTATATGCTTTACATTCATTCGTGGAGTACTTCCTAAATAAGATACTTTTTCTTTTTACAGTTTTTCACTTAGTGTTCCAGTTTGGAAACGTCATAACATACAATATATTTATCTCACTCGCTCTTATTACTGCTGTTCCCGTGTCTGGAGGTATGTAGAAATGATTTTAAACTTCCATAATTTCTCATCGACACGAAAATTGACAAAGTTTTTAAATTTTAGCCCTCGACGTGCTGTTGTATGGAGTGCAATTTGAGGGTATGAATCTAGCTGGTCTTATACTGATCGGCGTGGGTTTCTTTCTTGTCATGTTCCCCGACAACTGGCCTGACTACATCATGAGACTTTTGAGGTTCGTATTACCACTATCGCAATACTGTTGGCTTGAAGTATCTTAAAACATTTGCATATAATGCCATTATCTTTTGCAGAAACCTTCCCATTATGTAAATTCATTTTATGCTTTAGTAATTTTAGTGTAAAAATGGGCGCAAGGTCGCTCTAAAATTAGATACATTTAATGTCGTTGTAATTATTTTTCGATGAAAATAACCAATTTGCTATTATTCCAGAACAAAAATTTTTTATCAAAAATCCAAATGTTCTAGCGTTATTGAGCAGCATACATTCAAAAACCACCCAAAAAAAATTCCGTTGATAATAATGGGGTATTTGTACAGATGGAGCCGCAGTCGTCAGCGCGGCAACAACGGCACGGGCCGCAACCGCGACGCGATGGACTACCGCACCGGCTACATACGCTCCCACTTGCGGTCGCCCTCCGGCCGCGTCAGGTGACCGCCCGAGCCCGACAACTAGCTAACACTCAACTACGAGCTACTATGGCCCGACGCACATTCGCTCGTAGCCACGAGGAAATCTGTTTGATTCGTATTTCGAATTCACAACGGTTCTTCGGTAGTTCGTATGTTCCAAATTCAAATTACAGACGTCGAAAGTCCGTAAGTTATATTCCCCCCGTAGGAGATTCGAATTCCGAGATAGTTCGTTCCGAATTTAAATTTTTCTCGAAAGTTCATTAGATCTATGGTAGGCGATTAGTATGTTCAGGTTGCAAGGGCGAAAAAGCTGGAAAGGGCGTTTGCCGTCTCGAATCTCAATTCCATGTGGTTGACTAGTAGTAGCTGCAGTTATGATAGCTCTAGTAGTATAAAATCAAAGTTGGTCGTTACTCGAAGATCAGTCTCAATATATACGTAGAATTATGTGATGGAAACGTTTGCGCTTAGTGGTTGTTGACGATTATGAGGTGGTTTAGTAGAACATTTGTATGTTTATAGTAAGATTTCTTTTAGTTAAGTAAAAATATATAGTTGATTCCTATTTCCAAACATTTAATAATCTCAAATCAGTATTATTATTTTTTATATATTTAAGCTGCTAAAATGACTCTGCCCTGCCTGATGGAAAGCATGAGCAGAATCAAAGAGTGGTGGTCACCATCCTCAATGCGAAAAAGAACAATGCAGCATGGTGACCCACACTACGGTGGCCTGGGGGGAAGGGGGGTGGTGAGGGGATAGGGGGCGTTGGATTGTGGTATGGGCCTCCGGTATCCTCACTCACTCGATGAAACACAGCGTAAGCGCTGTTTCACACCGGTTTTCTGTGAGGCCGTGGTATCACTCCGGTCGAGCCGGCCCATTCATGCCGAAGCGCGCCATTCTCTCCCACGGTAATTGCAATTGCAAGCAAACCTAACTTGAATTAAAACCTTTTATGATATTTTCTTCTTCGTTGCATATTGTAGAATACTCGTATCTTAAACGTATAATATTAAGTTACTTTCTATTCAATAAACCACGTTATTTTCCTTTACTATGTTAAAAGCTTTAAATGTCAACTTATTCTGATGAAAATAGTATTCTGCTGATCTCAGAAATAAAGACACTAAAATATATTCACATGATCTCCGATAATACAAGTGTTGAAGTATTATTTATACAATGTTATGGCTAATATTGTTATATACACATCTGACTGACCGCTAATGTAATGTTATGTTACAAGTTATTTATATGCACTTACAATTGTATAAACATGATAAACCAAAACATCAACATTTACTTGGAACAAGATTTTTTAATACAATTGTTTGTCAAAAGTTCTTGGGTTCCTTGATTAAGTAACAAAACACATACATAAAGAAGCTATTATTTTAAATTATTATACAAGAATGTATGCTCCGTGTGAGAATATGAAATACAACTGGAAATCTGCAAAACTATCTGTCGAAATAATATCTGATACGTAGGTATAAAAGAAATAAGCAAAAAATATATAATGCAAAAATAGCCGTATCGTAAATAAATATGTGTAAGTGCAATATTCAATGCAAGTGTAAGTGCAATATTCAATGCAAGTGTAAGTGCAATATTCAATGCAAATGTAAGTGCAATATTCAATACAGGTGTAAGTGCACTTGAGTTGCTGCAAAATTTTAGTTAGTATAATCAAACATTCCATCACAGACACTTATAATGAACGGTAATTTCAAAATTATCTCGGTGTTATGAAACCAACGAGTAAAAATTACTTGTAGGTATAGGACCATAAAAAGGTATAAATACAGTTCGTCTTCAAAATAAAATAGATAAATCGAGTTATTGAAATTATCGATGTTACAAACTATCGAGTGCTATCAATAACATTCGAATCAAATCTGTGAGTAGGCTACGCCTATGTCATACTTAAATATAATAAAATTAAAGATTTATTGTTCCTTTCAAGATTATAGATAGTTCAATTTAAATGATTCCTTTAACTTTGTTCATTGAGGAAGATTACTTACTCCTCGGGAACGTGCAATATATCTAATGAGAGGTTACGAATTATTCTATAATCTTTCATTAGCCACTCCTGATCTCATTCGATCCATCGATAGCAGACTTAAAAATAATTTTGGATTGCAATAGTAGCTCGACTTTTGAATACAAATGGAAATGTAGCAACGGTTACCACTACAAATGGAAATGTAGCAACGGTTATCTCGGTCTTGTTTATTCATTGAAATTTTGGACATTTGTCTATATCGAAGTCGAATGGAATTTATACCTTTAGTGATCGTAATGTGTGGCTTCCGAATTCGTTATTTAATTGATCTCAATGAAACTAGTCAAATATTTTAGTCAGGGTAAACTATTTCTAAACCATTGATGCTAAAAAGCTTTTAAAATGGCTTTTGTGCTCATTATTGTTATATAATACTTACATCAAAAGAGGGTAGATGAAGTTATATTAGCATTTCTTGCAATAATGATAAGGAAATCTAGTCAAAAATATATACCACAGAATAGTAATATATATAAAATATTATATCGGCTCGGATTGTATTCATAGATGAGATATTTAAAGAAGAAACTCTGTGTACACTTTTAATCTCCATTCTATTAGTATTATAATAAATATTATTCTGGTTTGTGGGGGTTAAAAGAGTCGGTTATGTAATTATAATTATATTTTATGTATACACACAGAATTAATATGATCGCGTAAAAGGTAAATTACTCTATATTGGCCGTGGTCTCAGCTGACGAATTAGTCAGCATGTGACCACGGCCGGCCCGTGTGTGCTTACATAAAATATTCTCTTGCATGCACTTAAAAAAAACTGCCACCATTCCCTATCACGACTTATAAATACTGCCCCAATATAGTGTTAATTCATATTAATCGTAGCACTTCAATAAATATAATGTAGTGTAGTAGATATTCACCGTGTCCGTTTTCGGAGATTTTACTAAAAACAGCGAGCGATGGATTCGGACTGAATATAGTGTGATAAGGATCAACTTCTACGATATAAATTAAAACCTTACTACAGCTAATCACTAGATCAACAGGTGAAGTGGTTTTATCACACTACAGAGATTAACTAACATATTTATTTTAGTCATTTAACTAACTGACTTTAACCTTGATCATTGTCGCACTATAGAAAATTGAGTTTATATTGATTTCATAAATGACGTACAATGTTCATGCATTTACGTAAAATCATTTAACGTGAGTCAGCCGTTACGTCAATGCTCCTTTATATATTTTGTTGACTATATACATTACATAAACTGCAACTTATAGAGTGTATGTTTAACGCACTCTGAGGGTATCGTAAAAAAGCGAAATATTTATTTAATAAGGTATAATGACGGTAGTTGTACATTTGTATGTTAAAGAAGTTACTTTTAAACAATAGATGGCATCAATTCCGTACATACAAAAAAAGTAATCACAATTATGTTTAATTAAGAAGTGGATTTTCAGTTGCTAAACAGTGATTCTTCATCATCATCTCTCTACCCTTTCCTCAACTTTATTTGGGGTCGGTGCAACGAGTTTTCTTCCTCCATTATCCTCTATCACCCGTCAGTTCACTGTTTATGCCGTTCCTGGTCATACCCTCTTTTACGCAGTCCATCCACTTTTGTGGTCGTCCTCTACCGTCAATTTATCAATTTATATCCGATAACTTCCATGCTTAAAACTTTTTAACTACACTTTGCTCATCTTTACGCATCACATGTCCATGCCAGGTTAGTCTGTTGCTTCTCAACTTTACATCCACTGGTGCTACTTTCAGGCTTACTCTGATGTAGTCATTCTTCACCTTATCCATTCTAGTTACACCACAAATGCATCTCAACATTGGCATTTCAGCTACATGCAGGCATGATTATTGTACGTTATTGCATGAATAAATCAATGAACGTTGGATATGTTGATAGGGCTGTTACAAATATCGTTCACATGTTGCAGTAAGTCTATATCTTTTCAACATGTAAACGACATTTATTGAAAATTATTGTAGTTTTAACAAAAAATGTATTAAACGAGTTCATAAATTAATCATTAAATAATAAAATTTAAACAATAATATATGTAATGCAGCCCAATTGTGTTAACCATTGTTTTGAATGGTTTGTTTATAGTCTGTGCCTTTACGATGTTGAAGTGTATGTTACATTTGTTAGTTGTTGATATTTTTTAGTCATTATATTCATACGAAATTATCTCAATCGTTATTTACTGTGTTGTATTATGTGATAGTTATATAATTGTATAATATATATTCTAAGTTTAATATAAGTTATAAATTATAGTAAGATGTTTTCTCTTTATTAACTCACTTCAACATGTAACAAATGCTACCTGTGATGTTACTCGAATACAATCAATCTTAGTTGATCGATTTGAAGTCAGCTGTCTTGTATTCTTGTGGCTGGGGTTCACTGTTTTAAATGTGGGGAAAACGTATACTTTCTCATTCATTTTGATTTTGAATTTTCGAAATATATGCATTGTTAGAACTCGAATTTCAAATCTTGTCAAAATATGTCCCTTATTCAGCCAAACACTAATCCCTGTATCAGATTCTAGCAACGTACATTGTAGTAGTAGTTGTGTGACTGAACTTAGTATCGTCATAGCTCAATGTCTCCGTTGTGACTCATGTTTTGTACGACCATTGTGTAATGTAGATACCTATTCTTTTTGTATAAATATTTTATGTTTTGTAATTGTGTAATTTAATCTGATTGTATAAAGGAATTTATAATGAAATAATATTGTGCAACTTTTTTGTAGAACTATCTCAAATATTAACATTTTTGTACATTGGTTATAGTTTCGACAGTTTTTATTGTTCGTTTTTAATAGAAAAAAATTAAAGACTGAATTAAATTGATGTTGACTAAAATTTCAATTACGCAGTCGTGGATGTTAGTATTAGTTTATAGAGTTTATTGATGATATTTTATTACGTAGCGTATCTAGAGTCATATGTCGGTGTCTAGATTGTAGGCGATAAAGATTCAGCCGCACGTCCGATCTCATTGTGACTTGAAGGTGTGCGGTTGAACCATAACTTGTACAATAGGACTCACTTGGTTACGAGTAGCAGCAAAATATATGTACTACAAGTAGTGAACACGAGATAACACCTTGGCCCCTGTGATTCATTTTGTTAAAAGTAGAAATAATCTGTTGGTAATTAAATAAAATTGTCGTAAAACATTTTTTTGTCATATAATATAAGGATCTTATCCATGAATACACATATTACATTGACTAACAGCAGTCTTGTTTTATTGTGATTTTCACATGCCTAAAAATATTTTACATATAATCTAATACATTGATATTAAGTTCCTAAATATTATGCTAAAAAATATTACAATCGTGTTTAAATGCAAGCTGGTATCTGCACATGGTCAAAAATATACCTACTTAACATAGTTTAGAACTTTAACAAGAATTGAGGTCGTGCTAATTTTTCCTTTACGATTAGCGATCAAATAGGTACTCTTATGGAATTCTGAAAAGCATAGCAAGAGAATATATGAATTTATTCAGTTTTCAATTCAATGTATCAGTTTGAAAATTAAATCACGCGTCGCTACGAGGCTGAATCGTTATTTATTAAGTTTTAACAAACACCGCTTCCTTGACATTCAACAATAATAACAAATAATTTTCCTTATGATCACATCGTTTACAAACTACGGATATTTGGAACGTTAAGACGAGACGAGATTATTATTAAGAAGCACGTCCCTCCAAAAACCTAGCACAAATGAAGTTCAACAGAATAGACTCGTGACAAGTGCCATAAGAGAAAAAATACTGTAATAATATTTTCTCCAATGCTTATATTTCCGGGAGTTATTTTCGGGCGACTTTATGGTTTTCAGAGCACCATAAAAAAAGAAAGATAAGTTAGTCATATTTCTATTTCAACTATTCGCCTAGCAGGAGTAAAAGAAACGATATCATTCTAGTTGCGCTACATCCAAAGACCGTCGGTCGGGCCATTTAAAACCTATGAAAACAGCAAACGAAAAAATGAGGGCACCAGGAAACAAAAGAAAACCTTAGACTGATTTCTCGCGGTCTTTGAGCCTTATAACAAAATTTCCTTTTGATACTTTATCACTGAAATGTTATTGGAACATCATATGTTGAATGCTCAATTTACATATGTACTAAAACTTATAAAGCTCGATTTCAGTTTTTACGTGCACCATATTTAAACGCTTCCATTGTTAACACGGTCCCATCGCCAGATGGTGCCATCGTCGCAGCATGTTAGCAATATCCTGCCGTTGCGAGACAACGTCACCTATAAAAATTGAAAAAAAAAACTTTTATTTGAAGTACATTTTTAAAAAATCACAAAGACTTATCGAAGCTGGTATCATACCTGTCTCACGGCAGCAACGCAGCGAGGGTGAACTAACTGCGACACTCGAGAGCCTCCTGCAACGTTACCTAGCTCCCACACCATCGTCTTCCCACACTGGTTACCAAGTGCTATTACCTATTTAAATAAAAAAATATTCAATTGATTCAAGAACATCGAGGCTACTCTGTTTTCAGCGTTGCGATTGGTGACGAGTATAGTTATGGCAACGACTAACGCGAGTCGCCATCGAGAGTTAGTTCATAAGAAAAAATCGGCTAAGATCAAGTCGGACTGACGGACACAAACCTGTAGGTATATTATATGATATAACTATAAATTTATCTATGCTATAAAACATTGTTTCGTAGCAAATTTCAAGATTCTGAGTTCACGGGAAGTACCCAGGTTTTGATTTCCTTGCGAGTATCGAAAACATTGATTATGTTGACTTTAAAAAATAGTTTTATGTTACAGCTCTAAGATACAGTAGACTTGAGTATTTGATATGAATTTCAGCTTGATGCTGCCACGCATTCCTAAAAAAAGGTCCTCACAGACAGCCAAGTGTAAAACAAAATGATCTTATAAGGGTTATGCTTTTCCCTTTTGAGGTGCGGAACACTAAAAACTCACAATATATTCAGAATGCAGAGGGCCTGTCTGCATTCTGAATACTGGCGACATCAGTAACGTCGATCGCAATAGAATAATAACTCACCCTTTGGCTGTAGTCAACAGCGAACCGTATGAACCATATCTCACACTCCTTGTAGTCGAATCTATGAACAAGAGTGACAAAACTGTCTCCCGGTCGAATTTCCGTGTCCTCCAAGCGTCCTGGCTTCCAGCAGATAATGGCGTTTTCGCAAGACTGTAATTAAGTCATATTAAAATACAATCTATTATAGAATTAGGGGTAGAAGTAGTACATAATACAATGTATTTTTAAAGAGATCCTGAGTAAATTTAAAAAAAGTTAACTTACTTTGGACAAAATAAGATCTCCCATCCATCTAACACAATCAACATAATTTCTATGAATATCTCGTGTAGAGAAGTCTGGAAAATGCTCCTTCAAGGAATTGAAGGGTCTCAATGCTCTATGAGGGTTAAAATTATAACTCTGCTTGATAGCCTCGTGCATTGACGGTTTGTCGAGCCGCCACAATTTGAGCGAGTGATCCATGCCACATGACATGATTCTGTCTCCTTTCTGGTCAAAATCAGCACTAAGAACTTCGTCTCTGTGCCCTTCAACTCCTCCAAAAATTGCAATACACACATCAGTCTTAATATTCCACAATCTTAATGCATGGTCTTTACTTGCAGATAGAAGCAAGTTCGGATCCCGTGGGTGAAACTTCACTTCGTTAATAGCGTGACCATGACCAATGTAATGTTTTATGCAGGTTTGCGTGGCAGGGGCAAAAATCCGGACAATACCCCGGGATCCTGCTACAGCCAGTAATGGTAGGCCAGTATCTTCTTCATATGACCAAGCACAGGTGTAGAATGTTTCATCAACCTGTAAGAAAACTGGTTATTTATATTTAAAGATAATTCCAGCATTTAAATAAGTCCAGTGTTAGGATTATACTGTTGTCCCATGTGGGCTTTCAACATCAGTGGGATCGCTTAAGCCACTATGCTATCTGTGCAGACAATTTGTACTTTTCAGATTGTTCTAAATTCATTTATTTATATATACATATAATATTTATTTAAAAATTAAAAACTTATTTGTTAATTTTGTTCACATCTATCTTTATGAAAAGAGTTAGTAAGTATTTACAGTCTTTTCTTGTATAGTCTCTTTTCAGGCAAAGGTCCAAATCTTTCTACACTCCAAATCTCTCTTCTCTTTCACTTTGTAACCTATTTGCACTGTTTGTTCTGATAGGTTTGGAGGGTAGTTGATACACAATTAGCGTTGGTTGTTGCCTAAAGTGTACAGCCTCAGACTAACACGTCCAGAGCTCAATGATTGCTATAAATACCACATCAAAATAGAAAGGATTCTTTTTTTAGTCTCCAGTCAGTGTAGTAACAGTAAAAACAAAATAGATCCACATCAAGCTGCACTCAATGCAAAGCTACATACTAATATAACTTAGCTAAGATTATCTTTCTTTCAAAGTTAGAAAAAACAGAACTGGCTGTAGAAATAATATATAGGAACTCACATCTGGATCAGCATAACATTGGAGAAATTTGAAGCCACTTGATTCAGGACATTCATAGATGGACACCCTGTTGCTACCTACTACTGCAAACACTTGTGGTTCTCCTTCACCCAGATGGTGGTTAAATTGACAACCAAACAGCGGTTGACCATGGTCTTCCTTAGCACTACAACTGTATAAAACAGTAAAATTTAAAAAATTATAACCTAATTTCATAAAATAATTTGATAATTTGGGTTAAAGTCCTAATGAGTACAAATAGTTGTATTATGAGCATAGCATTTTACAGCCCATCACTTGCTAAATGCTTTTTGTTTTAGAATGGGACAAAGCAAAATAGCAACCTAGAGCAAGAAAAAAAAGAATAGGATGAGATGAGGTAGGGTAAGTACTGCAAGTCTAGTTAGAATAAATAAGACTGAAGCTTCACTATACTACTAAATTTTACTACTATCATCAAACTTACTTGAATTTATATGGCGGTTTTCCTTGTTTAGGAACCTTTTTCTTGCCTCGGCGGCGTTTTTTGAAACGAGTGTTTGTCGGAGTTTCACTACGGGATGTATTGTCAGTGTTTGAAGTGCTTTCAACGCTGGAAGTCTCGTCCTAATCAAAATAAGTTTATACAGATCTTTATTAACTAAGACTAAGTATAAGAACGTTATGATAACAATAAAAACAAATGCATTTTAATTTTTGTTACACTCCTGTCATTAATTACACCAAAGGACAAAGTTAAGGGCAACACAATGAGAAGTCATATCGTTGACTAACACAAACGACCAACTTGAAGCTAATACTCACATTTTCATTGTCCGAAAAGTTCATATTAACTAGATTTTACACTCAGTTGTACTTTAAAAAGTTCTTTATCTCTAATTTAATACAAACACATTAACATTTGTGCATTTTAAAAACAAAAGATCTGCTCACGGTACGGTATCAGCTGACAGATGCGTCTTAAACGTCAAATGTCGAATTTTCGCGGCAATAAACTACTATAGTGTTTAAAAAAAACAGTTACAATTGTTAGTCGAGTTTTACATCTGTTCTATGTTTTTAAAATCAATAAAATGAATTAAAAATATGTTTTAATTTAAGAAGAAATTGGTATTTATTTCATTTTTAATAAACCTTGAATTTACTGGTAGCTCCAATTAGTAAGTAATTTAAAATGTTAGATTAAAACAGACTTTTAATAGCACAAGGCCAATGGTTCCTGTCATCGCCGGTTTAATAACTATTAGCTACAGAGTTATGTTACGGACCTACCATTTATTTATTTATTTATTTTATACATCATGCACATTTGTGCATTGGCGTACTTAATGCACTTAATGGCATTCTCTAACAAGCAACCAAAACTTCCACAGTGCTGCCAACTTGTTAAGATAGCGCTACCTCTTAATATATTTAATTGAGTTAATATTTTTTTATCCTTAATCTATTTTCTTTTGTAGTAGTATTTAATTAAATAAATGTCTATTATATACTTCAAAAACAAAATATCTACATCCAATGTCCTTAATGACACACATAAAAAATGTTGTAAGTCATCTTAGGATTTGAGACTGGAGATGCCTCAGCATTCCACAAAATTTTGCGACCAGCATGTCGCTGTTGAAGCTGTACGCTTGTGGAATGCACTGCCGGTGAACATCAGGCAAGCGCAAACATTAAATGCATTTAAAAAATGGTTTATGAACATTATGCATCTTAATTAAGATGATCATTAATCAGGGTATGCTGTGAATTTTTTATTTATTGTTTTTATTTTTAATGCGTTTTTTAGTTATGTATTTTGGTATGTATGTGTATTGGTATGTACAAGCATTCGTTACATGGGTATGTGTGTATATATGTATATATATATATGTATGTATATATATATATACATACATGTTATTATGTTGTGTGTAAATAATTTATTCAAAACTCATTGCACCCTAACTACCACTGTCTCTCCTATACATTTCGATCCATCCTAAGGTTGCCTGGAAGAGATTGCTTTTGGCAATAAGGCTGCCCTTTGTACACTCCGTCTCACATTTTATGTACTCTCTTCTAACTGTAATATTATAGTGTGCTATATATAAAGAGTTTTCTATCTGTCTATATATGTATAGCCTTAGTAACTTTTTAAATAGGGTTAAAATGACAAAACAAAATATCTTCAAAGCGTTTTTATTATTACGTATTATCGTTTCATTTAAATTACATTGAAATTTGAACACAACAGTTGTTATTAGTAGGTATAAAAAGATTCCTTGTTTTGTTTGTTAATTACTTAACTAATATAGAAGTAATCACAGCCACAACTTATTTTATGTTTATACTTAAATTCTACAATTACTTAGATTTACTTTTAATACTGACGAGTGCCTAAGTTAAATTACGTATTTTACGAAAATTGATAAATTAACATATTTTTAAAAGTTTTTCCTAGGTGTTATTACCTTTTTTTATTTTCAGTAGCACAAATCGACTATACAATCAAAGCTTAAACAAAAATAATGCAATTCACAGTATTTAATGGACCTTTTTTGGGAAAACAAGATTTGTTTCTTCATGTTATAAAGCTAGACGTTTGCTATTTACTCAATTGTATGAGCAAACTGAAATTTATTACGTTTATCTCATATGATTGACCAACTCCTAGTTTTGTTACTGCAATTTTCGGCCCTTAAAAATATTTAAGAACTATTTAAGAAAACTCATTATTGACCAAAATTTCTAGTATTCCTACTAGTAGCCCAGTATTCCCACATACCTAAACGTAATTTAATTTTTCTATTACGTATTAATTATAGGCATTAGTGCTCACGTTTTTTCTTTAAAGCTGGGCTCTGAAGCACTGAAAATCTTACCAATATAGATTTCGATTTCAAAGATTTTAGGCCGGCTAGGGCGATCAAGAAAGCCAATATGACAGTCTTTATCTTTAGAAGTATTGTCACCAATTTTTAAATCAACTGATCTTATTTTAAGTTTAAATTACTGCATTGGCGATTCCCATAATCGCTTAACCAAAAACTGGCGGTTGGCACGTACAAGCATGACGTAGAGCTACTCGGAGAAACGGCAGGAAACGATCCACACGAGCATACACTCCTGGGTATCCTGGCCTAGCACAGCCTCTACCCCATGAGACGATACCTGGAAAAAAGTTAGAATGTGTAAATAAAATTCAAATAAAAGACAATATTGCCGGCTTGTTTATACTGTAAAACGAAATTTTGACGATACAGTAGTGACTGAACTGCTATTTACTGTAAGTCTTAATCTTTTGTCCGTAACGATAATATAATTTAGACTGTTCATCATCTTCTTTCTAGCCTATAAATCTAGGGAATTAATATTCCCAAGATTTATAGTTGTCGGCTACTAATTCTACCAGTTTTACCTGAATATCAGTTTTTCCACGGAGCCACTGGCCTCCAACCTCCCCAACCTTGAGGGTGAACTGAATTCGAATATTGAACTAGTTGTCAGTATATTCCAGGTGACCAACTTCCCAATAACGGTTGTCATAAATGTTCATGACCACCGGGACCGCCGGGAATATACCACCATCTTCCATACTCCGAGCTGCTTTTAAAAATATCTTGTGAGAAAAACCCAACAGCAGTCCCAGGCATCGAATTCGAGATCTGATTGGCACTGGCTTACGCTAACAGCTAGGATTAGACCGACAACGCAAGAATATATTTTAGACTGTTAAGTTCAGGGGTGTGTGGGGGCGAACCAAAATCTTTCGCCCCCAGCCAACCTCACCTGCACGCGGTGCACCCTGCTAGATAACAAACGAGGCTCTGGCGACCGACCGATGGTGGTATATCCATCCTAAAAGGCGTAACTAAACACAATAGGCCGGTGATGGGCAGCAGCGTCACCGGTGCAACAAGTTACGCCCTGCGATCACCAACCCGCCTGCCCAGCGTGGTGATTATGGGCTGACCCCCTCCATGAGTAAGCAAAAGAAGCCACGGCCCCCAGTTCCCGGTAGTCCCGCTATTCCTGGTCATGGTGGCNTGATGATGTTAAGTTCATAATTAATTTAATTATATCCTGTGAATTTTATCATTCCTACATATTGAAATACAAAGCGATTATTATAATTCATTATCAACATCACAGACTTTAATAGTTCAATGCTAGACCTATGTCCATTTATATATATATAACCCTATGAACACTACCCTTGGAAAGGAGGTTTTGCTCAAGTAAATCATTAACCTTCTTTACTAATATTCGTTAAGATCTTTTACTTACCAACAAGAGTGAAGTATGGTTGGGATACCAGCAGAGGACCTCCAGAGTCGCCGGTGCACGAGTCTCGGTCGGGTGCGTTGGCGCACAACATGCGAGGGGTCACTTTCCTTCGGCCGTACCCAGCGCCTGAGCATTCTTCTTGGGCCCATATTTGTACACCAGCCTTTAACAAAATATCACATTATAGCAGAATTAGAAATTAAAGTGTTTTTAACTATTAGATGTAGTGATCTCTATAATTAACTGCCTAATTTACTTTTTTAAGTACCTATTTTACTGGGTAATTATGGACTGGCTTGACCGGAGTGATACCACGGCCTCGCAGATAACCGGTGTGAAACAGCGCTTGTGCTGTGTTTCGCTTGGTGAAACACAGCACAAGCGCTGTTTCACACCGGAAAACCCCATCCCTTCCCCCATACCCCATAGGCCGGCAATTCACTTGTGATGCTTACGGTGTTGCGGGTGTCCATGGGCGGCGGTAATCGCCTACAATCAGGCGATACGTCAGCTCACTGCCCCTTATTCCAGATAAAAACATGATCTTATTTTTAAATAAACGGAGTAAAACAGACAAGTAAAAAAGGCTTTTCAACCAGAAATATTTCATTATAATTTAGGCAAAATGATAACAAGATTACTTTCAATTCAAAAATGATAGCCGCAAAAATTTGAAGGGTGAGCAGGTTACTTATTTTTACAATGTAACTAAACTGTTTTATCTTGTATCTAAGATTATCATACTCCGTGTAGTGAGGGATTAACAGACTAGTCCACTGGAGGTAGGCCTCTCTTTAGAAACAAAGTTTTAGCCTACTATACCCTGGCCAGTTGGTATAGCGTTTGTGTTAAGTCTTCCTTCTCTATGCAGTGAAGTTTTTCTCCGTAGTTTGTACCCTTAGTCACCTCTTACGACACTCATGGGATGAATAAGGGTGGTGAGACTCCATATTCTTAAAGGCTGTTGATGTAATGATGATGAAGACTATCCATTGTATTCTTACTTTCATCGGTATGTTGGAGGCTGGCCCTTTTTCTACGGTGCTTCCCCAACCAGAGACAATCGCTTTTTCTCCTTCAAGACCGGTGTAGTCATCGATATCTGTAATCAATCGAGATATTAACGATTTAGAAAGTGTCTAAGAATCTGAGGCTACCTCAGGAATTCGATCGACTTTAGTCTGTGAGAACAACACGTTTCGTTTCGTACGTTTCGAATTTATTTGAATTCCAACAAATAAATAAATATATGCGGACATCTAATACATAAAGCTATCTAATCCCAAACTAAGCAAATCTTGTATTATTTTGACTGCCTCTGTGGCACAGTGGTAGCGAATGCGACTGCTGTGCAAGAGGTCTTGGGTTCGATTCCTGAGTTGGACCAAATGTTTGTATGATCTACAAATATTTATTTCGGAGTTTGGGTGTTTGCTATGTATAATACGTATGTATTTACAGAATATATATATATATAAGTATTAATATCAGTTGTCTAGTACCCATAGTACAAGCTCTGCTTAGTTTGGGACTAGATGGCGTTGTGTGTTAAAGTGTCTGAACATATTTATTATTATTATTATTGGTATCAGACAACTGATATAAATACATATAATAATTATTTTTTGTAAATACAAACATATTATTTATAGAAATCATCCAAACTTCGAAACAAAGATTTGACCCGGGAAAGGAAGCATATTACCTCATGCACAACAGTTTCGTACCCTGCCAATGCACCAACGCGGCGGTCAAAGTAGAGTAAAGCTTACGAAGAGAATAACATATAAGATATTCAGTATTGTAGACACCAGAAAGCGGTGAAAACGAATGTCGAAAGAAATTGAAAGCTCAAGTGACACTTACAATGTGAAATATGCTGTCGGTGTTAAACAAACTTAAACAAAACAGGTGCACCGAAAACATTCTTTTGCATCACGAGTGTCAGTAAGTCAGTGGGAGAACCACGCTTCGGCATGCATGGGCCGACTCGACCGGAATGATACCACAGAAAACCGATGTGATACCGCCTGCGCTGTGTTTCACCGAGTAAGTGAGGATACCGGAGGCCCATGATCCAACCCATACCCTCATCCCCCTTCCCATCCCTCAAAGTCGGCAACGCACTTGTGACGCCTTTGGTGTTGCGGGTGTCCATGGACGGCGATAATCGCTTACCACCAGGCGATGCGTCTGCTCGTTTGCCTTCCATTCCATAAAAAAAGTAATAATAACGGTTGGTATAGCTAAGGCCTACCTCCAGTAAGCAATTTATATGCATGATAATAAGTAACTGGATGAACGAACTTTCTCCGTTTTAATTTTGATATTTTTTCTTAAAATGAATCGCATCTACATCCATTTATCGCCTCCCGAAACCTCCTGCTTATTAAATTTCATGAAAATCGTGGGGCTGTTTCCGAGATTAAGATTAATTTGTTTATATATAAAAGGACTGTTCGTTTAAAGGTATTAGATATCTTTAAACATCTCACTCATAGCTGTTAACCAGATAGATACAATTCATACTAATAATATAAATTTGATAGTAATTCTGTCTATCTATTACGCTTGGACCTTGGAGAAGGACATAAGCTATTTTTAATTGTCATAACCAATATATATGCGGGTGAAGCCGCGAGCAGAGGCTAATACATATAACTAATACCTTTATACTAGCAATTTTTGTGTGTATATTATATAAATCTCGGAAACAGATTATAGAGGCAAAAAAACTGTGTAATTTACCAAAAAAAATACCGAGGGAAGCTTGGTACGATTTCTAAATACGTACGCTTTACAGATAAATTACAAAAAGCAATAGAACAAAGTGATCTTACTCATCACACAACTATTTTTGGGAACAAGTTCCAGATCTATTTCTTAGCAAATAGGGTTCACTAACCACTACCAATCCACTCGTAGTTTTTTATCTGAAACTAAAAAAAATATTACCTGGTAAGCACGCAGGCTTGTACAGTCTGTCTGGCAGAGGCTCTGCCAGTCTCAACACTGCAATATCATAATCATACGTGTATTTGTTGAAGTCTGGATGCTGCACCACATGTACGACTTCGTAACCTTCAGATCTCGAAGCGTTGACATCGTATTCTCCGACAAGAACGGATAGTCGAGAAGCCTCTATCCTGTAAAATAAAAAAGTCTAATTAAGAATTGACTAGCGAGATCAGTAACCAATGATTTTTTCTTCAGAAGTAATGCAGAACTGTATGATTCTTCTTTCTTTTGAAAAAGATTGAAAAGAAGTTTTAGATGGCTTTGATTAATTTGCCTATCGCAGTCTACCTCTGGATAAAGGCCTCTCTAAGTGCACCCCAATTGAACTACGATTGATTATGCCGAGTAATTTACGAGTCATTTGTATTTCATTATGATAATTTTTGGAAGCACAGAGTTCTTGATCTAATATTTTATTATTTTTGTTATTAAGTTAAAGATAAGCCATTACTAACTACCTATATTCCTTTAAAGTACCTTGTTACACATTCGTGTGCCATAAACAAACATTGAAAATGTAAACACAATAATCTTTGTCTTTGTAAACCTTCAAGTTTTATGTAAAATATTTTCAAATCTCTTTAAATAGACAATTAATATTCAGTACACATCAGTTAACGAAGCGAAGAATTGATTGGCAACGTTACTGTACATGTCTATTACTCCGAGAGGACAAAAGAATCAATGCGACCTTAACCTCATTGAGATGATGTAACTCTGAGGCTGTACTGACTTTGTTTTGCCTGGAGTTGCATAAAAAAAAGTTATGGCGCGCTTTAAGGTTTATTTTTATGACAGATTTAATAAAAACCCCTAATATGTTTATTAATTTGGATAATCTATATGAATAAAAATGAATAGACAAATGTGTTGCAAAACTTGAGAACGGCTCGAACAATTTTTTTTTCATAAATATATATTCATTAACGTACAAAGAAGGTTCTTATGGAGAAAAAAAACATAAAAATTGCGACGAAAAATAGTAAAAACAAAACTTGTTTATTTTATCTATTGGACGGCAACAGGCCAGTAACTTTTGACAGAGCGAAGTCTGTCGGGGCAGCTAGTAGACCTAAAGCTCTAAGGCTTACCAGAATAACAGTATGATAAACTTTAGCAGAACAACGGGTGCAAAAAGCGGTCTTTCTCCAGCTATCCAGCCGTATCCAGTTACCAAGCTAGGGCTTGAGACGCTATGAGCGGTTGGGGATAAATTTTCATATTCTTGAGACAAACCTTCCAGAGTCTATAGGCGGTCGAATTCAATTCAATTTCCCTTGAAATTTATTTTACTTCAACTTATTTTAGGTTGATTTTATTTAAAACTGTTCACTGCCTTTATTTAAGAAGAAATCATTGTTTTACGACGCGATATCAAGAATATATAAAATTACTTTTACAATGCACGTGACGGGACGGCACGGCGCGGCGCTGCGTCATAAAAATGAATATTAAAATAAAAATAAGCAATTAATTATGTAAGTAGGTTATAATTTTGTAGTAGGTCAGTGTGCGGCGTCAAGGTAATTAAATTTGTATTGAAAAGAGGTCTAAAATTATTTGGACCTCTTTTCACTTTACTACAGCTTACAATTTTATCATACACAAATCATTCTTATTATGATTTTTGTAAAGTTATAAGTACATACAATGTTAACACTGTCTCGTAAAAGACAAGGCCCATAAGAGTTGTACCTATGCAGTTATTCGATACTCGCTGGAACATTATAGTGTTGTCAGAAGCAATTTATTTACTTTTTTTATGTGTAAATAGTCCATTACACTGTATTTATTTAATAAAATCGAATTTATTTATTTTAAAGAACTTTTACGTTCATAATTATGCAAATAATTCGGCTAAGTGCGACCACGCAACGAAGTCGGTTATTTAATTAAACAAATATTAATGTAAATTTTTTTTAATTAAATCTTTTCCGTAATTTTCTTTATTCTAAATTAAATTGATGGTGAGCTTAAAATGTTTAAATTAAATTATATATAATTGCTACTTGCACCTGGCGTGGCGAGCAGTTAGTCTCAAATAAAAGTAGCCTATGTTACTCCTTATAACATCAGCAATCGGCCAATCCAGTCGTTCCAGAGATTGGTCGAAAGAAACAGACAGACAGGAACACGAAATTTCTAAAATTGATTTGTTTATGTATGTATCGTATACACTTCCATATGCATTTAGTCCTAAGCTGGTTAATTGAAATTACAAATACACTTCAATTATATTTATTTGTATAGATTATGGATAACTTAGTTTATAAGTAATTAAATGAGTAAGCTATCAAATTTTGATAGAATAATCACTACTTATAAAGCCAATTGAACTAAATTGCTGTACTTCGTAACGAAGTTCGAAGTAATCTTTATTTTAGGATAAAACATCAACAACAAAAAATTCATGTGCTAGTGAAGCCAAATCATGCCGATTTCAGCACGAATGAGCCGGCTCAACCGGGCGGTACTCCATCCCAGAAGACCAACCTAAAACGACAGCATTCATGCTTGATAGGTAAGTGCGAGACCGGAGGCCCAATGATACAGAAGTATCTCAGTAGGCCACCATAGTGTGGGTCACGATGCTGCATTGTCGCTTTGCTTGCATTTGCAATGTGTACGGTGACCACTATTCTTGTATACTGTTCATGTTTTCCATCAGGAAAGTCACTTTGGCAGGCTCGTACTTAAAAATAAATGTTTCTATTAAATTTATGTGCTCATGTCTAAACCAGCCTAAAAAAAGGGTCCTGACGTAAACACTTAAAATGGGTGCCAAAGGCAAGATGTAAACGTCACACGTATTGTACTCTACGACCCTATAGGGCGAATATTTGTATGTGGTTATGTAAATTCATAATACAGTGGCGAAATGCAGACATCTTTTGTGATGTAATCCTTCTTAATTTAAGGGTTCTTAAAATCCGGCGTGAAATTAAAAGACGTTCTTTCGGCCATACACCCAGGATGATTCACGCAAAATAGGCACTTATAGCGTAAACCTAAGTCTATACCACCCAGGATGATCTATACAAATAAATAAAATTGAATTGTCTGTTTGTAATTTCAAATTAACAGCTTTTCACTAAACGCAATATGAAATTATATAAGTCACTTACATCAAAAATCATTTCTTTATATCGTGTATGACAACAGTAACCAAGAACCACTAAATTAATGTATTTATCTGAAAAATGGGATTCATAGAGTACAAAAATCGTATTTATTATCGTATTTAGAGCGAAATTAACAGTTAATTAACAACAATAAAACTATAAAATACAGTAATTCGCCATGTTAAATTCAGTTACGTCACGTATGTATAAGAGTCCCTATGTTAGGATATAATCGGCGATCATTATAATGTTTTAAAGAGCTATAAACGACACTGGTTGACAAATGGTGACGTCGCTTCTGCGACGTGACGTCCCAAATAGACGCCACGAAACCACCGAGCGTTTTGGCGTGAATTTTAAACTTAAATCACAATTTTTCTTCTACTAAAACTTTATTTTTTTAGAAATATGTCTTTTTTCGTCAATAGGAGAGATTGCCGAACATCATAAAATATTTTTCAAAATTACTTATCACGCCTAATCTCTGTCTTTCTTTTGGGCTGATTTCTGGATAGGCTAAAGCGATTTTAACTGGACTTTTACTACAAGAACTAAGAGTATTTTTAGACTAGTTTTGCCCCGCAGTGTTCCCTGCAGGTGGCAACAGTGGGCTCAGCTAATTTTAAATAAGATTTTTATATAAATTTGTTGCGTCATCAACAACCTGGAATGTCCCACTGAAAGTCCTGTATCCTCTCAATATCCTCGTATTTGTTTCATAATTAATGTGAAAAAGTATGTGTGAATCAGCAATAAATAATAAAAACTGCGTGCTATAGAATCTTGATCAACATTTAACGTTTATAACCAAATTATGGCAATAAGGAATTCGTTTATGGATATTGTAATGCTAACTGCACTCTGCAGTTCAATATATTTTTTTGTTATGCCTTGTACCTAATCGCAGTGATTAATCATGACCTTTGAACGTTAAAATCATTTAGTTTTTTTCAATTAAATGAGTTACACTGAGAAAAGTTTTTATGGAATGAAAGGTAAATTTTATTACCACCCAATGATGCAGAACCATCTGAATAGACCACCATTTTTTTATGGGATATCCGGAAAACGAATGGTAAGCGATTACTGCCGCCCATGGACAACCGCAACACACATAAGCGTCACTAATGCGTTATCAGCCTTTGGAGGATGGGGTGAGAGGTTAGGTATGGGCATCCTGTATCCTTGCGAGGAAGTCATCTCGTGGAAGGAGGTGGCGGAGAAGGCCCGGAGGAGTGAGAGTTTTAACAGCAGACGGTACTCGCTTCAGTGCGGGCAGGCGCTAGGTGGGTTCAGGATAGCGTAAGAAAGCGGTACCCGGATTCCTCCCGTCTCAGGCGCAGAGGGGCACACCGTATGGTTTTAGTCGGTTCGATTCCGACACACCGGCGCAAACTCCGGTGGGGTAAAGGCCCGAGGGGGTTTCCTCACTCGGTGAAACACAGCGCAGGCACTGTTTCACACAGGGTTTCTGTGAGGCCGTGGTATCACACGCTGAAGCGTGGCTTTCCCACGGCAATGTATGACCATTGTCTGCATCCGCAATGAGTATAGTGAACACCACTTATATACCATTATTATAGTGGTCTAGTAATAAACGAATAATGAAACCAACATATTTCACATGGAAAAACAATTGTCAGAAGTTTAAATTTCAATGAAGACCTAACACTATAAGAAGATTAAGACATTCGTTTAAGTGATTTGACTTGCATAAAAACTGATTTCAAGAACTGGACCAAATCCAAATCGGTTCTCCCAGTCGAAAGTTATTCATTTATTTCAAGCCCATATTAGTAGCATGCATACAATTACACAATTGCGAGTACAAATTTAAATGAGATTAAATAACATTAAAAATATTGAGTCGCAAACCAAAATAAAATCAAAATTATAGTCAAAAACAAAAATAAAATTACAATAATCAAAACTAAAATTTTCAAAAAATAACCATCCAAATTAAAATCATATGTTCTAATGGCAAAAAATTACAGAAACAATCAATTTCCTCTCCTAACATTATGTGGTAACAAACATAAAAAAATACAGTCGAATTGATAACCTTTTTGAAGTAGCTTGAAAATAAAGACTGTAGCCAACTTATCAATCATGGTTGGGATTCATTTATATTAAAATTAAATAACACCAGTCACAGCGAAAGAATAAAACTAGAGAATAGGGGTCTCCGTCTTCAGAATGTAAAATAGGTATATGATTAATTTGAAATTCTCAAAAGCCTTTTATAACATTTGACCATAAAGGTTAAGATAATTTATAACGCTTAACATAAAATAAAAAAATAAAATGTTGACCAACAAGACATAAGAAATTGTGGTGTAATGGTACCCTAAAAGAAAGTTTATTATGCCATTTGAAATAAAAAAACTTGACCAAAGTAACAACTTGGTAGGAATAAAAATGTGTGGTGCAACAATATTTTATAGTACTGTTAATGCAAAAAAGATGGATACAAATTAAGGGTCAGGCGTACGTAATAAAACATTATCCCATAAAGAGGCGAAGGTGCGGGACAAACGCACACATGCGCATTACTATAGCCCACGACTCACACACAATCATTCAGATGTTAACAGTTATCTCACAGTGTACTAAATTTATTGAAATATTACTAAAACTAAAACCCCGTAAAAAGGTTTCACTTAATACTAATAACTGTACCTTTCACTAAAAAGAAAAAAAATATGTGCCGTTTTGAAAATCGAACAAAAAAAAATACGGCATCGACAATAACGGTATAAGAATGGATACTGTTTCTTGTAACAGACAAGTCAAGAGGATACTGACTAATCAAAATAGATATATCACATACTTGACATGATGCTCACTAAACCTACATGAATGATGATTTGTAGTTGCCGACTAAAAAAACCACTGACACGATTTCGGAGAATGTTGTTGTACGGCTTATTTTCGACAACATTACCGTAGTACAGTAATTTGCATTTATTACGGAACCCTCAGGACTGGGTTTTGCGTCATCTGGGTACCGGTTTGGGTAAAAACCGCCCGTTTTAACTGTAAGCACTGTACGTCTTGCTTATTACCACACGTGGCAATTCAGTCAACCCATGTAATCAACCAGCATCCCGGTCCCGCTACGAAAATGAGTTTAATTGATTTTTGGGCGGGTAATTTTGAACATTAAAAGCAAAATAAATTCTGAAACAGTTCCCAAATTGAAATATGTGACTTCATCTTATAAAGAAGATTTTATTTTTAGTGGATACTTAAAATCATTAGGTCAACATCGAAATGAGGTGAACAGGTATTGCATTGAGTTTTATTAAGTTGGCATCGATTAAGTGGTTTTGTTTATGGTAATGAGTCTTAATTTTTTAGGTCTATTATATTTTTTATTAACTGTGCCCTGCGGTATTACCTCTCTAATCGGGTTTTTAGTAATTTTAATTTTGTTCTACAACATTTTTTTACAGTCACTCCTTATAACATCAGTTTTCTGACAATGAAAGTCCCGTCAAAATCTGTCCAGTCATTCCACAGATTAAACAAAACAAATAGACAGAGATTTAGAACGACAAAATATCAAAAATTGTTTTTTTTTATGTTAGTACGTATAGCATATACTTCCATATGCACTTCTTGAAAAAAACTGTTAAGTTAAAGTACAAAAAGAGACTTAAATTTTATGTAGGTAATTGTATAGAATCAAAATCTTTATTACTTGCTTAGTGTACGTTTTGTGATCTTGTCAGTTTGTTCGTCTCGACTTATTAGCATTTTCCAGGCATTGCAAATTTGAAAGTTTTATAGAAACTTAAATTATTACACAATTGTTAGATAATTAAAATATAAAATGTTGGAATTATATCAAAGAGAGAAATTAATAGTTTAAAGTATATTTATGAAATATAATAATAAGTAATTTTGAAATCGTGGAAAAATTAAAAGTTCATTGATGACATTCCTCACCGAACTTTTACATTATATTCTGTTATATACTATTTTGTATTATTATTTCGTTCTTATGTATCCATTATTACCCGAATACGAAAGAAGGAGGGTTTTTTGAGTGTATGTATGTATATTTCTCTGGCACAACTTCGAGCCAAAACGGCTTGTCGTATATTTATGTGAGCGGTGTCAATAGATTCGTCTTAGTCGTGAGAGTGACACAGGGTACATCAAATAAAAAAATCAAAATAAAAAACCTTTAAAAAAGCTCGGGTTTTTTTTTAAATTTTACTTGTCTTTAATTTCATTGTTAAAGATACCTCATAATGTGTTGTAGTATTTGTTAGTGTGTAAGGTAAGCATTGATTATTATTAAGTATATGTGTTTTGGTTCTATGAATTCTTCTACTGAGTAAAAATATTTTTTAATTAAAATCTCTTTCAGTTTTTTAATAATTCTAGTGAAATTAATTTTAGTTTTAATGTGCATCGGTAATTTATTATAAATTTTAACAGCCATGTAGTAAGGATTCTGGTTTAGTATTTTGATTCTTGAAAGTGGTAGGCGTAGCCTAGTTGGTCTAGCGGCTAGCGTAAACGACTGCCGATCAAGAGGTCTCGGGTTCGATACCCGGGCGGACTGTTTTTGGGTTTTTCTTACAAAAAATTCTTAACAGTAGCCCGGAGTATGGAATGTGGTGATAGTCTCTCCCGTGAGTCGGAGAGCACGTTAAGCCGTCGGTATTGGTTGTCGTGTGAATTCGATGCCCGGGACTGCTGTCGGGTTTTTCTCACAAGACATTTTTAATAGCAGCTCGGAGTATGGAAGATGGTGGTGTTTTCCCGCCGGTCCCAGTAGTCATGAACACCTATGACAATCGTTATTAGAAAGTCAGTCCCCTAAAATATACTGACAGCTTTTTTTTTTTTACGTGGTGTCATGCCTTTACCCACTTCGCTCCCCCCTGGGGACGGGGGGTTCGCTTTGTGTGGGACTCCTGACTGGCTCACCAGACTACCCACTAAACCACCACGGTGTGCCACTCTGCGCCTGAGACGGGAGAGATCCGGGTGCCGCTTTCTTACGCCATCCGGACCCCTCCCAGCGCCAGCCCGCACTGAAGCGGGCTCCGTCGTCTGATGTTAAACTCTTAAGGTGGGCGAAGTTTTTTTTTTTTTTTTTATTTTTATATTTAAGCTTCCAAAATGACTCTGCCTTGCCTGATGGAAAGCATGAGCTGAATCCAAGAGTGGTGGTCACCATCCTCAATGCGAAAAAGAACAATGCAGCATGGTGACCCACACTATGGCGGCCTGGGGGGAAAGGGGATGGTGAGGGGGATAGGGGACGTTGGATTGGGGTATGGGCCTCCGGTATCCTCACTCACTCGATGAAACACAGCGTAAGCGCTGTTTCACACCGGTTTTCTGTGAGGCCGTGGTATCACTCCGGTCGAGCCGGCCCATTCATGCCGAAGCGTGGCTCTCCCACGGTGTACGTACGGCACACGCGTAACGTCGCCCCCCTCGCGGGTGGCCTATGTAGCAGATGGGGGGGAAAACCCGTCCCGCCCATCCGCGACCACACTCAGGGCGGCATGAGGTGCTGGTAGGCGCGCCTCCGCCGCCCGGTTCGCCGGCGGCGGATCGGGTCCGAGTGGAGGTCGTCCTCCCGGGCCTTCTCCGCCGCCTCCTTCTGCGAGATGACTTCCTCGCAGAAGGTCGCGACCGCGGTAAAACTGCTCTCGCCGCCGGCCATGGAGCGTACGACGGCCGGCAGCGAGATATCTTCTCCGATGACTGCAGTGAGGGCCCGACGCTGCGGCGCCCTAACGGGGCACATCGCCAGCTGTGCTGGGCCGAGTCCTCACTGCAGTCGCAGTGGTGGCAGGCGGGACTCAATTCCCTCCGCGCGACCGAGTACAGGTACTTCCCGAAGCAACCGTGCCCGGAAAGCACCTGCGTCAGTCGGAAGGAAAGGGTCCCGTGCTGCCGCCCTGCCCACTCGAGGAAAAATATAGTGACAACTAGTTCAACCTTCGAATTAAGTTCACCCTCGGGGTTGCGGAGGTCGGATGCCGGTAAGTCGCTCTGTGGAAAAACTGATATTCAGGTTAAACCGGTTGAACTAGTAGCCGACCCCAATTATTTTTGGGAATAATAAAGGCTAGGAAAAAGAGGTGAGTATAGTCTGTCTGTGTAGCATGTGTTTAACTTGTGTTTTATTTTTCTTTTATGTATGTATGTACAAATATACTAATATCAAATAGCTATAGGTCTAATAGTATAACGATGGTAATGTGAGGATGATAAATGTAATAAAGTAGGGTTTACAACTGACACAGTTTATAATTTGGACGATATTTCTGATACATTTCTTCTTATAATGAAAATGTACACTATTCCCCCGCAACATAATGCCGTATCTTAATCAGGAGTATGCGTAGGCATAATATGCGGATACTGGACACATATACATTAGAAGGCACACATTGATCTTTATCATCATCATCAGCCTACCGCAGTCCACGGCTGGACGTAGGCCTCTCCGTTGCTTAAGCACGAAGGGTTGATCTTATTATAAATATTATCTCTTTGCTTGGGATCGAGACTGCTGATAGTGACTGCGGTGGTGTTATCCCTTTGTTAGGCGTGGTGTTACTCGATTTGCTGTTATTGTTGAAGGTTGAAGTATGCGACTGCCAAACAAGAGGTCTCGGGTTCAATCCCGGGTCGGGCCAAAAGTGTTATTGAGTTTTTCTGATTATATAAACAGCTCGGAGTTTGGAAGTTGGGGTATGAGCTCCCGTGCCTAGGAGAGCACGTAAAACTGTCATGCGCCTGATCTCTCCCTGATTGTGTCGGTTAAATGTCCCATTGGATTATGAGAGAAAGGAAAAGAGAGTGCACCTATGTTTGCGCACACACTTGTGCACTATAATATCTCCTGCGTAGTTGGCTGGTCTCCGTTGAGACTGGCCGCGCTGGCCGTAATCGGCTTGGAGAACACATCATTGTTTTCTGTATCTGGGAAACTGGGACATTTCCATGGTTTGTGGGGTTCTATTTGCGTACTCGTTGCCGTTTATATACAATTTGTTATATTTTTATTATAGCATGTCTATGTATTATGTAGCATTCTTAGGTTTTTTTGGAAGTTAGCTACGACCCTTTAACGCCTTTTTATTAATGAACACTGCAAAAGCCAATCCTGAGTTACAAAAGACGCCAGAGTTTTCTATCACATGCCTCGGTATTCTCTTGTTTGTTAATACTGTAGCTAGAGGTCTACAATCTCCTCGTTTTCCGATACACCTAACTTCTTCTATGTATGGACCAATGTATAGAATTAGGCATAGACAAAATAGTGCTGTTAATCCTAATACAACTTACGTTAAAACTAAAAATATGGTGACTAATATATAAAAATCGCATGACTACAATTCCGTCAGGTGAGTGTTCACTTACGGCTTTTAATTCTGTGATATCATGACTTGTATAAGCCACCTCAGTGTCAATAATAATCTACTTTCACCAATCAAACCTAACCTACTTATTCTATTGTTTGCTGACATACAAGATCAGTGAGAATATTAATCTAAACATTATTTCCATGAATAAATTATTCATGGCAGAAGCACTAAGAGTATAATTTACACATGTAAATTAAATTTTATAGAAAGGTGTTTATACAAAATGTTTGACGGAGGCGTGGCTTGTCGTGCACGCGGCCAGCTGAGTCATGACCAAGACGCAAGATTCAACGGTTATAGAGACCGTTTAATGAGTAGGTAACCGATTGACTTTCGACCTCCTTTGAACTAAAAAATGAGGACATTAACACAATGTGGACTCATATTTGTGCATTATTAAGGGATCTCACAGGTCATGAGGTACGCTTAAAAACCGTTGTATTCGTTAAACACAAAAGGAATATTAATATTGGCACCGTAAGTTCACATACTGACCTGGGTTTACAATAGAACTTAGAAAAAAAACTTAGCTATTTTTTATTGTCTTATATCATGTAAAAGTGTTAGTTCCAAATTAAACCGGATTCAAAATTATTTATAGTGAGTATCGAATTGGCTTGTTTTTTTTTTATTGATTCAGGACTGAACATTAGGTTTGGTCGGGCATAAAGCATGTGCGGTCTGTGGCATGTGCTCCGCTTGAAAACATGTTTTTTGTAGATTACTTTTGGCGCCAAAAATCCTTAATTATGTTTATTTTAATTTTTATGTACTCTGTGCCGATCTCACGACTAAGACCATCTATTGACACCACTCACATAAAAATACATACATAGACTCGAAAAACACCTAATCCTCCTTCTTTCGCAGTTAAACTTGAGTCTAAAAATTTTTTTTTAAAGTACTCGTTAAAAAGCTTAAATTATTTCAAATAAATCGTGATATTTATCGAATTATTAAACCGGTTAAATGTTGATAAATTTTAAGAGAATGAGATTTAGGGCAAAGAATTTCGTAATACGTTGTCATGTTAAGCGGGATAACTGTTATATTCCAAATAAACGTTGACACAAACAATTGGATCAAATCCATAAAATACCCTTGTAATCTTCAGTTCGATCATTTTCGTAAAATATTTCGGAATGTATTCTCACACCCGAAAACGGCGTTGATGCAACAACCGCTTGATCAAATATTTAAGCGAATTTTGGAAAGTGTTAATGCATAAAATATAATATGTTAATAACGTTAATACTTGACTCGGCGCAACACGGGTACTAATAGTACCATAAGTTGGTTTTCTTAAAAGATATCAAGAATTTCGGAAAGCTTGTGTAGCGTTAAGAAGGTAGTTCTGTTAATGATATTTTTGACCATATAAGTGCAAATTTTAAGTCCCAAATATTTCATTTTTGAGAAATATAGTTTGGAACGCAGACATTTTTAGGTAGAAAATGGCGGTGACGAGATGATATCACACTAAACTAAATGTAAATAATCTTTAACGCTAAGTATTAACGTTTATTATATATTTTAGAAAAACTTGTAGAGAAGTTATTTACTTCTTAGTTAATCAACTTATTTGAAATCTATACAAATAAATAAAATTGGAGTGTCTATTTGTTATATTAAAATAAACGCTTTTTACTAAATGTACAACTTTTGTCGGCCTGTCTGTTGCTCTGTCTGTCTGTCTGTTTGTTCCAGCTAATCTCAACAATTACAAAACCGATTTTGACGGAATTTTAACTGGCAGATAGCAGATGTAATAGGGAGTAACTTAGGCAACTTTTTTAGACTAGCATTGCCCCGCGGTGTTACCAGAGGTTGTTAACGTATAATAATAACCGCGGTTAACGGCGCGTTACTCCGCTAGTTAATAATAGAATCTTGCTCTATGGTTAAAAAAATGCCGCATACATATTAATAAAAAAAAATCAGAGATAATATTTTTTTATAGTTGATTGACTTGAATGTATGTATATGCTTTTGGAATTTTACGTTATGTTATGGTTCTCCACGAAGTAACGTTGCATTGATTGATAAGTCACGTGCATCGTTCATTCTGTTACGAGGTCAAAGTCATAGTTGGCGACCAAGGTTGTGGATGGGTAATGGAACTTAACTTATTTGATAACGTGACGAGCAAACTAAAATGATATCATAATTATTATATTTTTACTACTATTTTCTAGAACGTAACTCAATTTTGCTTATCCCACTATTTTATTTTATTTTTCACCTGATCAATTTCGCCTTATGGCATTATCAAGTACCGATAATCGTGAATATAGTTTATATATTATAAATTCATAATAATAATTAACATAAGTCTTTTATAATAATGAATGTGCCTACTAACATATTGAAACACTCAACACGAACGTATAGATTGAAAGTAACAGTACATATTTAAAAATAATCATTAGTGCATTTACTGTGGAACTCTTTTCTAGAGAGGTCTATGGTGTAGAGTATTAGATGCAATTGATGCTGATAACACATTAATTTAATCCCTATTTTATAATATTTCTTGTAGATATTCGGTGACATCATTGTTAAATACTATTAAGTAATCCAAACTGGCATAACACTTTAAGAGCCCCCGCAGACTACAAACGTTTCAATCTGCCGATAGTTTGATCGGGTTTTCTTTTGGCTTATTTGTCGGCCGATTCCGAATTTCAATTTTTAGGTTCCTTTTTCGTTGTATTTTAATATTGAAGGCAAAAATTTTAAACCTCTTTTCACTAAAATTATGCGAAATACTCTTAGTATGAAATTTGGCGCGATTAAAATTTATGTAAATGAATTATGATAGAAATTCGACCTTGAATTTGTATTTATAATGTATCTTAACTTACCCGTGTACACAATGCGTAGCAGTGATAAGGTGGTCCGGGGCAATGACAGTGGCGCCACATATGACTTTTCCGTCCCGTTTCAGCGCCGCAAGCCATGGGAACTCGCCAGGAGTTACTGCCTCTCCGCCAACGACGCGAGCACCACGGGCCACGCCACACGCTGAAATAATTATTGCTTTAGATTGGTCATCAACACCATTAAGTTATCTACATAAGATAATTTAATGTAATGTAACGTAATTCCAATATAGCTACGGGCCCGTGTCTAAAATTGATGGGTCATGTGGACCAAGGAGACTTTTTTAGAAAGATACAGGGGCATTAAACAATAACATTCAGCACTATGCCGTCACTTGTATGCTGTCCAACAGGGAACTGGTGAAGGAGAGGGGTAGCAACCTTCGATTTTTCTTCCTTGTCACAAGATTTTTGTTCTGTTTTGCAGAATAATGGAATAGAAAGGGTATTGAAATTGTATGGAACACTTACGTACATGGTACGCAAAATATAGAATTGTAAAAATATATGCATGAACCGTTGCATGCAATGTCAAAAATATTAATTAAGTATGTCAATCGTTTTTTGTTTTTTCGAAATATGGTCCCGAATTCATCTTATCCACATTTTTCACAGTTTTTATCATTATTTTCATCACGACTAAGACTTAAGACTTGACATAGAATAGAATAGAATAGAATACACTTTATTGTACAACAGATATAACAGTTTACATAAATATATAGTTTACATAATACATCAATTGAATCACCGTCTACGAATGGCGGCCTTATCGCTAAAAAGCAATTTCTTCCAGGCAACCTTTGACATTGGCAGAAATAGCTAATTAGCTGCTGCCACTTCATCAAAAGAAGAATTAGGTATGACAAAAAACGAAATCAAAATAAAATACGGTCAAATAAGTTTAAAAATGTATGTCTAACATAAATTATACAATGTCTACGGATATCGTCAATGTCAATTGGAAAAAAAAATTGGTAAAATATAAATCCATATAATTACATCCTGTCCTCGCGATATGACATAAAATCTTACAATTCGTAAAAGCATTTCTCTTTAAACCACGTGTTAAGTTTGTCCTAAATTTATTTAGAGGTAGCTTTTTAAAGTCAGTTGGTAATTTATAATACACTTTTAACCTACTCATTGAATCAAAGGTATTGATAATTTCACTTCTGCAACTGCAGTATATATTCAGTGAAATTATCAATCGCGGTTTATTAATTTATTTTTAAATTAAGCACAAATGACTGTTAAAATTAATTCACGCTAGAGGGAAAATATTTTAATATAAAACTGTAACGGTAAACAGGCAATGTGTTTGAATGAATCATTTCTCAAAATCGATAATCCTTTCATAAGCATAAGGAAGTTATAAAGATACTTCTTATTAAATTATATAGTTACTTTTATATTTATGAATGGGACGGGCAAGAAGGAATTTTTTATACAAATTTGTTGTAAACCATATCTGTTGTCCCAAAATATAACCCTTCTTCTTCTTCTTTTGATGAGATGGCAACCAGCCGGATCAGCTATTTCTGCCAATGTCAAGTATTTAAAGTCTTCAATTCTAAATCTTCGAGTCTTCAAGCCTTCGTCGTGATGGAATTAATGATGAAAAATATAAAAAATGTGGATGACATGAAATGGGGACCGTCTTTCGCAAAAACAAAAAACGATCTCCTAAAATATAACTCGATAATGATCTCTGTGAAGCTGTCACTTGTGTCATTTTAGAACTTACAAGGATTTTTTAAGGGTGATTTTTTTAGTAAGTTATTAGTATTATTATTCACAACTTCGTCTGTGTGTCATCATGATCTGAGTGCGACACTAACTATTCTATCTAAGGCATGGCATGCGCCAGCGAAACAGACATATAAAAAACGTGAAATCAATAAGATGGGTAAGGAGTTCATCGTGAGCAACAACGTGACACGAGAGTTCTATATCATACTAATATTATAAATGTGAATGTAAGTTGTTTGTTACGCTTTCACGCGAAAACTACTAACCGATCATCATGGAACTTTGTACACATATTCTTGGAGGTATTAGAAGTAACTTAAGATATTTTTATTGAATGCGAGTGAAGCCGCGGGTGTATATTGCAATTCATTTGAAAATATAGGTGATTTGTAAACGTGACGCTTGTTCAAAGTTACTTCGTCTGTTTCGTAACCATCTGACACACAGATACAGCTATATTTTAAGAGCTTTATGTTTACAGCCTATCAGGATTGTAAACAAATGAAAGATTTTATTTAATATATTTTTTACGATATAGAATGGCAATGGAGCAGGCGGGTTATCTGATGATAAGTTCCTACGAGCAGCAATGGACCTCTGTAACTTAAATAGTCACGAGAGCGTTATCACTGATTGTATTCCGTCCTCTCATAATTGGGAGGAGGATTAGGATTAAGAAGACAACTCCCACACTAGGAATATACTTGTGTGTCAACTTTACAAATAAAGATGAATTGGATATAAAGACACCCGACTAGGTGGGACACCATGCGGCACTGTACGGTGACAACTACCCTTGGATTCTGCTCATGCTGTCCATCAGCCAGAGTAGAGTCAATTTGGCAGGTTCATACATCTATATTTATAGTATATTGATCTTGATACGGCGGTAAGTCAAGTCCAGGTGACGAATTTGACAGGTGCTGTATCTCATCGCCTGTATAAGTAACTTGTAGTGACATTGACCTCATGACCTTCTTGATAGGTGATAGCCGTAGGACACAAATGTTCACTGCTAGAATTGCACTATCTCGATTTTACTAAAGACTGTCCATTATGTTATACTTCAAATAGAGTTTGATAGAAATATTTTCATCATCATCGCGTAGCACTTTAGGCTAGACATAGGCCTCTCTTATCGTTGGGGACTTAGATAGATTTTCGACTTCGATATAAAATTATTATCAACAACCCATAATGCCCCACTGATTAACCCTCTCCTCAGAGGAAACGAGGCCAGCGCTCGTTTCCTCTCAGGAGAGGGTTAACCATACGTCCCCACGCTGGCCGAGTGCTGGTTGAGGACTGGCAAGACAATGTAGTGGCTACGTAATCTTACCGGTGAATGTTTTTAAGCCGCCCAAAGGCCTCCAACTAAGCTTCACAATTGTGGACGTGACCTACGTGATTCATCATGTCACCAGCCACCAGCGGTGAACCATCCAGGTACAGAGCGCGGCGTCATTGCTTACCCTCGTTGAGTGTTTTTAATCACCGAATGCAAATTTGATCTGTGATAACAAGTCATTATCACATCTTGTAATCTCAGATGATTTTTCGATTACATAACATGCCTGAAGTATGATAAGAAAGTCATTTCATCGGAATTAAAATATACATTCTTCACTTCAAGAACTCATAAATATTTACCTTATTGGTATTTACCAATGGGGACAAATTGAAATCCGAAAGGTCCTGTAGTGTATGTAGGTCCGTGAGTAATGGCTTAATACTTACATGAAGGTTCCATACTTGTCTCGAGCACAAATGACGGGCAGAGAATATAGAGGAGTCTATAGCTTCTCGGTGAAAAGGCGGGAAAATTGTATCAAGACGCGTGCGTGAGTGTGGGCAAGCCAGGGTGAAGAAATTAGATAAATACATCACAACGAGTATATTACAGGTTCTAAATCCAGATAGGAAACAATTTCAAAGCATCTGAAGCACCTTCAACTTCCAACTACATGCCGATGCAACTGATTACGCGAGCACCGTTATATTCATGCAAAATTATACGTATGATATTATACGATGAATGAAATGATACGCGAAACCATAAAATGAAACTTTTCACACATTAGCTTTTGCTTATCTTATTTGCTGTTTTTATTATTATTACTGTTATTACTTTAAGGTATTCCATGCTTAAAATTTACTATATATACATATATATAGTACAAATTTAGTGTGGGTTCAAAGTAGGTTATGCAACGAAAAATGTACATAAGAGAAATTTCTATTTGATCTGCTGTGCAAAATATAATGAGAATATTAAATTACACTAATAAACGATGTGCAACCGCGGCTAATTTGCATACAACATCTCTGTTAGTAAACAAACATTCGCGCCAAAACATCTAACGACAAAAAAATTCTTCTCATGGTCATTTAAACTCAACTACAATTTTGTAACATCTTTAAAGTAGGTCGCGATCCTCACCTCAATAAAACAGGCCTTATCGATGAACCTTTTTTTATTTCCTTTAAAACAGTACACTAAAAAGTTCCGACACTTTTAACCGAGCTTGTAGATGTTGCATCTCGCAATTGTTGATCGGTTTCAGATAATAAATTCAGCATTTACCAGACGTTCTTTACACATCCGGGGCACTTAACATACTTGTTAAAAAATTTCTTAGTGGTTTATTGCAATGGGCTTACACGCGAATAAGCATCGTTTATAAGTGGGCACGCTCTCTAAAAACACTCCAAACTATTAGCACTTATTTTGTGACATAACCGAAACTGAAGTATTTTATCTATTGAGTAAGAAATTCAAATTTTAAAGAAAACATTCATTCGTCATAAATTATACTTGTTATGAATATTGGTAGTTCCGGAAGTAGAGGAACTGCTTTAATAATGAATTAATTTTATTTTACTCACCACACTGTTTGTTTAAAAATAATAAAATAATTCATTATATCTTTCTTTAATAAATTGTTTTTTTTTAATTTAATATTTTTATACCACTTCACACGTAACACTGGGTTTATGAAAACAGCTGAAAAACTTTAAAAATAAATAATTTATATCGACACTCACTGCAGGGCTTGCAGGCGCTGGCGACGGCAAGAGCCGCGAGGAAGCAGAGGACGCGAAACATGTCTGGCGGTGTCACAGCCCACTCTATAGTCAGGGGGAGACGCCGGCCCAGCTATTATAGGCCGTGGGCGGCGCCTCCGATATGGCCTCGGGGCCAGTGTGCACCAGATCAGGCCAAGTTCACGGTAACGCGACGACTGAACGAGTGACGGTGGTAGGAGCGCTGCGTCACCCCACTGCGCGCTCGCTTCGGGGATTGTGGAAGGATCAGTGTGGTTTAGATAATGACCTTGATTATTAGGCAACATTTTGACGCAACATGTCCAGTCGTTAACTTTATAATACTTTTGAGATATTCAATATATAACACTTAATAACATAAAAAAAGAGCATGTAGAATAGGACATGTTTTTTTCGCATTGAAAAAGAAACTGACTGATTCTTCACAGGTAAAATATTAAATAGTTTCGTTTCGTTTTCTTGATACAAGTTATGCAGGAAGAAGAAAATTTGACCCAGATTCTGTAAAATTAGTTGTGTTTGAGACAAAGCGAGCTGGACATTATGGAAAGACTTGTCCACTGGTCGTTGTAGGGTAATAAATCTAGTAAGCGTACATAAACTGGACAGTGGGCTGGTGTGTGATCTGCCAGAATGTTAATGATGAAAGGGTTAGATAAATAAAAAATATTTAACATGTGAGTTATTGTCAATTTCAAGATTTATTTTACTCAAAATAAACAGTCACATCATCATCTTCGTGTTTTCTATGTATAATATGTATGTATTTACAAAAAAAAAAGTATATAAGTATTAATATCAGTTGTCTAGTACCCATAGTACAAGCTCTGCTTAGTTTGGGACTAGATGGCGTTGTGTGTTAAAATGTCTGAACATATTTATTTATTTATCTAATCTTTGTGGTTTGTCATTGAATTCGTTCCTAAAAATTTTAACTTTTTAATACATAGTATTCTTGTACATCTTATACTTACTTCAAATAAGATATCGTTTTTAACCGTACTATGAGATCTACCAACACTTTTAATTTTTATATTTCGCGAAAGGACGACAGGTTCTCTATTTCTAAGTTATGGCAATATCAAAGTTTTTTTTTTTGGACCTACCAATACGTCTCTATTCTGCCTGATGGAAAGCATGGGTAGAATCCGAGAGTGTTGGTCACCATACTCATTGCGAATGCAGACAAGGCAGCATGGTGTGATGCCTAGTAAGATGCATTTTAAGGATTCGGGTGACTACCAATTCTTTAAAAAAATAAATAAGATACAGGTGTTTTTATTTAAACCCGACTACGGAACCCGAGGACTATGGAGCTACGGAACCCAAGGACTACGGAACTACGGAACCCAAGGCTACGCGTTTTCTCAGACTGTTTTAGTTGGTATTAAATGCCTGCGCAGTTTTATGAAACTTTTTTGATCGTGATGAAGCTGACATTTTCTTTTATTTGAGTAAAAAAAATCAAATGCAAATTTGCGTTTCTAATAAGATTTCATAACGTTCACAAATCAACGCATTTCTATTATATGTGTAAAAAGTTTTCTCATTCCTTATAATTTTAAAGTATTATTATTTACGACCACCAATTTGTTAAAAGGACTAGAAAACATTACGTCAATTTAATTAAAATGTCAGATTACTGAATTTTGATTAACGCATGTGTTAATTTTAGAAGAAGAGAAGAAAGACGGTCCCCATTTCATGTCATCCACATTTTTTATATATATTTTTTTTAATTTCATCAGGACTAAGACTTCAAGACTCAAAGACTTAGAATTGAAAACTTTAAACACTTGACTTTAGCAGAAATAGCTGATCCGGGTGGTTGCCATCTCATCAAAAGAAGAATAAGAAGAATTTTAGTCAATGTTTTATGACGACGAATGTTTTATGTTTCGTGGAGCGACTTTAGCATTCACCATCCGTTTGCGTGTCACTGTCAAGTCGACAAAAGCAAAAGGCAAGTCACCCTTCTTAAAATGCAGATATCCATAAAAAAGGCTGATCATTCACGCACGACCAGAAGCAAAAGATCAAGATCTGAAAATCTGTTACGTCACATTAAGGTCTCTGAGGTCTGTGGTCACATTCTACTTATTATGACTCGCTTTGTTTCACATTATTATGACACGCCTTTAAACGAACGGAACGCAACATCCCGTTGCACGCAAAAAAATATACGATAATAATGAAAGGAATCGCTTTCGTGTTCAATTAATTTAATTGATCATTTCGAATAATCTTAAGGTTTCTTTCTTGGCGTACGTACAGGTATTTGGTGAAAATGAGTTTTTAGTCGCACGACTAAGCACCTTTTTTCCATCACAGTTGTAGTTTGTTTTTTTTTCAGAAAGTATGACTCTGATTTCTTTTTTGACATAAGTCTAGCGTAATTATCTTTTTTTAGATTGAATTGCTGTGGTCTATATACAGATCACAAGGACACAAATTATATTATACCTAATTATGTCTGTACCAACATTTATTATCAAAACAAACATATAATATAACAAGGTAACGTTATACTTGAGGCCTAACCATATTTAATGTTCTTAAATGTCTAATACTTTATTAAGTATCATAAAACTGTATTACGGGTAAATAAATTATTCTTAAAATTTATTCGGTCCCGTCTAAAATTGCCTTTCGCCACTGTATTGAAATTATCATAAATGATGTCATTATTTTAATAGTATTTATTTTTATAATTTTGTGCTCGTTTAGTCACAATACGTAACAGTTAAGAGTTTTAATTACGACGGAGCCGTGATAGTAACAGTAGTAATAAATAGATTTAAAAACATAGTTTTTTTCCTCTTGATGTACTCGGAATCATGACTGTGACCATCATTCTTGAACTACTTAGTTGCGATTTATGACAAAGGCCATGTTTACATTTTAGGCTTTTTTCTAATATGTTGTAGATATAACAAGCTTTCATGTTCATTATTGGTATATTGAGTGTCTTAAAGAGGTTCTTGAAAAACCTTAAGACACCAATCGATCGCAAAGGTTCTTGTTGGGCCCGTAATGTTGGGTCTGGATGTCGTAGGAAAGTGGTCCCCGGATCGTCTCAGAAGCAGAGTGGCACACCGTCTGGTTTTACTCGGTTCGATTCCGACACACCGCCCCCCCCCGCAAACCCCGATCGGGTGATGGCCGAGAGGGTATCAACACGTAAAAAAAAATGCGCCCATAATGTTACAGTAAGCTCAGCTGGTGGACAGCAGCTCTAAAATCACTAGTAAGTTGACTTTGTTTAAGCATTTCCCCTTAGAAATCTGTTTCTGATTGATGAAATACTCTGACTAACGGCGTGGAGAGGTTTATGATACTTCGCATTCCTTCATTCAACATATTATTATGCAGTAGTTTTTAAATTAAGTGTTTGTAGTTCGCGGGTAAAACATCATCAAATCTTGACCTGTTTTTCCTTAAGAAAATAACGTTGTAATTAAAGGATATAGAGACCATGTCGAAGGCGTGCGGGTCGCTTATAGTTGACACGTATCCTTGCAGAAAGTCGAGCTTCAATGTTACGCAATATGCATATAATTTCACCGGATCGCCGCGAGTTCACTTTAATTCTTTTATATTTGGACAATCTTACTCAACTTTTTACGTAATGCCAGGATTAAAACACTGCTTTTTGAACGGTTTTGCAATTTTTGATATTTCGGAACAAATATTTACGCAGTATGTAGGTTCGTCAGTGGCCGTCAAACGTATCTTCGGCGCCATTTCACTTTTTTGTTTATGATCTGTGCCGTGGTATAACACTGCAATTGAATTTTATGATGTACTGTATGCGTAATACCAGCATGTTCAAATAACATTGTATAATAAATTATTGGGTTTGCGTTATTAAACGACGATATGAAACAAAATATTTATATAAATATAAAATATTGAAAGAAAAACAACATGTTAAACGTAATTAACAAATTAACTGTAATTTTAATTTTGAAATGTTTTGACTTAAAAAGGTACTATGTCTTATGTCGAATTATCTTGTCAATGTTTTATTTTTCCACGGATTTATTTTTGTCATCATCTGTTTCTTAACAAAGTTTGTCTAGACAAACATAAGTGACCTTGTTACTGTTTTTGAAGGTGAAGTTAATGGAAATTACTGTATTAGGCAGAAGATGAACGGGGCCAAGGCGACGGCGGGTGCCACCCGTATGACTGATAACGATGCAGTCCGCAAGCTGAAGGGTATTGGTGTTACTGTTGTCACATAATTCATACTAAAGTCGAACATAATTCAGTTATTGTTGCAGTGTAGATACGTTTTTGTGGTATAGCACCACATTAGATTTAAGAGAGTTGGGGTTCAATTTCTCGATGGTAAAGTAACGAAAGAATTGCTTGACATCTGTGTTCTGAGAGGCCGTGTTATAATTCCGATCGAACTGACCCATTTAGTGGCCGAAGCATTTATCTCCCACGCGGCCATGTTGGTTGTGGTCTTTTTTCCCGCTCTTACAGACAGTACTGTATTGTTTAGTAGTAAATAATATTATATCAACTCCATTTGGATGTAGTAGGCTACTGATTTGTAGGTACAAAAAAACTGGTTACATACTTGAACTAGCTAGCGATGTACAAATAAAAAACTTTATTAAATTAATTTATGTTAATAGATATTAGATATTCATAAAATAACATAAAAGTTTTGGTAATGAAATTCATAAATTCCAATTTGTTAAACTGTAAACGTTATTAATTAAAAATTAACTCGTTTCTTATTTCCATATCTTCGATCTGCTTTCATTAACACGAATTCCAAATTGACTTGAAGAATTTGAGGGACAATAAACAGTTAACTTCCTAATTAATCAATAATTCCTAAAATTAAGGTAGGAAAAAGTTTCTATGATTACCCAAAACATCTATTTTAGTCGGGCATTCGCGATAATAACGCCAATGATTGACAATATTGCCATATACTTTTCAGTTTTGTTTTTATGTAGTTCTAAGTCTATAAACCTAAGTTTTTATTAATAATGCTTACATTTGACACCTATATGGTTGCATTTTTATGACAAATCCGTGAGATGCTAAATCGTAAAATATTAAATATAAATATTTTCTAAAACCAGTGGCACATAGCTTGAAGTTTTAAAAATGCATGTTATTCAACTATTCCGTCTTTTATCCACTATATATTTGGTTAGAAGAAAGCTGAGTAGTTTGCTTGTCTACTATAATATTGTAGACATTCGTTTGACGTTTTTATTATTTCATCTATCTATTCACTTTCTCTTTAAGTAATTTTGTTTTTGTTGATTTATCTAAAGTGCGGAGAAGTCAAAAAAGAAGATTTATTTATCTGTTTCATAATAATTTTCGTTTAGAAGGGAGATATTATATTATTTGTAAATGGTTTCTTATCTTTTAAGATAGTATTGCCTGGGTGCGCCTAGAAATTATAACTAATTTCGGATTTATTTATTTACGTTTTAGCTTCCTATAAAGTATATTTGCATTTCCTTATATACTTTTTGCGTCTACGTTTTTTTTCTAATTTGATTATGTTCATTTTGCAAAAATACTAAGATAGAAATAAGAACTACACATGATAGGTACCGCATAGAAAAAAAAAAATTGAAGAACTTTTTACTGATTGGTAACTATTTGAAATACAAATTATTTATTAGAAATAGAAAATAAATTTGTATTTTTTCTAATACCATTAGAATTTTTTTAAAATTTTGGTATTCGAACGGAATAGATCTGAATATTACAATGTTGTGTGAAATACAGTAAATGAATAAAAACAATGGTAGTATTTTATCACTTATGCGTTGTTACACATTTGAATAAAAATAAATCCTATGCACCACTGACACAGATATCGAAGTCACCTGGGCCTGCATACCACTTTGACCATGTACTGTTCCACTTTTTGGTTACATTGAAACGTCACTGCATTGATTGCACCATTTTTATTAAAAACCTAATTTTACTCGCGGCTTCGTTGCGTGAATAGTTCATATTTGGTGTTTTTAAGCTTAAATGATACATTTTTATACCACCGTTCATCCCTTGTTTTGCCACCAAAGAAAGTATGTATGGAGGAATGTTTATAAGCATACTTAAACAAACTTTAAAAGCAAAATGATGGCTTCCGTAAGTTAATTTGAAATTAGAAACACACACTTTAATATTTATTTGTATATAGCGCAGTGGCAGGGTAAGCAATATATCTCATTCTAGAGGTGGTTTAGGTGAAGCAGTTACCGTATTCACTCACACAGAATAACAATGAAATCACTGCCTCTGTGGCGCAGTGGTAGCGTACGCGACTATTGTGCTTGAGGTCTCGGTTTCAATTCCCGGGTCGATCTGCCTGACGCCTGATTTGTTTCCGAGTTTGGGCGTTTTCTATGTATCATATGTATGTATTTACAAAAAAAAGTATAAATTTATTTATATCAGTTGTCTAGTACCCATAACATAAGCTCGGCTTAGCTTGGGACTAGATGGCGTTGTGTGTAAGATGACCGAAATATTTATTTGGTTATAGATTTGAAATACTGTTAAATCTATAGAAGGTAAGCACAGGTACAATAAAATCGCTGATTACAAAAGGAAAATAGTGATTAAGTTGAGTTTAATGAGAGATGAAAGTAGACGCATAAGTTGACTCTTTCTTTTTTCAACTTGAAATGTTTACTGAATAGTTACAAAAATATTAAATGGCATTTGATTTTGGCTTATAATTTGTTCAGCTGTAGATAACCTCATCTTAGGCGTTCTATGAAGTGAAAGCAGGTTGTTCATTAGTATAAGGAATTTGTTTGCTGGTTGTAGACGGTCCAAGTCCTTACCTTTTATTATGCTTAAGAGAGATTGAACTTTCCCACTACAAATTGAGAAATGTGTTGCAGGTATGCTGAGGGCCTAGTGTGAATTTATTTCCCAGTATATCACTGCTGCACTGTGACCGTGTTCTATGTTGTGATTGACTCACACTGAACTCTTCACCAATCGCAACGTTGAACGCGGTAATAGTGGATCGTTATAGCGATTATAGCGATAGGCTCACACGAGGTCCTCTAAAGAATGTTCGAGATGATGCATACAGTTTCTTTCCACCAATACACAGCTTATCAACATAAAATTGATTCTAATCGTATTTTCATAGATCGAAAGGAGATATTTGACTGCCTCGGTGGCGTAGTAGTACGTACGTATGCGACTGCTGTCCTTGAGGTTTAGGGTTCGATACCCGGGTCGAGCCAAATGTTTGTATGATCTGCAAATATTTGTTTCAGTATTTGGGTGTTTTCTATGTATATCATGTGTATATTTACAAAAATATATATATATATGTATTTATATCAGTTGTCTAGTTCCCATAACACAGGCTCTGCTTAGCTTGGACTAGATGGCGATGTGTGTAAGATGTCCGAAATATTTATTTATTTATTCATAATTAGAGGATTTTTACCAAAAATCTTAAACAATCCATTGATCGACATAGGTCTCTCCTTGAAAAATGTAACTATATATACTAGCTGTTCCACGCAACCTCATTTGCATCTCCAATTGCCCGTAGCATGATAATTTTCCCCCGTTTTTGAAACATTCTTCATTGGTGCTCCGCTCCTATTGGCCTTAGCGTGATGATATAAATGCCGTCTTCGATAAATAGGCTATCTAACACTCAAAGAATTTTCAAATCGGACCAGTAGTTCCAGAGATCAGCGTTCAAACACAAAAACAAGCTCTTCAAATTTATACAGATATATCCGCCATCGCTATAATAAGTCTCAAGGAAGTCTTCCATACACGTATTGTTGGCGAAGCCAAAAGGAATCGGTTATAGGTTTTGGCAGTCTGTATACGTTAAACCATAACGCCGATTGAACCGATTTTAATGAGTAAATAGATTCGTAACAATGGCACGGGTGACATAGCCATTTGAGACAAACCAACTTATAATAAAATAGATCAATGACAAAGGCTATCTAAATTTTATCAAAAGTTTTAAAGTAGTCGGTAGGCCCAGTGGTTTAAGCGGTCGCCACGCCACTTTCTAATGCATCCAGTATCGTGGGTTCAAAAACCATCCGGGACATCACTCTGTGTGATCCACAGATTGTTAATCTGAGTCTGGTTGTACCTTGTGTCCGTTTCATGTATGTATGTAAAGTCCTTCGCAATACAGGATATATACTTAAAGCGAGAGTTGTCTGTCAAAAACAAAGTTTATAAACTTTTTCTTGTTGAAACCTCTTTAAATTAATGTAACCACTATAAAATATCCATAGGTAGTTGAATACCATAATGCAAATTTACCTATCCATTATTTTCACATAACAAAACAACTAACCTTGTACAAATAAACCTTGACATATTCGTGATAGACATTACATGTTAGCTGTATGATTACAATACTAATACACTGCTCTACCGACCAACATATCTTCATACTTATATAACAAAGGTGGTAGGCAGACATGACACGCTTCTTCATTTTGAGAGCGATAATAATTGATTAAAGTAGTCCTCCATTCAATATTCTAAATATTATAATACTAGCTGAACCCCGCGGTGTTACCCGCGTTTCTTGTTGTAACCGTGAGCAACGCCGCGGGGTAAAGCTAGTATCTTTATAAATTGTAGCCTATATGTTATTCTGATTTATAAGCTATATTTTTGTAAAGTTTCGTTAAAATCCATTCAGCAGATTTTACGGGAAAGAGTAATAAACATCCATCCATTCAAACTTTCGCGTTTATAATATTAGCAGGATATAGGTAGGTACTTCTATACCGGAATATTTGTTAAAAAATATTTTAATTTTTTTTATATTGGTAGTATTTTTGGTCACTACACGTTCCTTGAATCAATGCAAGATACACAGAAACACACATCATAAAATTGATTTTACGAAACAGCGGCATTTTCTTAAACAAGCATCGAATTTGTATATTGGTTTTTGCAATATAAACTGGGAGCTTATTCTGTATGCCAACCTCAGATCAAATAAAAAAGGTATATAACGCACGGCTTTTGTTCTTGTTGAAGCAAAAAAACTCAGCTACTTCCAAGTAAATACACGCATTAACACACACACGCACACTCAAAAACTACGCTACTTTTGTTCAGTATCTTACAAGTTGTCGTGCAGTAAGTTTATCTACATACTCCCGTCTTGGAGAATTAAATGGTTGTAAAAGTACACCAAAAGTACACAAAAAGTCTCAAGGAATGACATATCACAAGTACACACATAACTATATTTTTTTTATGCTAGTGTAGTCTTTCAATTGTACGATATTCATTAAGTACTAATTGCTTAAGTTTTACGCATCGCAATTGGAAGTTGTAGCAGTAACCATCGTATTAAGTTTTCAACAACTACGTTTTTTTCTTTTATTTATTCTATAGTATTATTATTATTATTTCATATCAATATTTATTAAATTTGTAATATAATTTTTATTTTTGTTATATACGTAAAAACTTCTTTTTTTTCTTCTCATACTTAAATACCCTGCACCAGCTTTGAATGAAACCTGTCCATCCAAAGGTTGCCTGGAAGAAATTGCAATGAGTAATAAGGCCGCCCTTTGAACATCACATTTTCATTTCTTTCTTTTTTTTATAATTTTTAGAATTGTATATTGTGTGTAAACCTTGGTGTACAAATAAAGAATTATCTATCTATCTATCTATCTAAAATCAAAAAACTTACATTACTATTTTCGTCGACGCAACTAGAGTTAGTTAAATTTCACAATCGTGTTTTTCATTCCACACGAACACTATATGCCTCAAGATTCTGTTTGTTTAGTTAAACGCGCTAATTTCAGGCAAATAAGTTCCAATTCAAAAATTCTTTAGTCTTTACCAGCCCATTTATCGAGGAAGGCTATTTAATGGCATATAATAAATCAATGGAAAATGTTACAAAGTCCGGCATTTTTTTTCTTTTGAGTGAAGCAGATAAGATTGCGTTGGGTAAATATAATAAATAATACATTATCATGAGGCATTGGTTTTAGTAACAAAATTTTTTGTTGTAAAAAAAGCTAACACTTCTACCAAATGACATATTCGTAATATTTTTTCTACCTTGTATCAATGAGAATATAACATAATACTACTTTCAGTTAAGGAATATTTATTTGCCTATAAGACACAAAATTTTGGACTACATCAACATTCTTAATTATCCGGCATTTTCTGTTATCTGTTTCTGAACAGAATTCGTTATTCTCGTCATTATTTTTTTTTCTATATTATATTTCGTAAAGTTCAAACACATGTTCGTTTAAAAAAAGAATAAATGTTTGTCATACAGAATCAGAGCCGTGCGAGTCCTAGTTACAATGTAGTCTGTGGTCACTAAAGCTCATATTATGGAGAAGTAAAAACTCTTGTCGTTGGTCGGCTTTTAAACGAAAAAAAAAAAATGCGTAAAGTTCATGAGTTATAGCGTTGTTTCTGTAAACGAAGCAGTTTACATTTCTGTTTCACACGATCCATATATGTAGGTTATTTCGTAAAAGGTTATGTTTTTACAATGGATAACGGTAAGCTTGATATTTTGTTACAAGTTGAGAGGGCTTTATATTTGTCTTTGACCTTTTGACTTATTTTGGCCACGCTGACGATCATTATTGAGAGACTATATACCCATACTTTATTACTTTTATTATTTAAAAAAATATTATCATTCAAGAGATAATTTTATTAAAATATTTGAAATCAATGAATTATGCTCCGTTTTTTGCCGTTGACCTATAATCATAAAATTTGGCATGAAGCAATGTCATGTCGCATATGACCGATCATAAGAAAATCCGAAAATCGTAAAGTACCTAGTTGCATAAAAAAAAAACGCTAAACTTGACCTATTTCGTTTCATGGGGACAACAGTTTTTGATGACAAAGTTAAGTTCGTCCCTACTGAACTAAAAGTTTGTACGGTACTCTCGGTACCCGAGGCCGACTCCGTTTTATTTTATTATCTTTAAACCCTCCTATACCCCCCGCCCCTCCCTCAAACTAAAGCCTGACTATGGCCGTGCACTACGTATTGTAATCTATCTATTCATCTCACATATAAAAGCAATGGTATACGAATACGAAGGGAATCCTCGACTGCTACTCTGGAAACTGTCTGAAATAAGAGCAGCTATGCCAATTCATTTCAAATGCGAGTAATAAATTTTTGGCTACCTGTGGGCTGTGGCTAAATACACCCGAATAGTTAGACAACCCGACCTAGCTATCATTGCTGGTATACGATCGGATATCAATTAAAATAAGAACAACAATAGAGCATATATAAAAAGTAGTTAGCAATATAGTATTACTATTAGACATTTATCGAGATATCTGTTATACAAGATGTAGAGCTCTCATAATATTGTATAACGCCTGATTATTTTTTTTTGCAAATTGCATGTATACAAATTATTATTTTAAATGTGTTAGGCGCTGAGACTTTATTTTAGTTTTCTAATTGCTTTGGTTGAATATACCAGGTCTAAATCTAAAAAAAGAGGTCAATTGTTGAACTCAACTTTTCTGGGTAGCGTTCGGCAAGCTATACTACATCTTCTCGTTTCAAATACCGCAGTCTCAAAACTAAAATTTTTGACCAGTGTGTGTTGCAGATATAGTGATGGCACAGAGTCGTGGTCGCTCACAGTACAGCAAGAATTTATAATACATTAGAATAATCATTAGTTTATTCGCTTCTTATTATTTTTATGTATAATACTGCCAATATCACTCTACTGTGCCTGATAATGGAAAGCATAAGCAGAATGCAAGAGTAATGAGTATCATTACGAATATAGACAATGCAGCATGGTGACCCACGCTATGTTGGCCTAGTGATGCTTCTGCATCATTGGGCCTCCGGTCTCTCATACACCTACGAAACACGATAGCACGAATATTGTCATTTTACGTTTATCTTTCCTGAGAAGGTAGTATCGCCCCGGTCGAACCGGCCCGTCCGTGCGGAAATAAGCGTGGCTTATAAATAAATTCATTATAATTAATTAAGACCCAAAGATCACACTTTGGTTATACATTGCTGTTAACAGACCTACGGGTCATTTGTATGGTGGCTTAGAACGCAACTATCCACAGTAAAAATAAAACTCCAGAGTCTACAACGTTTGGCCACAGTAGCAACCAATGGATGCATGAAAACTACTCCATCAGCCGCATTAGAGTGTCTCTTGAACTTGAGACCTATAGGCAGAAAGCGAAAGCAGCTGCCATAAGACTAAGACCAAACGGACTGTAGAACTCAGAAGCAACAAACTTAAAAGTTGTTCAGGCTTCCTTAAGGTAATTCCACTCCTCGAGGCACCCACGGATAGAACTCCATGTCCACACGTCTTCGATTGAAGTTATTATATGGATACAATTTATATCTAACTAATCTCAGAAATAAAAGATAGTTCTGATATCAACGAAGTTTTTTTTATGTAATAGGGGGTAAACGAGCAAACGTTTCGCCTGTTGGTAAGCGATTACTGCCGCCCATAGACATCCGCAACACCAGAGGAATCACAAGTGCGTTGTCGGCCTTTGGGATGGGGAGAGGGAAAGGGGAGGGGCTGGGGTATGGGCCTCCGGTACCCTCACTCACTCGGTGTAACACAGCGCAACCTCTGTTTCACAGAAGCTTGGCTCTCCTTCGTTAGTTAGAAGTTAGGATGTATACAAAAAGTTCGAAAACAGAAAAAGGTATCTGAACTGGCGTCTTCTCGAACGACTTATTTATTAAGATATCATCCACTCAAGCTAAACACAATGCTCCAAACAGAATATGATGGTATAATCAAAGCAGCACAAGTAGTTGCAGCCAGAGATGTGAGAGACTTAAACATAAAATTGTCCCTGACAATGCATCTGTGCTTTAAATCCTTCAAAACAAGAAGACGACCTCGTCCTCTGCCCTTATCAAGGAATGTCATGAGAATCACCAGTCAATGGATAAAGGGGAATAGTAAACCAATAGGTAACGACGCCGCAAACGAAATGGGATCAGAAACAACAGTCTGTGAACCGAAATCACCGATAACTTTACCCCAAGCCCTAATAAAAGCATGGCTTACATTGCATTCATGCAGACATTAGCATTGCTTTCATAATACAAGACCTGCTTAACTTGATATATAATAAAGAATATTTTCGGAAATCTAACACATCCGCCATCTAGGGGCGATGTGTATGAGGAAAAAACCGAAATAATACGCATACAAACATGACAAAGTTTAAGTAAAGGCTAAAGGTAAATACAACTTGAAAATAGCGAAGTATCGTTTAAAATTGATATGTTATCTATACTTCTATACTAATATTATAAAAAGGAATTTTTTTATAATTTGTTTGTTTGCAATGAATAGGCGAAACGACAGAACTGATATGAAAAATTCTTTCACCATTAGAAAGCTAAATCATCCCCATAGATCATATAAACAAGCTTATTTTTATGATCTGTGATCATCCCCGGGTAATATAGGCTATATGACATTCGAAAAAACTTCGTGACCTGGTCAAGTGTTCTAAGATTGGAAAGTTTGCTAAGAGCGTGTTAACATTTATAATATTTAAATTTTTGGGTAAATACCAATGTTTACCCGTGTGAAGCCGGAGCGTGCTGCTAACTACTCTACTCCTTGATAAACTACTCACATGCAAATTAGTGATAGCGAACCCTGCTAATAATACCTGTATAACATGATATCACAACACACTACACACACAACACACTAATGCTGTAAGAGGAAAGAATACGTAGAAAATGCAATATTCAGTATTCAGTGCACTTATGAATATACATGAGAATACAGAAAATCGAAATCCAACAAGCTACGCAAATAAAAAAATCACATTCATCAATATTTCTTTTTAGTTTTTTATGTTTGTATTCAGACTCTTGTCTTACGACTGCCTTGTTGGTCTAGTGGTTAGCGTAAGCAACTGCGGTTCAAGAGGTCTCGGGTTCAATTCCCGGGTCAGACTGTTGTTTGGTTTTTAATACAAAAAATTCTTAATAGCTGCCCGGAGTATGAAAGATGGCAGTTTCCCGCCCATGTCTAGGAGAGCACGTTAAGCCATCGCCGCGTCGGTCCCGGTTATCATGAACATCTATAGCAATTGTTATTGGGGAGACAGTGCCGTCAAATATACTGACAAGTAGTTCAACCTTCGAATTCAGTTCACCCTCAGGGTTGCGGAGGTCCGATGCCAATCGCTCCGTGTAAAAACTGATATTCAGGTAAAACCGGTGGCACTAGTAGCTGACTCCAAGCATTGGGAATAATAAAAGCTAGGAACATGATGATGAAGCCATAAGGTAGTAAGGAAAGAAATACACAGGACACTAGCTAAAATAAAAAAAAAACTCCCTACGCAAGCACTTAAACGAGTAATGTATGATTACTCGATTAAGTGCTTGGGTAGGGAGTTTTACATTATTTTGAAAAAAAGAGCTGATACTCTTACACTACTGAATCACACACACATGCAAGCTCGCACGCACGCACGCACGCTCGCACGCACGCACGCTCGCACTCACCCACACACGCACGCACGTTAAAAATCACAGAAAAGAGAAGGAAAAACTAGAAAAAAAACTATTCCAATCCGAATGGCCAGCATGCTTTAGAAAACAAAAACCTCCTTTTTCAGGACAGGCTTATGTCCAACAGAGGATTTTAAAGGCTGTTGATGTGATAATAATGATCATTTAGTATTTATTATGTATATTCATTTATAATAAAAACCTTTATTTTACATAGGCAGTGATTACAGGACTATGAGCGCCGTATTCAGTAAGGGTAGATACCATATCACTGAGATCAAGACTAATTAGCATCACATTTGAATTCACTAATAAATAAGTATAAAAATAATAATAACTAATATAATATGTACTAAATAATATAATAACTCCTCGAGAAGCATGCATGAAATTTATATAAACGCATGTACCCTCTACATTGAAATTTTCATCCATGTACATTTTTGTTGTTACTTTTACTCGTCAGGGTTACGCGTGAGAATAGCTGTGGGTAAGATTGAAAAATTCTTGTAATACAGCGAACAGCTCAGTCATTCCGAAATTTTAAGGTAATATTTTATGCCTTTTTCTGCCCCGCGTACTTTGCCCTGAAGAGTTGCATATTAGCATAGATAAGTTTGTTATTAGTGCTACAAAGATAAACTTAAATGGGGTCTAAAGTGGGGTCGAGCTGTGTTGCTAATATAGAGCAAATCCTGTTTTCTTTTGGAATGCAATCACATACTACTATATAACGTAATTCAATCCTGATAATGGAGAAGTCATTTGATCTTTTTTTTTATCTTTAGGGTTTATCATAGTAATTAAATCTGTTAGTTACAACTGTTTACCGTGGGAGAGCCACGCTTCGGCATGAATGAGTCGACTCGACCGAAGTGATATCACGGCCCCACAGAAAACAGATGTGACATAGAGCTTGGGCTATGTTTTTATGTTTTTTCACCGAGTGAGTAAGAATATTTGAAGCTCATACCCTAACCCCTTTTCCTATCCCCCTCGCCATACCCCAAAGATTGGCAACGCCCCTTGTGTTGCTGGTGTCCATAGACGGCGGTAATCGCTTACCATCAAGAGATATGTCTGCTCGTTTGCTCTTTAAATTCTATAAAAAAACTTGCAAAAACACCATAAGAAAAAGCGTACCGGTTTCTTAGGTCCTGAAAATGACGTCAACATATTTTTAAAAAAACAGACGTCAATGAAATGCGATATTGAGCATGGGTTTAAAGATGATAATCATATCTTGAAGTAATTATTATAATCACATTTACTAGTAGGTTATATATCTCATAAAACATAGGTCCTAGTCATTTATTACTATCCCACATATTACGCAAATTAGGCCTAATTATACCGCGAACAGATAATAATTCCAATAAAATGTATTGTGGAATTTATGACGATGTTGTCGGGTTAGTTATAAGTTGGTGTGCGGGTTTAGGAGTTCATACGGTCAGAAGGACTAAGTGGAGCGTTGCTGGAGAAAGTGTTGGCCGATCGAGCGCCGGCTGGCTCACATCTGTACTGTGTTCACAACCAGGCGAGTCGTGGTCAGTTGTCCTCCTCCTTGAACGGCGACGCTCCCTGTGAGGTCCTATTTTGTTATAACCTTGTTCTATTTGAGATTATCAGTGCGGTGTAGTGTCGTGGTCTGTCAAGGTAGGTGCAATACAAACTCTTTTCTTTTTAAAACATGTGAACAAAATAACACTTAACCAGTGTCTGTTTGGAACAGTTGAATCATAAATATTTAAAAATGGAATACATTTAGATTAAAATATCGGTTATTGACTACTGTCTATGATCGTCTATGATTAAGGTATCAGATATTATTAACGAATTAAAGATTTAAAGGCTACAATTAATGTAGTTTAGTTTTCTTATCTGATAATTACTGTCATTTTATAGTAGAAAACCTCAACTTTTAACTATTTATGTTCAGTAAGTACATTTACATCTTCATATAAACTTTCAAAAAGTTTTAACTTTTATACCTATTTTGATTCAGTGTGACCCACGTGACCAAAGAAGGATATGATTTTGAAACCTACAAATCATTGAACCTAACAGAGGCATTATGAAGACATTTTTTAATTCAAACGTATTTACTTGGTAAACACAAATATTTACTTAAAATAATTACTTATGAATTAGTACACGTGCCGTGGACAACATAAATTATTATAACAAGTAGACAACAGCAACTTAACGATTAATTAAATAAAATGTGAGATGATATGATATTATTTGTGAAAAGATTGTCCCGTATCATTGAAGCCTTTTTAATCAAAGAGGACTGAATAAATGGATTCACATCATCATCACATCAACAACCTTTAATAGTCCACTGGTGGACATAGCCCTCTCTTTAAATAAACGGATTCTCAAGTATAAATAACTACAAAATGTTACTTTTAGTGCATACTCTAGGTATGTTTTTAACCAATTCAATATCTATTAAATCATTAAATAAAGAGACTATACACGTTTATTTTCAATATTTTCCTAAGGTTTCATCAGTACAATGAAAATATAGAAAACTAACACAAAACTACTTTCATTTGTAACTAATTCTTGGGAGCAGGAAAACGGCCAGCTCTCTCCTGTTAAAGCCGGGACTAGTAATCGTGACGCAGTGCGCATATCAATCGGAAAATTTAAATTTTATTCTGTCACTTACCTACTATTCCGTGGATAATTTATAACAGTTGAACATTGTACATTATAGAAGGCAGATTTCTAAACGCACCAATGGCCAATGAAGAACGCTCCCGCCAATTTGTAATGGACGCTGCAATATTGAAGTAGAACTTAATCAGTTTTTATCTGTGCTTATTTTAAAAAAAAATTGAGTCAGGTAAACAGCCATTACTGGTCTTGAAAAGATAACTGTTCGTTCTAAGTTAAGCCAGATTTAAAACTAAAATCGTAGACGTAATACAAGTGCGTATTGCGTTCGTTAATATTGTTTTTGTATTGTCCTTAGCAGCAGCAACTTTTAAAATAGAAAACATCAGCTGGGACTATATATTCTTATCAATCTACTACTAGCTAACCCGGCAAACGTTGTTTAACATATATAAAAAATTGACAAAAAGTAAAAATAATGATTAGGTATGGGTCACCCTTATCATTTAGGGGCAAGAAAAATAGATGTTGGCCTACTCTCAGTCCTAGCCGAAACACACAGAATTTTCATAAAAATCGGTTTAGCAGTTTCGGAGGAGTTTGGTAACAAACATCGCAACACGAAAATTTCATATATTAGATTATTTTTAATTATTCGTAAGTCTAATTTTTTTTCTTTATATATGTATTCAATTGTACAAATGAATTTGATTTTCGTTTCCTTCAGACAAACGAATGCCTTGTGGTTACAATCGATCAAGCTTCAAACGTGGTAATTAATAATTCTCGGCTGGAATCAACATCCGTCTTAATATATATAGCGGTATATTCGCAGCTGATGGCAGAAGCAGGTTATTTGACACGGTTTCGTTCAAGACGTGTCCTTGATTTTACGATAAGACATCGACACCGCAATCGTGTCAAAAACTTGATTGTTACATTTTACGACGTAGTTCCGCAAAAGCCGCAAAATGAGATATTTGAATTATATTTGCTATTTTGAGAATATTGAGGTCAGAGAAGGTTGTTTTCCACAAAATGGAGTTTTGATGTGTTTTGGCTTTAAACTTTATTCTTTGTTCTGAATCTTAATGGTGCTAGCTAGTTTTGTTTTTTTATGGAATAGGGGGCAAAAGGGCAGATATATCGCTTGATGGTACTCGATTACGCCGCCTTTGGGAGATGGGGAGGGGGAAGGGGGGAGGAAGTTGGGGATTGGGACTCAGGAATCCTTACTCACTCGATGAAACAACGGTTTTCTGTGAGGTGAGCCGGCCCATTTGAGCCGCAGCGTGACTCTCCCACGGATAAAATTTTTAGATAACTTTGTGTAATATTGTGTGATGTTATGAAAAATGAAATTTTTTAACAACTCCCGCGTTAGGAATAGTACCTGGATGAGCGAGCTTTGCTCGGTATTTTTGATTTGGTAAATTTTCTAAAAATGAATCTTAGCTAGATCAATTCATCGCCCCCGAAACTCCCTGCATATTACCTAAATTTCATGGTAATCGTTAGACCCGTTGTCGAGATTTAGATTATAAAGAATTGCTCGTTTAAAGATGTTAGCTAATATATATCCCGTGTCACAAGGGACAAAAAGAAGACTCAGATAAGAAGCAGCACTGTTGCCTAATGTGGAGGTCAAATTCACAAAACTGTGCAGTAGGTGGACGTTTATATCACTAAGCCGTCCGTGCAGACATATGTTATATAATATTAATGACAATAAAATTCGACCTTGACACACAGTGATGTCTGTTCGTAAATCAGACAGAGTATGCTGTTCTATGGTTAAGCTGCGGGCAAAAGCCCATCTTCTATTATATACTAGAGGAAGGTGACTAACTGATTAAGATACCCAGATATCAACGCACATTCCAAACCGACGCATCTAGAATCCTGTTTTTTTTGCATGGAGGGGGTAAAACAGGGCTTGAAATTTTGTATGAGACTTTTTATTCCTGTGATGGATTTCCTTAAAATTTTGCGCATTGGAATATATTGTAAAATCTACTTCTGCATTAGCGAAACCTCGGGCAAAAGCTAGTTATAGATAAATTGCACCCAAACACAGAGCAAATGATCGTACTCATTTGTCCTTCATCGGAATTGAACTCATGACCTCTAGCATAGCAGTAACCGTCATTTACCACTAGACAGACCATCGTCAGGCCAAATACAGCAATTAGTGAGTAACTTAATTGAAATAAATACCACTTGTATTGAAAGTACTTATGTATTATTATTTTTCGTAAGTACTTATTTATTTAATACATTATGCACTTATGGTGCATTGGCGACTTTGATGCCGATGGTATTCTCTACAAGTCAACCATTGGACGAGGCAGAGAAAACACGAAGTTGGTATACATTTTGGTTAGAAATTGTATGAAAATAAACAGACCTGATAATAGTAACAAATACAGATAATATATTTAAACCTAACGAACGCACAAAAACTCATACATTTTATACATACAACTTAATACATATAAACTGAAACAAGTACATACAATACATACATACACAGAAATAGGTAGATGACAATGAGGTGATGTTAAGATAATTATGTGGGTAATTTTACAAACATTAATGCGAAAATGTGGTTGTCCTACTCATATGCAATAAAATTGCGATTTTATCTAAGAATTGTTTAGAAATTGATGATAATTCATAAACACTGTTTTAGATTTTTTATGGAGAAGGTGGCAAACGAGCAGACATATCGTCTGATGGTAAGCAATCTTTGAAGGATTAGTTTGCCATATGCCATATGTCAAGCTAGGATACAAACAACAGTGGAAGAACAGCGAATTTCTTAATTTATAATAAGTAAGTAAGTAAGTAAGTAAGTTCTTTAGGTTTATTTAATTATTAGCTGCGTACCGCGGTATAATCCACAGTTTTTGTTGCTGTTTAACAAGCCATTTTTTCTAAAACATAAGTAGCCTTAGTTATATCAACAGCTTTCTGCCAGTGGAAGTCCAACGTTCAAAGATTAATCGAAACAAACAGACATAACCTGATAAAAAAAAAATGATTTTCTTATGTAAGTACTCTAAGTATATACTTTCGAATGCATCCAGCCATAAGTTGTTAATTTAAAATAACAGACAGCCACTTTAATTTATTAGTAATGATTTAACCAGTAGTAGGTACACAATTAGAAATATGGTAAGGCTTATTTATTGATGCAAGCTCTTATGAACTGATGTTTTTGTTAATAAAAGGTTCCGTCTGCCAGGATAGCAGTAGGATCAATGTGGACGAAAATTCCAAATAAATCCCATAGGGGATCTAGTCTATCAGTGAGTCCTAGTGGACGGAGCCGAATAAAACAGTGCTTTGTCAAACTCTTCGTCTACCAATATGCTTATTACTACTTAAAGTGTAAGGCCGGCATCGCGCTTGTGACTGTATGTGTGTGTTGCAGACGTTCATGAGCATCGGCTGTAATTTTCCATCAGGTCTGCTCATACGGCCGCTCTGATATAAAAAAAGGAATAAGCAGAAATAATCATTGTATTCCGGAAAAAATTAAGGGAGTACTGGATTTTTCAAAATTATCTGGTAGTCTGATAAGAAAACGGAGGCACACTAAAGTCAAGACCAAATGGAGGAACGACTTCCTCGACTATGGTTCTCTCGTACTGAAAATGGACCCATTGACTGAACTTTACATTTAATGTAATTTGTTTCCAATAGAGATGAACATTAAAATTATTTCCAGAGTAAAATGAAGTTGCTGATCTTGACGGTATGCTTCTGCTTGGCGAGCTGCCAAGCTGCGGAAATCGGCGAGAGCAAGATAACGGATAGTTCTTTGGCTGAAGACAAAGAGTCGAAAGGATTTCTGGAATGGGTCACGAACCTGCTCGGTGGGGGTTCGACACCTAGCCCGATTGTTAACGATCCCGTGGTGGCACCTAAAGATTGTCCAGCATGTCGTAAGTACCTACTTATATAATATATTAGCCGCGCCCCGCAGTAAATAACATGCGGTTTTTTTTTAATATCGTCAATTATATAATTGTTTTTAATTTTGTTTTGACCATAACCTATTTCTTTGCAGAATGTGGCATTGCCCGTAACAAGCGGCGTATAGTAGGAGGGGCTGAAACCAATGAGAGGCAATACCCCTGGATGGTGATGTTATTGTATAACGGCCGAATGTTCTGTGGTGGATCTCTTATCAACGATTTGTATGTGATGACTGCTTCTCACTGCACAGGGTAAGTGAGGACTCTACACTTTATTAATATCGGGGGGCAAACGAATGGGCCTCTTTGAAGGTTTGACAGAAATATAAGCTCGATCAATCGTAGAAAAGCTACGAAAAAATTATTTAACATCGCCTGATCACTCCGGTTAAGCCGCCTCGCGCGTGTGAAGCATGATTCTCTCATGGCTTAGGATAAAATAGCTTTTATCCGTGACTCCGCCCGCTACATGCGGTTTTCGCGGTAAAGACTATGTATTTATGTCCTTCCTCAAGTATCAAAGACAGACAGACAGATAAACAGACTTGTAGTGGATGTATATTGATCATTATTCTAAGCATTAAATTACAATCAAACTGCGTGCCAAGCATCCAATAATACACGGTTACATTGTAAGCTATGTATTTAAGTTAGACTAGTCAATGTAGTAAAGTATCGTACATAAATTCTATAATATGTATGTAGGAGCACGTATCCAGCTGGCACTAAACTGTACTCAATGACAGATCACTAGGTACTAAATAGTGTTATAGATCTCAACTACCGTTGCTGGCAGCGTTGGACATCAGGTGTTTAGAAACAGGTACCATGTATGCAGTTGATTTCCCTATTTTAGAATGAACGGTGGAATAGAATTTTAAACACGTACTTGAGTAGGTGTATTTTGAGCCGGGGTATAAAATATGACACAGCTAAAGTTTATACGGCGTAGAAGTTTAGAAAGCCAAGATAATAATTAGAAAATTATGGTCGAATTTCGACCACTGCCTGGGCGAATATCCTAAAAGAACGCCAACCATTATTTTTACAGGTTCCGCAAAGAACGCATGACAGTGCGTCTTTTGGAGCATGACATCGTAAACCGTCTTAACAACTCCAAAGTCATCGATAGAAAAGTTGTCAAGGTCATGCGTCACATGAGGTATAACCCAGGCACCTATGACAACGATATCGCTCTTCTGAAGCTTGATCAAAGGGTAGGTTACACCCTCGTTCGGAGGTTTGTTACTTGAGTGTTATACCAGAGGGTGTGGGATGAATTCCCATTTAGGATTATTATTGTATGATGAGTGATGAATACGATCCCTTGTTCAGTGTCTGAGTGTCCTTTATCTATAATATTACATGAACTACGCTATGGTATAGTTTGTGTAATATTATAAATACTTTGGCTTTCTTCTGCTCTAATTGTCGGTAGTCCCAGTCCCAATTCTAAAAAGGTAGGAAAACGGTGTTGACTCGTGGTCATAATAAATGTATCTTGTTTTTTAAATTTTCAAAGGATTAACTTTTAGTGCTACATTTAATAAACAAAATTGAGCGCACCTACTTATAATGTTTTGTAAAACTTTGATAGAAAATCAATATAAGTTATCTTTTAACAAAAAAGAAGAAAATTCTGTTATACTAAAATACCACTGTATACAGGTTTTTTTTAATATTTATTACTGCATTGTGCCATTTGTTTCGTTTTTATCCGCCAAATCTTTGCAAAACTCATAAAAATTCTAAGCAAGACACGCCAAAATTGAGAGAAGTCTGCAGTTCGGACTTGATTAAATTAATGGGTTTTATTAATGGGTCGGTTTCGCTCTTTAGTCCATAAACTATTCAGTTTGCTAAATACGCAAAAGGCATTGCTTGTTAGAACTGAAAGAACAAAACACATACTTTCTTTAAATTATTAAAAAAAATTGACGTGTTATTTCAGACGCATCTTACATACAGTTTTTAGAAATGCCAACTATATATAACTAGTATAAAGTGAGCCAATTTTAATAGCGTACTCTATGTTCAATGTCGTGGGAAATTTGAGAAGGATTTCCCCCTCACTCACAGGCAGGTCAGCCGTGTCATTCGTTGTTAGCTTATGTTGTTACAAAGCAAAGTATGGTGACAAAAACAGCAGCGCAGAAATACCCGAATCACTCATACTAAGTAATCGTTTTATGTTCAATGAATCAAGGGACAACTAAATCGGTATTGCACGCGGGCGCTCAAATACCTAACAGCCAGCTTTGTACGTCACGTGACGAAAAACACTTTCTCGCGTTAGCATTCTTCACGTGAATTTTATTTTGACACTTTCGATATCGATATAGATTCGTTGTCCGTTCACAATGTGAATTTTAGGTATCATTGGTTTTAATTATTTCTTGTGAGTATAACATTCGAAGTATAAACAATTGTTTATTTTGAAGATAAGCAATTTACCTAAATCGAACTATACTACAAGACGTCACAAAACAATATCAAGTTGTAGGGTAAACAAAAGCGTTTCTCTAAGTTTTTATCAGTTTGAACATTGTACAGAGTTTGGAACGAAAGGCCTTCCAAGCTACTTTAAGTCCTGAATATATAAAATACAATATTGAATAAAATAGAAAAGGGAAAAATCAACCATAGCCAATACAAGCGTTTCGCCTCGTACACGTCACGCCGTCACTTATCCCTGTTACTTATCCTCTACCTTTCATTGAAATACAAATTTCTTCCAATTGCAGATAGACCTAAGTAATGCAATAAAAAAGCGTGCGCGTGGGTTTAAAGAAGAAGAAGCATCAACAGAAGCAGAGAGTTCTACACAAGCGACTGTTTCAACAGAAGCTGAGGCACAAACCACGACAGTGGGGCCTACAACTGAAGAGGACGATACTACTATTCGGCCTGTGTGCCTGCCTTCCCCCGGACTTTCCTATACAGGAGACTGTGGTTTGGTGATAGGTTGGGGAGTAACAGAACAAGGAGGCTCTATTTCAAATACTTTACAAGAGGTAGGTACTTTAGAGTGTCCTTGTTATATTTGATAAGATAATATCAACGGAAGAAAAAATTGATTGAGAACGGAGAGTGAGTGACATGGATGAACGGAGTTACTTATTTCATAGTTGATCAAGTTGAAAAAATAAAAATATACCGTTTGTAATTAATTATCAAGTAAAATTGACCATATTATGTAGTTTAAATCAATACTCTTTTAGCAATGAATACTAGGTGTAGAATTGCTCTGACGTCTATTATCGTGAAATTATAATTACATATCTCATTCTAGAGGTGGTTTAGGTGAGGTAGTTACCGTATTCCCACAGAGTAATATTGAAATCACTGCCTATGTGGCGCAGTGGCAGTTACGACTGCTGTGCTTGAGGTCTCGGGTTCGCTTCCCGGGTTGGATCAAATATTTGATTGAGCTGCAAATATTTGTTTCGGAGTTTTGGTATTTTCTATGCATAATATGAAAGTATTGATAAAAAAGTATATATGTATTAATATCAGTTGTCTAGTACCCATAACACAAGCTCTGCTTAGCTTGGGACTGGATGGTGTTGTGTGTAAGATATCCGAAATATTTATTACCTGACCGGGCGAACTTCGTACCGCCATTTTTTTCATAAGGTAATTGTTTTCAAAATTTAATAAAAGCTTTTTTAAAAATATTATACATCCCCATCTCAGCTTCCTATATATATATATATATATATATATTTATAGCAAAACTTTATCCCGGGAATAACAAACACAGAAAGAATTATCCAATTTGGTGCAGTCGATCGGGAATTATGTGTGATCATACATTTCAGTGACTCGGTTTTATTTATATAGATTATTATTTACAGTTTTTTAGTTAAGAGATGTGATAATAAGTTTTCATCTAATCAAAATACACAAAAACTTTTAGGCTTGACCCAGAAACTCAAGTTTATTAAACACCTTTATATCCTATCAAGAACCCATACGTTTACCTACATTCATTTAGAATTAAGTGTTTTGTACTTTTATTACACAATTAATCGGCACTCTATTCTTTATCTTCATTTTCAGGTGAGAGTCCCGATAGTGTCAAACAAAGAGTGCCGCGACAGGTCGTACGGCCAAAGAGTGACTGAAAACATGTTGTGTGCGGGCGAACCAGACGGCGGACGTGATGCTTGTCAGGGAGACTCCGGAGGTCCTCTCCACATATTAAATGAAACCAGTGGACGGTACTTCGAAGTGGGTTAGTAATAATCACAAAAAAGACTGACTTCAAGAACTGGATGAAATTGTAATAGGGGCTACATGAAGCACCAGCTTTCACATAAAAAAATAAACATCAAATTCGGTTCACCCAGTGGAAAGTTCAAATATAAACAAAAATACAGTCGAATTGATAACCTTCTTCTATTTTGAAGTCGGTTAAAAATACATTCATTCCCTACTTTACTCTGGACTATCTTTGCCCGCAGCTCCGCCCGCGTGTATGTCGATTTTCGCGGTAAAGAGTAGCCTATGTCCTTTCTTAGTAATCAAAGTATCTCCATGCCAAATTTCATTGAAATCGCTGCAGCGGCTTAGCCGTAATAGACAGACAGACATAGTAACTTTGGAATTCCAAATAAGTAACGAACGATCCAAAAGTAGTGTTGTAAATTTACAACACTACTTTTGGATCGTTCAATCCAATCATACATATGGATGGATGGGTCAGATCTCGTGGTATCCGTAACAGGCAAACGTCTTTTTCAGTGCCTGAGTAGAATTTATTTATGTATAATATACATGTATCAGCTTTCCGGCTACCATACAAGTTCCACCTAGGATTAGGCAACTGTATGTATAACGATATTATTACATGATAATAATAGTTGAACAAAATGGAACCGACAGAATGATAAATCTAAACTAATGCAAATAACGTAATAGAACACATAACATACTTTGCCACCATTGTTCCAATAAAATACGCTGATTTTTCATTATATCCCTGAAAAATACCTAATGATAAAGTTAAATAGGACTTGTAGATTCACTATCATTTAAGAGGAAGCTGATGAGATTTTAAGACACTTTAGCAAGTGTCATGATTACGAATTATATGACTTGTGTATTGATTGAATTCAAAAATAGGTCGCGAAATAATAAAAGAAAAAAAAACATCCCTGGCATTGTTGAAATATTGTTTTATTGTCATTTCTAATTTAAAACTATTTCGCTGAAACAGTATCCGTTTATTTCCTATAAGCTACGTATTATGTTCTATACTAGTTCAATCAATTCATGGAACATATCCATTTCGTTGTAAAGTCCCCTCTTCTTAAGATTTCTTAAAAGTGCAGATCGTTTTGGTTAAAAGAAGCCGTATCGTTCATCCGTTGGCAATTTATCCATTCCAAGACTTTCTGAAAATAATAACAACATAATAATAAAAATAACTGGACATACGTCACACACGGCCATTTTTTTTTATGGAATATGGGGCAAACGAGCAGACGTATAGCCTGATGATAAGCGATAACCACCACCCATGGACACCCGGAACACCGGAGGCATCATAAGTGCGTTGCCGGCCTTTAGGGGATGGGAGTATCGGTATCCTCATTCACTTGGTGAAACACAGTCCAAGCGCTATTTTACACCGGTTTAATTCTGATGATTCTAAAGTAGGTAGATTTTGTACTATGGTAAGCACTGTAAGTAGACGGTTGATGAACATAGTCGTATATTATTTCTAAATACATGCTATAGACAAATTACACCCAAAAAAACCCAAGTAGTCCAACCCAAGCTTTGGAGTCAGGGTCACCAACTAGACCAAAAAGCCAAGCTTTATACAGTGACTGAAGAATAGTTCTGACCCAAGTTCTATGATACAATCAACCAACGTATGGCCGGCGTGGTGAAATAGACTATAACCTTGAGGGAGGAGTATATCCAACAATGGATGGCTGTTGATGAATGATTGATAGGTTAATCATGATAAATCATCTCATGGGCAAAAGGCAACTAAGGGAACAAAATACGCAGGACATCACTACGAGGAAAAGGAAATCTTGAATCAAACTCTACCAACCCAATGTGGTTAAGCCTAGAATTCCTTTCTCAAAAGAGGCCTATGTCCTATGCTCAATAGTGGACAGATATGATGATAATATAATAATGCCAATTGTGGTTTCAAAACCAATCAAAAGCACCTCATGATGATGGCTATTGTTTCAGGTGTGGTGTCTTGGGGCGAGGGATGCGCGCAGCCCTCAAAGTACGGTGTGTATTCGAGAGTGAACAGGTACCTGACGTGGATCAAGAGTAATACGGTAGACGCCTGCTACTGCGACGCAATGTAGACAATAAGGACACACTGGCAAAAATGATATGGCAAAGAGCTGATTTTTTATCGTCTTAAAGTGGTCTGACTATCGTTTACAATCGTTTTTAGGGTTGGTTATATATTATTTTTACACTCGGAAGAGGCTTAATTTTTTAACTTGACGAATAAATTATATGCTAAGTAAGTACCATTTATTGATTTTTCAATAAGTACTGAATAAATACAACTTTTAAGATCTTTATATAACTTCTCCTTGATTTAGGTGAGTTAGACCCGAAGATACTGTATTTAATTTTGTCATATCACGATTGTTTTTTATTTTGGCTCTCTATGTTTTGTACGAGATTAGTATTTATTAAAAAAAAATTAAGAAATGTAATTAGCAGTCTTTTTTTTATTCCTATTATGCGAGATCTAATAATACTGTTGATTAAAATCATTCCAAATAATATACCCACAGTCCAAGATAAAACCTAGATAGAATATTAAATTCTGTATATAATAAGTAGTATAGCAGGCTCGCGGGGTAATGGAAAGAAAAAAAAAGAATAATATTTATATTGGCAACAAAAAGTAATACAAAAGGTAACTTAACAGTTTTGCAAAATGCCAAAAATGGACCCAATTCAACATTACGTCAGACAAACCGTCTGACGCTGGTTTTCAATTGGGCCCATTATTATTCATTAATGGGTATAAAGTGTTTAAGGTTTGCAAAAAGCTACAGGAAATATTTGTTAACTCCTTTAAGAACATTAATCTAGGGAAACGAACTAACTCTTTTTGCCACATACTGTAAATTAATTTTGCCTGTAAGAATGAGATGAGAGAATGAGACTATCGTTGATCTAACGGTTAGTGTATACGACTGTCAATCAGAGATCTCAGGAATTGTTGTTTGGTTTTCTTAAAACATTCTTAGTAAACAGGTCGGAGTACGGAAGTTTGGACGCCCATGAATCTAAGCCACCGATCCCGGTTGTCATAAACAAACATCGCTGTCAATCGTTAGTGGGAAGTCAGTGCCTTCAAATATACTGACAACTAGTTCAAACTTCGAATTCAGTTCACCCTCAGGGTGGCGGAGGTCCAATGTGCTCCGTGGAAAAACTATTATTCAGGTAAATCCGGTAGAACTAGTAGCTAGTAGCAACAAATAATCTTGTTATTAATATTGTTAATGTATGAACTGAGGAAGAAATTATACTAACCATTTATTAGTTTACATATCCAAACATAAATTCCTACAACTACATCAATATGAAATACGATATATAAGTACTACTGCAAGCGAATCATACGAACTTATCTAATGTCTTGGATCTTATCGCGTCCACAGTCCACTTTTGAGTGTCTTAAAATCAAAATTTTCAGGACACCATACTAGTGCAACAATAAAAACTGTTTTTGAGAATACGTTTTTTTTATGAGGTAGGGGGCTAATGTGCAGACGTATCGCCTGATGATATGCGATTACCGCCGTCCCTGGACACCCGCAACGCGTTGACGGTCTTTGAGGGATGAAGAAGATGACGGGGGAGGGTTGAGCCATCGAGGCAGTCAAGTAATAAAGTAGGTATATTGGTCAATGATATTACTTCTCGAATTACCGAGATTAATAGATACTAATAAATATCTACAGTTACAGCTAAATCCACCTCGTTTTAATGCGCTAAAAAAAACAAAATTGAATTGAAAGTAGTGGTGAGTGGATGCAGAACATTCTACTTCACGAACTCGACAACAGAGGGCGTGCACCGCTGACCCAGTCAACCAGTAACTACGGCACGGCCAGTTAATCTTGGTCGAAAAGTGAATTACCTGACCGTCTAACGCGTCAGTTAATTCACGGGTTATCCTTTTAAATAAATGTGAAAGTTTGTGAGGATGTATGGATGTTTATTACTCATTGACGCAAAAACAACTGAACGGATTTAGATGAAACTTTACAGCAATAATAGCTACTAACTAATAATCGCGTCATTTCCCGAAGTAATGATATGTTTCGTGAAATGCAAAATTATTAAAATTAAATAAATTGCAAGAGTAATTATGCTGCAAAATGGTTTCCGACATTTAAACGATAGTGGAGGTTAAACATTGTTGTGATTTTACTCGTCTTCGTTTATACTGTGTAGTTGCCTATTAAAACGGCTCTGTCCACTTGGACCCCTGAGGGATTCATTTAGAATTTTCGTCCACCCTGATCTCCTAGGGGATCATTTTGTATTTCATTTCCATTTTGATCCCCCAGGGGTAATCCCCAACACAAAAAATCTATATAAATATATCGATTTTTTGTGTTGAAAATATTCTTAACTAAGTATTGTCCATGACTTTACTCCTTTATTTATTTTTGTAATCAATAACCTCGTTAGTGGTGATATTTTAAAATTAAAGTTCTTTAGGTGTTTACAACATAAAAAGCTCCAGTGGCAGCTCTGCATTAATGACTCAGTACAGCCAGTAAGCCAGAATAAGTAATTTTATGTTTAGGTAACCTAGATTTTATGTCTTAGACAGCCACTATAATGTGATAAAGAGTGCCTACTAGTAACTACAATACTTGCAATGAATACCTAAATTTTCATTACATATATACTCTATAGTTGCACTAGAATGGTGGCCTTTTCTTATGGGGTCTATATTTTCAAATAAAAATACAATTTTTATTTAATGTATATATTATGATAAAATTCCAAACAGGTTAGGTTATTATATAAATACTAACAGCAAAATGGTTTCCTACATTAATTTATTACCAAAATGACAAATAGTGATTAAAAAGTATTAGGCACTGTTTCACAGGTTACAGATAAAGTCCAGATAGTTTACCTGAAACATAGTTTGACACTATTTGTTTGGAAGAAATATCAAATTATTTGCCAGATAAGATATCATGCTATTATTTGTAATGGGGTGAAACAAGGCTTAATCTTCAGTTATAAGCAAATACATGTAATGAGCACACTAAATTTTTGGCTATAGTTATTAATTCTAATAAAATTACTAATCACCAATGTAAAGGCAAAAATAAATATTAAATAGATGCTTTCGCTCCAAATTATTTTCACTTATTAGGTTTATTCAGTGTTAACATCTACAAAACAGCTTTTTTTAATAAGATTTTTTTTCATTGATTTTGATTCTTAGTTACCCCTGGGTTTGATGATGCTGTATTATTTAAAAATAATCCCTCCTACCATACTTTCTCCTTTACACAAATAAAAAAAATCAAAAAAATTTAAAGATCACAAAGAATAAAATTTCAGTTGCCTATAAATTTAAGGATTTTTTAATGTAGACTCATATGCAGCACGGAGAATTAACAATTATCTCAAGTATTTTTCTTCCAAGCTAGGAAATATTAAAAAAAGTATACAAAATTGTAAAATTCAATTTTCTTTTCAACCTACTTCAAAAATGGAGGAGGTTCTCAAATCAACTTTTTTTAAAGTTTGTTACTTCAGAACTTTCAAATGGGTGAACAGATTTTGAGGATTTATTTGAAAGCTGATGCTTCCCGTGAGGTCCCATTTCAATTTGGGCCAGTTTCTGAAGTTGTATATTTCTTGTTTTTTTATTGATTTTTTAAGTATATTAAGAGACCCAGCTATGTTACTATTTAAAATACTTTGATGTCCTCCACAGGTAAAGGAATTATGTTGACACCAGTCACTCAATCCCTCCTCTACACTGGTGATCACTTGCTACAGATAAATATCAATCTTGTCAAATAGAGGAAAAGGGAATACATCAATATGTCTTATGCTAACATATCCTCATAAAATCATCTACATGTGTATTTAAGTAACTATAAAAGATGGTTAAAAAATTTAGTGAAAATTTCTAAAGAATGATGACAGTTCCGAAATGACATGGTTGTAGATAAGCCCTGTACTAGAAGTTAAATCCAAACCTGGTGAATATGGCGCTCGGGTCTCTGGTCCAGTGGTAGTTGTGACTTCATCAATCACCTTGTTGCCATTCTTGATGATTCTCCTGGTTTCAACAGTACCGTCCGATTTAGTCACACTTGTGGTGATAATTGTCTGACAGAATGATCTGCCAGGAACCAAGTCACCATTGAATGGAGTAACAGCTCCTGGGCTATGCAAATCATTCTTTTGCTTAAACATCCCTGATATTTCATTTGATGTTATTTTGCCATCTAAATCCATGTCCTTTTGAGGGTGCTGTTGTGCATTAGTCTGGTACCCGGGTTTTAAATAGTAATCTCTGATATTATTACCAGAGAACTTCTCCGCTTCAGGGTCGTCTAGAGCAGACATGCTCGTGAAGGCATCAATGTGATCTTCATGAAACAATGAAGAGAACTCTCCAAACATCGACCCAAAATTTCTAAAAAAATCATGCATATGTTTCTTGACTTCATGATGTAAATCCACCGCATCATCGAACACTTCCATTTGGTGTCTTGTATACAATTCGTCTCCATCATCTTCATCGTCGGAACTCCAAATTGGATTTCGAAAATCATTTTTGGGCGGATTAGATTGTAGTCCAAAAAATGAGCGAATTTGCTCCATGAAATTGATATGAGGCATTATTAGCACTGGAGGATTTTTGTAGTTAGTGTTCAGATGTAGATGTTTGTTTTGGCTTAAGAAATGTAGTATTTTTATAATTGCGCAACAAACAACACACCAACGACAGCTGTTTTTTATCATCAATAAAATTTGTTCGTTTCGGTTTGATGAATATCTCTAGCATGAGTGAATGTCGTTTTAAGTCACAAATAGGTGACAGTATGCTAGACATTGTATTATTTCTAATTATGGTTTGGAACGCGAAGGCTATCAATATGTCAAATTTGAAGTTGCGTTCTGAAAATCGTAGAATGTACTAGAAAAATAAAACCGCGTTCGGAAATTAAGGGACATTGTTTTATTTCCAAAAAACTATGTATGGAAAATAGTAATTCCTGGTTAATATCACCTTATTTACCTTAAGAATATTACGAAGTAAATATTTTCATCTGAGTCACCTTTAAATTATTGTCATTAATATGTTTGTAGGTATATTTCTTTGACACGAATTACGTACTCTGCAGCCGAAGGTTCCAAGAAAAACCAACGTTATATTAAAATTAATTTAATAAAAAGGAATTACAACTAATTTACAACTAAGTGAATCCTGTTCGAAGTATGAACAAGGACTGCTCTAAAAAGTATTTTAATTTATTAAATTAAATAGTGCTGCGTCGGTGCCTCGTGCCGTCGTTGACCTCGTTGAAGGTTTCCGGTCGGTTCGGTTGCACGGAGACTGCAGCGTCGGCTTATTGGACGAGTGCGCTACTGATTGGTAATATGCTGCATCGGCGATACCCTTTGGGGTTCCGTATGTAACACCTCCACCCTCAGTTCAGCAACTATTTTGTCATGTTAATGGAAAATGTTGTTGGAAACTCCTCTCGTTTAGGGTTGGCTGTATCTTCCAAAGTGTGTATCTGGAGTGTTGGGTTCTCTGTTGAACTATCTAGTTTGAAGTGCCAGATTTTCTTGAGTCCAATCAGGTTCTGTTCGAATCTGCTGGGCTACGTTTTTCTCACAGAGATATGTGTTACTATACTTCGGGCATTCTGCCTCTATGTACACGAATGATTTCTCATTTATTGCTATGTAAGGAGCGGAAGGGATAAGGGCAAGTTGTTCGCCGTTGGGTACTATAGACAGTCTGTATAGATCGTATAAATCTTCTGAAGTTATAGGAAAACTATAACTATTCTATTCCTAACAAAGTACGAGCCAGGTTTTATGATATTATAATTTTTATTAAGGCTTTAAAGATAGGGTCTGGGTCGTACGGCATCTTTACTCTAAATAAGCTAGTTAAATCTAAATCTAATTCACTATCTATATCTCTATTACTGTCTAAAATGTGCCGGCGAGCCTGTCGCGATGCAGGATCCCTGTTACACGGCTTTTCGTGTCGGAAAATGTTGGAAATTAAATTGGTTAGGATAAGGTAGGAAGCAACACGAGAAAGATTCAGGTGTACTTACAAATATTTCATCTCTGGTTTTCCTCGGTGAATCAATGTCTTGATTCTCCGTCCGGCTACACAGTTGTCCCGTAGATCCTGGATCCTCTGGCTGTAGCTTAATAGCAACCAGGGCGACTCGCGAACGCGAATATCGATATAAGATGCTTCTAATGCTCGCGAACCGGCCCGCGAGGATCCTACCAAATGCGCCAATTACGTACTCTGCAGTCGAAGGTTCCAAGAAAAACCAAAGTTACTTAAAATTAATTTAATAAAAAGGAATCACAACTAATTTACAACTAAGTGAATCCGGTTCGAAGTATGAACAAGGACTGCTCTAAAAAGTATTTTAATTTATTAAATCAAATAGTGCTGCGTCGGCGCCTCGTGCCGTCGTTGACCTCCTTGAAGGTTTCCGGTCGGTTCGGTTGCACGGGGACTGCAGCGTCGGTATATTGGATGAGTGCGCTACTGATTGGTAATATGCTGCATCGGCGATACCCTTTGGGGTTCCGTATGTAACACACGCCCTAGAGCCTAAACGGCTTCTTTATTGATAAATGAGTGGTATCAATAGATTCATCTTAGCCGTGTGAGTGACACTGGATCGGTACAGCAAAATTAAAAAAAACTAAAACGAAAAAAAATATTTTAATAAACCCGAATTTAAAAAAGATGGCGGACATGACCCTGTCGGGATTTTTTTTTAAATAATTTTTATAGTCAAGTTAAAACTTAAAAATACAAAAAGCAAAATTAAAAGAAAAGAAACGACACAGAGAAAACCTGTATTTAACCGAGAACGACGAGAACCGTCAGGATATTTTAAAACCGCTTGATCCCTATAAATATGAACGTTATCCCAGACCTGAATTGTTCATTGTTAGTATCATGGGAACTACTCGGAGGAATTAATTAAATTAATACTGGCCGTAGCTTTCCATCAGCGCCCAAAGTGGCAAAAGTTCCATCCCGTAACACTTGATTGCTTACCATTCCTCCACTCGCATGCTTAGCCTATGGAATAAAAATTCTCCTTCTATATTTCCGGACCGATAATGAACTTTAAGAAAAGAGCCAATCCTCCATAAGCCGCAATAACAACAACAACAACAAGCCCAGCGCTCGGTTGCCCAAGTCGTTCCTTCCATTCCTCCACAAGGACCTGGCAGAGTTGGGATTTCTGATCATCGATTTCTCGATTCTCAGGACTTTTACCCAACTCCCGCGCCTCCTTACGCCACTCCGCCTCCAGGTCCCCAGAAACATATGCATACTAAATTTCATGAAAATCGTTGGAACCGTTTCTGAGATTCAGATTATATACTTATATACAAGAATTGCTAGATAACAGGTATTAGATAGGTAGATATGATATCTAGTGTCCTCTTTTGTTACAATCATAAATAATTTATGTTTGCTTTCGTAATATTGGGGTACGTTATCAGCAAATATATATGCGAATCATACTAATACAAAAATTGAAGAAATTATCGATTACTAATAGGCAGTTTGCAGTGGTTTGATTACAACATGAGGCAAATATTGACGGTGGTGTTTACTGGTGTTAGTGTAGATAGGGAAAACAGATAGAGTTTTTTAACTTAACGAATTATGGGAGGGCTTAGATGAGAATATATTGTGTGTAAAGTATTCTAACAAATCCTTTCTTTCTCTGAAATGAACCTCTGGCGTTATTCCAGACATAAGTGATTTTTCAAATTAAGAAGAAGAGTAACGATGTTTTAAATTTTCTTCGACGGTCGTAAATAGCAGCGAAATTGACCAAATTTACCAGACTTTACTTAACATATGAAATCGACACTAAAATCATTTCGCACAACGATCTTAATCTATTAGCTAAGTGAGTTCTTCAAATTTAATTAATATTTACTAATTTCAAATGAAGTCGCTTTCTGTGTCTGTTCGCTTAGATCTTTTAAGCTGCTCAACGGATTTTAATGCAGTTTTCAGCAGTAGATAGTGTGATTCAAGAGCAGGGTTTATTTATACATATGTATAGTACATGTATAATGTATATATTAGTGCAAATTCGACAATTTGAAAGACTTTCATGCAAAGCTGGGCCGGGTCACAAGATTTATTAAAAAGCTCTGAGGTAGAAAAATAAAACAAATATGCTATTGACATTCATAACTTTAAATATTATTATTGTGTATAATCTACTATCTTTATTGAAAACTAGCTGAGCCCCGCGGTTTTACTCGCGTTTGTTGTTGTAACCGCGAGTAATGCAGCGGGGCAAAGTTAGTCTAAAAAAACCTAGCTAGTCTAAGTTACTCTTTATATCCTCAGCTATCTGTCAGTGAAAGTCCCGTCGAAATCGGTCCAGCCGTTCCAGAGATTAGTCGAAACAAACAGATAGGCAGACAGACGGAAATTTAATAAAAAAATATTTTGGTATATGTATTGATAACTTACGTCGTACATTGGGTGCAATTTCTGCGTTGTATTGATTTTTTACGAACACTATTGTGAATTTCATTTTAACTCATACCATTACTCACTTTCTTTAGGTTTTTTAATATAACTGCTGCAATAGCAAGCAGATAAATTTTCTATATAATATTAGAAACATTTTATAATGTTTACCGAAATAAAGCGGAGCGAAGCAAAGGTTCGGGGTTAGTTAGTTATCTGGGAGCCGTTTTGTCAATATACTCTATGGGCAATTCTAGTTTCAAGAAAGTACTCTGTGTTCTTTCTGCCTGCCATGAAATGCCATATGCCATACCTACGTTCATACGTTGTACATTAGGTGGTGGCGGACGGTACGGTTGTTGATTTTGTAATTGAATTCACCAATTTCATAGCAATAGCTCCGAAAGTGTGTTCGTAAAGTCGATCGCCCTGTACGGTAGTGCACTAGTGCTATATGTGAATGATATATTTTACACTTATTATAGAAACGTGTTATTTGTGAAGGAAGTTAAGTGCTCGTTGTATTTTACGGTAGGTTTATTAATTATTTAAATAGGAAAATAAACCGGGCTCTATGTATTTTTTGTTATGGTAATAATGATAACTTATAAGATTTTAATTGGTATTGTGGTCTTTTATGAGTGAAATATCTACCAACGCTTAACTAAACGTTATCCACATAATTATTATGTATTTATGAAATTCATTTGCCTACACAAATATTGCGTCAATTCGCGTCGCTGCACGCGATTTTAACTTTAATGATTTAATATCAACTATATAAGGTGAATAAAATTGATTTCAAGGCTTGTTTACTGTGTAGACATTAATGTTAGTGTTTTTTTAGCAATCTAACCGGTGTCACGCCACACAATTAAAACAGAATTGTGATAAAAAGCAGTTATTGAAATGGAAGGCGATAATTCATTAGGAGGACTTCTCAAAAGAAATGGTATGTTATCGTTCTACAATATTTTTCTTATTTTTTTATGATGAAACCTGGAGATTGTTCATGGTATGTGAACTATGGAACATTACTAAATATAATTATGTATCTAAATGAATATTTATTGCCTCATTTTAGTCTAGTAATAATCCTAGCCTTTAATAGTCCTATACTGGACAAAAGCCTCTCAGAAAGATTTTGACCTACCATGAACTGACATATGGCTTTCACTACGATCAGTGTCAAGTTTTCCTTCTCTATTTTATATGTAGAGATTAAATAAGTCCTAATATTTATAAAAAATAAGAATAGATTTTTGTTAACAAGAAAAATAATTTGGATCTGAATTTAAAGCATTCATAAAAATGTAGATGAAGTTCTGTTAACAGAATAAAATACTCTTCCTGCTGTTTGCAACAGTAGGAAAAAGCTTTTTATTGATCCTTCTCATAATAAATTTATATATTATTCTTATAATAAAAAATACTTCCTTCTAAAAGAAAAATACAGAGTCTGTGTCTATTGACTGAAGATGCATCATAATTAAGTCAAATTTATCATTCATATATCATTAAAATTTTGTACATATTATGCTTCTTTTTGAATACAACATAATGAATTATTATTTATTTGCTTTTGTTGAAATTTAACTACAACAAATGTGTAAAAAAAAGTGTAAATGTTAGTAGCTCATTATCTTGGTGATATCTATTTCCATATTTATCAGGCTCTGCACTAAAATATTCAAGGAAAAGCTTATAATTGCAATGATGATGATTTAAATAATTATACCCATTCCTTCTGAAATATTCAGTTTTAGTTCTAGAACGACCTCACATGTTTTGCAGCATAGATTTAAAGTCTAAATCTAAACAGTATAAGTGAAACTGAACACAATTCAATTCTTCTTTATCTCTATAAAAGAAGATTATTTAGGCCACCATAATGTGGGTCACCATGCTGCATCATTGCATTGTCTGCATACTGAATGAGTATGGTGACCGCTCGTGGTCCAGCAGTGGACTGCGATAGGCTGATGATGATGATGATGATGATGGTGACCGCTACTTTTGGATTTTACTCATGCTTCCCATCAGGCAAAGCAGTCACTTTAGCAGGCTCACATATAAAAAATGCATCAAAATTGTATGGATTTTGGCACTCCAAGTGTTGTCTGTACTACATTATTGAGCTTTTGATAGTATTTTTTAACTGGGTATTTTTAAACAATTAGCTTCTTATAAGAATGCACAATAAAGCTCACTTACTAAAATACTTTATGAAGCTTTGTTAACTATGACCGAGTTAGATTTAGCAAATAGAATTTAATCATAAATTTTGTATAAAATATAATAATTTTTAAATTGATTTTTTACCCATAATCCAAGGCAAATAGTGTTCCTCTGTAGTTACTTTGTCACAGTACATAACTTATTTTCAGCAATTAATTATTTGAAAGAAATTTCGTTAAATGTTTTATATTTACTTTTGATTTATATTCTCAACAATTTTTGAATTCATTTTTGTATATAAAAGCAACTTAATAAGTCAGTGTGCCCTAAATTTTCGTTTTTTTGGGAGTGAGTGTGGATAACATATATACTCCATTAATATATGAAGGAGAAACTTTGTACCACTTTTTACTAAGATTTTATGCAAACAGAGGTGTAATGTATGACATTTTTCACAGTTAAAGTTTATATGGAGGAGTACAGAAGCAAAAATAATATTTTAATAATAATATTATGGACTAATTTCGAACATGGAGTACTGGGCAGCATTCTATTGTATTAGTTATGCATTAAAAAGTTAAAGGTTGAAATGAACTCACTTATAGTGATTGTTGTCTGTTCTGAGATATAGGTAAGCATCGAAAATTCGCTTACAGTATACTAGAATTGCATATCATACTGCATAGTCGTACATCTGCCTAGTCACAGAGCGAGTCTGTTGATGCCTTATAAGGCTTATACCTACTATTACCTATTATTTTTACTATTTTTCTTGAGCCTCAGAGAGCACCCTAAGCCGTTGGTCCCAATTTTCATAAACGTCTATGACAAACTGTTATTGGGATATCAGTGCCCTTAAATATTACCGTTTTTTTTTTTTGTCGTGGTGGAATGCTTTTACGCACTTCGCTTCCCCTCCGCGGGCACAGGGGGTCCGCTTTGTGTGGGACTCCTGACTGACTCGCGAGACTACCCACTAAACCACCACGGTGTGTCACTCTGCGCCTGAGACGGGAGAGATCCGGGAACCGCTTTCTTACGCCATCCGGAAAATATTACTGACAACTAGTTTAACCTTCGACTTCAGTTCACCCTCAGGGTTGCAAAGGTCCGATGCCAGTCGTTTCATAGAAAAAATTATTCAGGTAAAACCATTTGAACTAGTAGCCGACTTCAATTATTCTTGGGAATAATAAAGGATAGGAAGACAACATTTTCTTGAGCCATCCCAAAACAGTCTATAATTCAGTGACTCAGCCATCACTCATAATTAAACGAGTCTATCCGTTTATTTTCGAGTGGAAACCCCAACACGTCATCAAGTCGCCGGTTTATACTGTTTGTTAAACCAATGGTAACGGGCTGCCTAAACTGCTTTTATCATTTTGTCCCTTGATATAAGCGATCTTAACATAGGATAAAATGGAGTCGCTTCCGCTGCCTGTTCGCTTAGATCTTTTAAACTATTCAATAGATTTTAACGCAGTTTTTCAAACTTCTTGTTCAAAGCCGCAAAATTGTTACTTGTTGATTATAATAAAATTACTAAAGACTATGACAATAACTTATTATTTAATACATAAAAAACCCGTGTCGCCATGTTTGTAGTTAAACTCCTCCGAAACGACTTGACCGATTCTCATGAAATTTTGTGTGTATATCGTATCGTAGGTCTGAGAATCGGACAACATCTATTTTTCATCCCCCTAAATATTTAGGGTAGTCCACCCATATTTTTTTTCTTCTTTTACATAAAATTTTCGGTTTTTTCTGTTTTCATTTTTATGATACAGCATTAAAAATACATATAACCCTAAATGTTCAACTCATTATGATCAACCCCTAATTTTTTTTTTATTTCTTTGGCACCACAACGTTTGTCCGGTTAGCTACTTTCATTATCAAATATCATCGTAGTTTATATATATTCAAAATATTTTTTAGTACTGACAGAGATTCGAGACATATAAATTTTGTTTACAATCCTTATGTAACGAACATTTTAGAACCTTTTAATATTCACAAAATACTTACCTGCAAAGACATCTCAAAAGATTTTAGCAATGTGTGATTTCATCATTATATCTTATGGCTAACTGTCTAGTTACTACCCGTGACTTACCTAGCGTAAATGTATTTTTTCTCCTGTTTGGCAAATAACCTACTTTTTCTGGTTGGAATATTCTTTTTTATGTTCTTCTCTATGCAAAAACGTGTACAATGATCGGACACAAACTTACCTTTGCGCTTAAAATATGAAAACACATTTATATTATAAATAAATAGATAAATATTTTCGGACATCTAACACACAACGCCATCTAGTCCCAAACTAAGCAGAGCTTGTATTATGGGTACTAAACCACTGATATAAATACATATATACATTTTTTTAAATACATACATATCATACATAGAAAACACCCAAACTCCGAAACAAATATTTGTAGATCATACAAACATTTGATCCGACCCGGGAATCGAACCTGAGACCTCAAAAACGCGCCACCGAGGCAGTCCTAGTTATATTAATTTATTAGATTTTTTTTTTTATATGGCAAACTGTGCCGATCTCCACAATTACTAGAATTTGCTCGCGGCTTCAACGACGTCATCTGTATGTCAGTTATCGTGGTAAAAAGTAGTCTATGTTCCTATCTCAACAATCAAAGTATCTGATGATGAAATCCGGGGGCATCGGTTTAGCCAGTTTTTCTTCGGTTTCACTTTTATATAATATCAGCCTGCCAATGTGACTAATCTGCCTAATCATGAGCGTGAGCAGAATCCAGGAGTAGTGGTCGACATACTCATTACGAAAGCAGAAAATGCAGCATGTGATCCACACTATGGTGGCCTCTTGAGATGCTTCTGCATCATATTGCACAAATAAATATCTATTCCTACAAAACATATGATTTTTCTAGCAAATCAATCAATCTACAAATCACCTAATGGTATGTACGCGCATAACTTCCGATAGCACTGCACTAAATTGGATAAACATTGTTATTTATGTGTTCCTTATTCTTAGGAGAAAGTTTGTATGAAAAAAAAGATGTGGGAATTTTTTGGTTGGCGACTACATTACCTGTGGGAAGCCGAAGCGAGCATAATGACTAAAACAAGTTTTTCAGAAATGTAGAAAATATTTACAAAAAACAAAAAAGTGGCGGTACGAAGTTCGCCGTTTACTCTAGTTTATAAATGAAACTCGAAATATTAATATAATAATATTATATTAAATAACTTACTAAAATTATTCATATTAATGTAAGTCAATAATAAGATCGACGGAGTGAGTTTTTGCATAAACAAGCCTTGTCCCCATCAGTTTTACATCAGTTCGCCTTTTCACACAGTAGTACAAACACAGACAATACGTACAATAAATATTATATACATACTGAACGTTAAAAGAATAATGTTATGCAGAGAATCTAGTGCGAGTTTATTTCGCATTAACTTGCTCTATTGTCGAATGCGTTTGGCGTTGTGATTGCTGAAAAGTTCAGTGACGGACACTAACGATTACGTTGATGTGAAATAAACTCACACCAAGCATCCATATATTTATAAACAAACAACTTTGTAACGTAGATATTTGCCCACTTATTCATAAACTTCATACCTACAGCCTTAATGTTGAAAATTACACAAAACCATTGTTTTAAGTTAAAAACGGTTAAGATGATTGAGCACATTTCTGTTTAAAAACGATAATAATTATAATTATCAAGTGGATGACTGGTCGAAACGTCAGTTATGTGATTGCGTTAATTCCTGTGTATGAAATGCGAAAGATTAAGTGAATAGAAGTTAATCGAATCTATTTAGAAACAAATCTTACAATTCAGTTATGAGTAGTTATATGTAATTGAGTAATCTAGGCTTATTTTATACGATAGGAGGCAAAAGATTAGACGTATCGCCTGATATAAAGCGAGTACCGCCGCCCATGGTCACCCGCAACAGCAGAGGCGTCACAAGTGCGTTGGTGACCCCATAAGAAGAACGCTTTTTTAAGGTACCGCAGGCGATAGTGCATTCCACAGTTTTTATAAAATATAAAACTAGCATATAACACCCTACGTTTTAAGTTTTATATTAAAAGTGTTTAGAATTATTACTAACTCAGATACTCTGTGTCGGATTGCTTACTTTCCCATAAATTTCTCTTTATCCATTATCGCTGGGAAAAAATTGTTTTGGCAAAATTGAATGACACTCCCTCTAACCAGGTGTCACGACTTAAGAGCGTCAGCACCGACACTAGATGCAAAAAGCGGCAGACCGGGCATTGGTTTGGCTTGGTACAGGCCTATGTCCAGCATTGGACTGCAACTGGCTAATGGTGGTGAAGGAAACATTAAAATGTTTTTGTATATATCGTTGGCAAATAGGTGTAATTCTCTCCGATATAAGCGGTTACCATAGCCTTGTCGTCTTTCGAAAAAGGCACATAGATGACCCTAAAAATCTGCCTGAATAAAACTCTTGGAAACATACTGTAATATAGATAGGCACTTCTAAATATGTCTGTAATAGATGCCTTCTTAATTAGAAGTAGGTTTGTAATGGGATTTTCGTTGATGATTTAAACATTAGTAGATATGTTTTTTAGAGAACAACATTAAACCATATTAATATTTTAAATTCGTAAGTAACTCTGTGTGTTACGCTTTCACGTCTAAATCGCTGCACCGATTTGAATGAAATTCAATGGAGATCCTTTGATTCTTGACGAAGGACGTAGGCTATTTAATGCGATACGCGACAAATACGCGGGCAGAGCTGCGGATAAAACGATACCTATTTAAAGAGTCTTGTGTTCACTAATAACAACCTATTATCGCGTTTGATATAAATATTGTTTGGATAACTTGGTTTTATGACGGTAAAATAGGATTCGGCAAAAGCCACATTTCTAATATCACAATTCTTTAAATCCTTGCTTACAACACTTCTTCTTATAATGACTGTGCCTAACTTTGATAAAATTTAGTATTGAGGTAGATGATACATTTGATTGGCACATAAGCTTCTTTTTATGCCAAAATATGTAGTGTTCCCGTTGGATGACTGATGATGACTCACTTACTGATAAAGTCCTTGATAGACTTTTGATCATATCAGCCAGACAACTACAGATTTCGGTTTTACAAGTCTCGGATAGACACAAATATTTTAGATAACCCTACATACAATCAGTATCTTTTATCTGGTAACTAGTGTTATTGGCGCCGGTACGTAACTTGACCAGATCTCAACGGAGTGGGGGTAAGTTCGCGCATAGTGAACGAATCAAAACAAACAATCGAAGTATAGTCGATTGAAGCTCCAATCGCTTGCTCGGAACGATGCTACTGCAATCTTTGCGTCGTCTCTCAACCAAAGGAACCTAAAAAGGACTTCTGCGCATCTAACGAATCTGGCCAAGTCCGTGGATCTCTATATGTGGCAGATAATTATTTGAAACTTTATAAAGTGGAAGTGGTTAAACTAAAGAAACGATATCTGATCAACATTATTCACACAATATTTTTCATTATCTTGTAATTATACGATGTTTTGTTCGAAACCTTGAATTATAAACACGAACACGGTACTTTATTAAATATTAATGATACGAACTGAACTTCAGTGTCATTTGACGCAGCTGCTTAAAGAATAATAAACTAATATATTACGAATATACACTTCTCATCAAAAAAGCGAAACACCTCACACATTGATATTCCGAAAGGATTATCGGAAAATGTTTATTATTGATAATAGATAGATAGAAAACTCTTTATTTTTACACCGTTTTTACATATTTTTAGTGAGTACATAAAATGACTAACATATAATATAATTTACAAAGGGTGCCCTCATTGGCAAAGCATACACGCTTACCATAATTACTTAAATTATAACACATTTGAAAATGATAACTGATCCTACCTTCATTTGTGATTGAATCAGTTATGACCTATAAAATTCTTAAACCATTGTCTTAAACCTATTGACTGTTCTCGCTTTCCTGATATTTATCGGCAATGCATTCCACTAGCGTACGGCTTCAACCGTTGAATATTTGTGGAATGCAGAGGCATCCTCAGTCTCAAATCTTCAGACGACCTTAGATATTTTTCACGCGTCATTAAGGAACTTGAATCGTTCTTTGAGGTCACAATATTAAATGTTATTTAAAAGTAGGTATTAGGTTCAAATCCTAATGAGAATGTTCCAAATTCAATTCAATACATTTTAGACTTTACTGTTTTATTTAATGATTCGTTTTTACCCTATGTGGAGTATGAAGGAAACAGGAAAAACAATACTTGAAAAGGAAAAAAGTTTAGAAACAAGTAATTCTTTGACTTGTATTCCCTCCTCTCTGGCTCTTTTACTTATTACTGGTACTATTCGATTTTCATCGAACGTATGAGTGTCACGATCATGTGATAGGGAATGTTCTCCCATTCTTCTTGGCTTTCATTTCGCAGCCGTCCAAGAGTCTCTGGGGCAGGATTTCTTCCTAGAATGCTTCTTTTTAGTTCATCCCGTAGTTGTTCTATGGGATTCATATCGGAACTCCTTGCTAGTCATTCCATAACCGAAATATCGACTTCAAAAAGATATTCTCGTCCAACGGCCGCTGTGTGGGCTAGTGCATCATCATGCATGAATATAAACTCCTCGCTAATAAAATGTGCATAGGCCATTACATGATCGTTTAGATATTGTTCGATGTAACAACACAATAAATTCCGAAACTATTTAACCGATTTTCACGTTTTTTTTAATTGTGTCTTTTGCTGACGTTCTTAAAATAGGATAGTTAACATCACGCTTAGACCAGTACGAGCCTAGTATGATTGAAAAGAGATGCAGACGAAGTTAGTCACCCAATGTTAATAAAGGTACAAATAAATTTTGCTACAAGTCCTCTAACGGTAAGCGTTTCCTAAGGACCAGTTTCATCAGTTCCTGTAAAGTTTTAGATAGTTATTATTTAACACTATTTAACAGATAAAGTTCTCTGACATATTATCTGGCATATAAGTTCAAAATAGTCTATGACATTGAATAAATAAAAATTTCTGATAACCATATATTTATCAGCATCTTTTGCTATTGAAGAACTTTATAAGGGAGATACCTATCTGTAAATTTATAAGAAACTAATGCAACTGGCCCCCTAAAAGTGACTAAGTACTAAATTGAGTTATAATCTGTGTGTCGTTAGTGTTTTGAGTCATTGTCCTTTTTATAAGCAGTCATAAATACTTGTTTAAGTGAGGAACGTTTCATTTGAACAATACTATATCTTACCACTGTCCTGTTTAGTTAAGTTAAGATGAAAAGGCGTTATTTATTGTAGTGAACCCGCCAAGAAGAGAAAAAAATACAAACGTATAATCGTAGATTTAGTTAAATTTCCGTGACAAATAATATCTACATAATTAAAAAAAACTACGGTCTGTCATATCTTAATTTTATCACTGAACGTCAAAATTTTAAAGTACATCGATCAGAATCACAAACGTTATATTTAAAACACAAAATAATAATAAATAAATAAATATTTCGAACATCTAACACACTACTCCATCTAGTAACAAGCTAAGCAGAGCTTGTGTTATGGGTACAACTAGACAACTGATACAAATACATATTTTTTTTGTAAATACATATATATTATACATAGAAGACACCCAAACTACGAAACGAATGTTTGCAAATCATACAAACATTTGGTCCGACCCGGGAATCGAACCCGAGATGAGGCCTCAAGCACAGCTGTTGCAAACGCTACTACTGCGAAACCGATACAGTTAGTATTTAAATATTACGCTTGTTTCTGCTAGATTAAATGGAAAATTTTAACTTACCATTTGAATGAATTTTTCTGAATATATAAATTGCATAACTAACTTTGTAATCACACGTTGTTATACGTTATTTTCATAAAAAAAAAATCGAATTGCAAACGAGCTAGGTTTTTATCTGCAAAAGTAAGAGATTCCTAGAAAAATAAAACACATTAAAAGCAAGTCTCGCAACGCAAAGCAGTTTTTATGTTGAAAATACTGGCAAGGTCTTATTTTAGCTAATAAATTATTAAAAATATTTTAGTGTCTAACATTAGACATTTTTATTTTCTAAATCCATATATAATAAAATTAATCTAAAATAGCGTTTTTATAACTTTATTCATAAATATATCTTCTTTGTATTTGAATTAATTAGGTCCGGTTTAAACTGGTCTATAGAGAAGTCCATGACAACATGAATATAATTGATCTTAAGCTATTGTTGATATCTAAATGTCAAGGCGTACCTAGTTTTTATTCAAGACTATCGTTTGCTCCATGTTTATGTTGGTTATCGTGCTGAACATGTCCTTTCTCAAGAATCAAAGTATCTTTATGCTAAAAATCAAAATCTGTGCATCGATTTAGCCGTGCAAAGTAACAAACAGAGAAACTTTCGAATTTATAATATTACTAGCTGTTGTATATCGGTTATCGCGGCAAATAATGGCCTATGTTTTATTCTGATGGTCAAACTATATTATTGTACAGTTTCATTAAATCCATTCAATAGTTTTTACGTGAAAGAGTAACAAACATCCATCCATACTTACAAACTTTTGCGTTTATAATATTAGTAGAATGTATATAAAAATGCCTTTACTTTGTCCTTTCAACACATGGAATCCTGAATGAAATTTTTCACAGTATTTTCCTTCAAAAGAAGTGTTTATTAAAATAATTTTATTAATTTCAAATGCTTAAGCGATAGTTATCCTCAGTAATAAAATATGCTTCAAAAATTGCCTAACTAAAACTTTTGTTGTGCAATAGTTACAATCTATATTTATAGCTCAGATCAATATATGTATAATGATTTTCTACGCCTCGCGGTTTTTGTTGCTTTCGCTCGGTATCACGCGTGAACGACTCAACTAATTTCGCTAATTCTTTTAGTATTAGGAGCTCATTTATTGGAGAAAGGTATAAAACATCACGCTATGAGCAATAGGAACCAAGCATGAATGAAAAATGTTGCAAAATCGAGGGTTACTAGTATACTCGTAAGTTAGAATAAGCTATTGAGAAACAGATTATTTTGAACCCTAGTTCACTGTTATTCTTCTCTTATTTGAAGCATTGTGTAGACGGTTCTAGAATACTGTTAGTTCGTGGCCTTGGTCTATTACCATTTGGATTTTAGGCTACACTTATTTAATTTACTTCAGCTTGGTACGTTATATTAGGTAGATACCTATTTCATTTATCCACATTTTCGAACACACTCGTATTTATAGCATACATATAATGTTTTCGTCACTGGCATACTAAAACTAGTCGTGATTGTCGTCAAAAGTTAATATATATGTCAGTAGTGGTTTTAATGCTATTTTAATTTTGTGAATTTGAATAAACTTATGATTTCAGTAACAAATATGCATTAAAGCCAGAATAAAATAAAAAGTTAAGAAGCAGTAGGACCACGCTGATAGCAGCACGAAGAGGCCGGGGCGGTATAACCCTCTCACGAAAAATCAACCTAAAATGACAACATTCATGCTGTCGTGTTTCGTTAATGAGTGCGAGATTTTTTTTACCGTGGGAGAGCTACGCTTCGGCATGCATGGGCCGGCTCGATCGGAGTGATACCACGGCCTGACAGAAAACCGGTGTGAAACAGCGCCTGCGCTGTGTTTCACCGAGTGAGTGAGGATACCGGAGGCTATGGGCCATCCAACCCTTCCCCTCATCCCCCAAGGCTGGCAACGCACTTGTGATGTTCTGGTGTTACGGGTGTCCATGGGTGGAGGTAATCGCTTACCATCAGGCGACACGTCTGCTCGTTTGCCACCTATTCCATAAAGAAAAAAGAGGCCCAAAGATACAGAAGCATCTCATTAGACCACCTTGCTGCATTGTTGGATTGTTTGCATTCCCAATGAGTATGATGAGCACAACTCTTGCATTCTGTTTATACTTTTCATCAGGCCGAGTGGAGTCATTTTGGCAGGCTCATATATATATATATATATATTTTCACCCTTGAGTATATATATTGTTTTATGATGTCTTTGCCTATAACCTCCGCAATATTGTATGATCGTCACCGTATTAGTACATTCATTTTTACTTGACTACTACGGCAAAGACAAAAGGAAGGGTGAGGAATTCTTTTGACGTTTTATGCTGTATGTTCCACCATAGTGTCTAAACTAAACTACTGAATCGATTTTGATAAATGAACTATCAATAGGTGCGTAATAATCTCCTGGGTGATATAAACTGTATAAATTTTATCTACAGTTTTTACGTAGTTAAACTATACATTTTAAAAAACTTGTTATTGTAAAAATACGTTAAATTGGTTTTTATACTCCTGCTATACTTCCGCGTCCATGAGCAGTCAGTCATCTAGTTACCCGTCCTCATGTTTGAAAGATCCTCTTTATATTAAAAAAAAAGAAAGTAATAGATTTACGTGTGAATGTACTCACACAAGAGCACATGAGAACATTTTTGACGCAAAATTTGAGGCACTTGTAAGCGCCTTAATGGCGTCATTTGTTAGCTTAGCTTAAAATATAGGTATGACGAAATCTATCTAAGAGAACGTAGATATGTATAGGATCTTTTTACATTAGCTATGCCCACTGTAATACTTACACATTTCGATTATATAAAACAAGTTTTTGGGTATGGCTTGTCCACGTGTATGTCGGTTCACAATAAAGAGTAGCCTATGTCCTTCCTCATGAATTAAAGTATCTCCATGCAAAATTTTATTGAAATCGGTTCACAGGTTAAGCGGTGAAAGACATACAGATGGATACTTTCGTGTTTTTAATATTACCTAGTGTGAATAGTAGATGTTTGGTCGATGACTAACTAAAAATGGCTAACTAACTAACTGACTAAAAATGGCTCCAGTAAATAGATGCCTATTTGCATGCTTTTTTAAATAAGTATTTTTTATGGTATTGAGGGGCAGACGAGTAATAAGTAAGTCATTACCACCGCTCGTAGCACCTGTAAGTCAAGAGTTACACGTGCATTACGCCTTTTGTGTTCCTCTCCCTAGAACTAGAGGGAGGAGAGTTTTCTGCCGTGTTAATCTTACTCTCTTTCTTGGAAAAAAATCCAACAAATTTTCTCAGAGGTCGAGGATTACTCCAGTCGAGCCTCTTCGTGCTTAAGCATGGCACTTCCGCGATAAAATTATTGTGTTATCAGAAGCTGTATTATCAATATTCGTTAGTATTTCAGTAGTATCGGTCACGTCTGATAATGCGGTTATCATTTTCATTCATATAGCCACAATTTCAAATAACATTTTTATGGTAAAAAAACCTAAATCGGTTTAGCAGGTCCAGAGATTACCCCCTAAAACCTCTCGCACATTACCTCTGTATAATATTATAGTATAGATAATAAATATCTTTCAATCCTTGATTGTATTCAAGTCCCCACCCACGCCAGGTATCGTTGTGTCACACTGAATTAATGAGGTATAGATAAAAACATACGTCACAAATTTTATTACGTGGGTTCTAATGAAAATTGCCGGATAGCAACTAATTTTAATTAAAGTTTTTAATTAATACTTCGCTAACACGTGATATTATTCTAAAATGTGCAATAGTATGAATATAATCTACTTGATTTCATATAGAACTTTAATTTAGAAAATGAAATTATATGCCAAAGTCCGTGTAAATAGGTAACTTTATAAGTTGAATTAACAGCCAAAAAAAAATTGTTATAAGCTAAAAACAGTAAAAACACAAAAAAAAAAATTAATATTTTAACTAAAAAAATTTGATTCCAAAATAAATCATATGTATCCCAAGTTTTTCTGTAAGAAATTAAAAATGTATGTGTGTAGTAAATATGACATCACATCATATACATCACGTTTTATTCCCGGAGGAGTTGTTAGAGACGAATTGAATACACTTTGGCGACTAATTTCACTTCCACCTACGTAATATGAGGGCAAACATATTAAGGAAACAATTTTCCTCTTTTTTGCTTGCGTTACATTCACTATGTTATTTCAGTATTGACATTTCAGAAGCAATCCGCTTCAGAATTGGATTCATTAATGTTTTTGTGCGGTTCAACGGTTGATCCTACTTAATTTGAAAGCCATGAAAGACAGTTGAGCTGTGATAACAACAAGCGTAAAACAAGGCCTCCGGTAGATTAAAAGTAGGTCCATACATACATATTTAAGTAAATAAATAAACATATACGAACATCTATGTAACACACAAACAATACCAGTACTAGACAAGTGATATAAAAATATATATGTATACTTTTTATTGTTAATACATGCATAGGAAACATCCAAACTCCGCAACAAATATATGCAGATCATACAAACATTTGTTCGACGAAAAGTTGGGATTTATTTAGTTTTAATTAATTACTTTTTTAAATATTTTACAAGTGCCTATTGAAATCAACTTGAAACCTTTTTACGAAAGATTATATTGGTATTTTGTATTAAAAAGGCATTTTTTGATCTATCATAAATTTTTAAACAAAGAAAAAGCATTGTTATTATTTATTCTATTCATAAATAAAAGGTTTAGAGTGTTTTCCCAAAAAAAAAAATAGTAGAATAAATATACAATATACCTGTTTTGATTGTTGTTCTATGATTTGTTTCTGTAAGTCTGAAAATCCCCTCTGCTCATTGACCTTTTCGACTTATTGTGTCAGAATTTGGTAATCATACTCACTTAACTAACTCAGGAAGAGAATTTAGGAAAAGGATTAATACTAAACAGTTTTATTTCATTGGACATTTGAATTTATCTTCGTCAAACTAATCGTGCTAGTAAGCAGACGTGTCGTGTCGTGTCGACAATGTGTCTTATATTTATTCATCATTCGCCTAGGCTCGTCTATACCTACGCTGAAAAAAATGGTTTGATTAGCATGTTATACAGGTGTAAAATCGACTAAAAACACTGCTCGACCGGGGCGGTACTACTCTCACACAGAATATCAACCTAAAATAATAATAATTTTGCTGTCGTGTTTCGTTGGTGAGTGCGAGACCGGAGGCCCAATGATGCAGAAGCATCACTAAACGACCATAGTGTGGGTCACCATGCTGCATTGTTGCTATTTCTGCATACGCATTGAGCGTGGTAACCACCACTCTTGGATTCTGGTTATGATTTCCACCAGGCAGAGTGGAGTAACTTTGGCAGATCCATGCATAAAAAAACAGAACAATAAATATTTTTAACAGTATTTGAAGTAAATCCCTATGATGTGTAATTAATGTTACTATCTCAAGTATGTTCATAATAACTTATTTACTATCTCGTTTATGTGATTCCCACTCAGGATAATAAATAAGTGAGAAGCAAGATGGGAGGGTGCATGATCTACCTATAATATGTATGTAAAATATTTAGAAATACATAATTGAATACACACGTTTTTGTTTATATTTTTCATGTATTCTGTAATTTCTACAACTAAGCAATTATTATTTAATTTGAAACGTAAATTATTCCATGATATCTGATTTTAGTTTTCATGTATTGCGTTACTATCAAAGTTGTAATATTACTTTTAACTAAAAAAAGTAGCAGTTGCTTTTCGAATCGTGCCCAATAGATAATCCATTTGATTCGACCTACAATCTCAATAGTGCCTTTTAAATAAACCCAGTCAGACCTTTTATTGTCTCTTTCGCAAAGAAGTGAGCTACAGTAGGCATTGGTGGAATTTATTACATTCTATAGCACTTAGTGGGCGTCGTCTGTAGTGTTCGTGACTTTTGATTCAGTGCTGATCGATATCGGGACCTTTACATCAGTAACCTTAAATAGTTCACTGCTGGATTTCTCCTTATAAAGGATGTTTTGGCACACTGTACTATTCACACTTACAAGGACAGGTTGTTATAGCATTTGTTTTAAATTTTCCTCTATTTGCTGTGTTGTTTTCTTTATTAGTCAGCTCTTTGAATGATGATGATGTTTTCCTAGCCGATTACGGCCACGGCGGCCAGTCTCAACGGATACCAGCCAACTACGCAGGATATATTATTGTGCACAAGTGTGTGCGCAAACACAGATGCACTCTCTGTTCCTTCTCATCCGATTTCATAATCCGATAGGACGGTTAACCGACACGATCGGGGAGAGATCAGGCACAGGACCGACAGCTGTACTTGCTCCTCGAGGCACGGAGGTTCAGAGCTCAACTTCCAAAATCCGAGCTGTTATTCAGTATTTATATAATCAGAAAAACTTAATAACACTTTTGGCCCGACCCGGAACCTCTTGATCGGGATCGGGAACTTAACCATCTCTATAAAGTACTAAATCTAGTATAAAATGAGTAGGATTGCTATTATTATTTGTATTACGCAATGAGTAATAGAGTTATTTTTATACTCGTTGAACTAAATAAAAACTCGTGTAACAAAAAATGTCTCATTGTCCATGACTCATAGGCAATTATTTGAACTATTTATTTCCGAACACTTGGGACTTCTTCGTAATGAATTAAACACTAATATTTGAAAAGATTATGTATGCATCTATCTTATTTTTATTATTTTGGTTATCGTCACCATTATCAGTGTATCACAGCCCACTGCTGGCTCTATCACTCACACATCACTTTCCAATTGCCAAGAATCGAACCAAGTGGTAGGCAATTTTAATTACCCGAATTATAAAAGCATAAGAAAAAGGGTCGTTCCTGCAAAAAGTTTACTGCAGAGATACAAGTGCGTTGCGATTCTTTGAATGTCTTTGCGAGTTAGAAGGAGAGGAGGAAAGGAACTCGTGCCTGTCTGAGCTTCAGTACCCTCACTCACTCAATGTAGTGAAGTGAGTGAACATTGAGTGATTTTCACAATGGTATCACTCCAGTCGAGTTATATATGCCAAAGCTGGCTCCTGTTTGCTCCACAATCGCAAAATCAAAGCTTGCAAAAATATGTCTTGAAGAATACAGGGCTTATTAAACAGGGTTAATAGAATTCAAAACGCATTATTTAGTCAAACATTCATGTTATAAGAAATTAAAAAGGCAAGTTCGTTCTTAAATTCACATCCTAGTTCCATCATCAGATTACTAAATCCATCGTGGCTTTTGACGAGTACAAAAATCTCAAACTCAAATAAATAAAATGCGCTCAAACAAGAGGTTTACTAATTCATCCTATGCTTAGTAGTTAGATCGTTTTCAAGTGATTAAATTGTCATTTCGAATGCCCATTACTTCGAACTATATACTCGTTACGACATTTAGACTACTTCTAAGTGTCGTAACACGCATTTTGTTAAATAGTGTTTGATATTGACTTCACTATTAAACGATTTAAAAGGTTACGATACCTTCTATGTCCCGACGTTCGAACGGGTTGTACAGCTCAAATAAGTCCCGGTATACAACACAAACTATCTGTAAAAGACGCAAAAGTCCAAAAACACGTTCAAATCTTTCCAATTCCTTCTATTCCACTATGTGCATGTAAGATCTAAACATAATTCTAAAAAATGACTGAAAACTGTACCTATTACATATATGTGTGACCAGCTGAAATAAGGCGTTCATAGCCCGGTTACATTCGGTGAGTGAGCGTCTCAGTGATTCGGTGGTAATGTTATGCAGTCGGTCCCGGTTGTTATCATAGGATAACAGTCGTGAAGCTTAGTTGGAGGCCTTTGGGCGCCTTAAAAACATTCAACGGCATAATTTACGTAGCAATAATGTAGTCTGGACGTATGGCCTTAACCCTCTCCTGAGAGGAGACCCGAGCCCAGCAGTGGGACATTATGGGTTGTTGTTTTTTTTAATGTAGTCAGTCCCCAAACCGCACTCGGCCAGCGTGGGGATGTTTGGCCATTTTTTTTATGGAATCGCGGGCAAACGAGCAGACTTATCGCCTGATGGTAAGCGATTACCGCCGCCCATGGACATCGGCAACACCAGAGGCGTCACAAGTGCGTTGCCGGCCTTTGGGAAATAGGGAGGAGGATGTGGATGGGGGGAAGGGTTGGGTTATGGGCCTCCGGTATCCTCACTCATTCGGTGAAACATAGCGCAAGCGCTGTTTCACACCGGTTTTCTGTGAGGTCGTGGTATCACTCCGGTCGAGCCGACCCATTCGTGCCGAAGCGTGCCTCTCCCACGGTGGAAATGCATTAGCTAGAAAAAACTTCTTCCTTTTTAACAGTCGTGAAGCTTAGTTGAAGGCCTTTGGGCGGCTTAAAAACATCCAACGGTAAGGTTACGTAGCCACAACGTAGTCTTGCCAGTCCCCAACCTGCACTTGGCCAGCGTGGGGAAGCATGGCCTTAACCCTGCCCTGAGAGGAGACCCGAGCTCAGCATTGGGACGTTATGGGTTGTTGATGATGTGACCAGCTGAGCCCCGCGTTGTTACTCGCGGTACAACAACAACAGCGGTTTACGAACGGGGCAAAGTAAAAAAAAATCCTATGTAAAATATCCTATGTCCGTCTCCTGGTTCTAAGCGCCCCACCTAATTTCAGCCAAATCGGTTCAGCCGTTTTAGAGTCATATAACTACGAAAGTCGTATGACTTTCTTTTATTTATATAGATTATGTAAAGTTCATCGCCAAAATTACAACAAGTGTGATTGTGTTTCAAACCAAAAATATATGTAGGGTTTAGAAGAAAAGAAATAAGAAATTCCCTGTGTATCTCTGACTTCTTGAGCACACGCAGGAGCCAAGAGTATTACTAATTGTAGGTATTTGCCCAAAACGTACCCTCACGGTCGGCCTCAGATGCCCAATAGAATGGCGTCCCTCTTCAGCTCCTACGGCCCTATTCTAAGAAGGACCCAGATTGCGCATGGCCATGCACGTGGACTCACTCGGTTTCGGCAGTTTTGTATCTTTGGACAGATAACTTCTGAGACCTAGTGATATTTGTAACATAATTAAATACAATTATCGTTATCTCCAACTGAAATTTTGCCATTATTTCTTTACGGTAGCTGTTTTATATCTGGGTTACATTAACCGAATTTAATGAGTTGTGACTTTCTGGCCTCAATATTCATTTGTTACTTTAAACGGTTCCATTATATGAATGAACTAAATTATGATATTAGAATAATTCAAAACGTATGCAAAATAGGGCACTGAATATTGATTTATTAAATACGGTCACCGTGAATGTTGTGCATGAATGTTACTGCACCATACTTCACGTGTGCATACTGCGGCTTTTTCTCACGGTAACATGTTTTTGCGCTTTTCTTCCCAAAGAAAATAAGTATAAGTCACACAATATAATATAAGCTACCTGCTAACAAATGCCCCGTAAATTCGCTCTTTTTTAACCCCGGACGCAAAAAGAGGGGTGTTCTAAGTTTGACGTCGATGTCTCTGTGTGTGTCTGTCAGTCTGTCTGTGGCATCGTAGCTCTCAAATGAATGGACCGATTTCGATTCGTTTTATTTCATTTGAAAGTCAGTTTCCTTGCGGTGGTTCTTAGCTATGTTTGGTTAATATCGGTCCAGCAGTGTAAGAGTATCAGCTCTTTTCCGAAATGATGTAAGGCATTTTTGGTGTATGATTACTTGATGAAGTGCTTGCATAGGGGGTTTTTTAAATTTTCTAGGCTTATGAGATTACTAGCTTTTGCCCGCTCAGTCCGCGTGTATGTCGGCTATCGCGGTAAAGAGTACGCCTATGTTCTTCCTCAAGAATAAACGTACCTCTATGCCAAATTTCATTTAGATCGATGCAACAGACAGACAGAGTTTTAAATTTATAATATAAGTATGCATTTTTACTTCGTGGCACATACAAGTAAGAACCCATCCTGCAGGAGACAATTTTTGTTCTGCAGCAGATAAGCAACCAGTTTTTAGATTGTACTATTCGAATGGTCAATATTCTACAGGTTTCAGGTTTATAACTGATCTCACTTTTAGTTTGCTAAGTATTTAAAAGGAGTTTTAAAAAAAAATCATCCTCAAGTTACTCAAAGAACGGATTGAACGCTTGTATAGCAGTTAGTCATTCTCAATGTTATAATGAGGAAATATAAAATAATCATTGCGAGTGCAGACAACACAACGATGCACATGGTAACACAGTTCACACACACTGGCAGTTTATTGAGATGCTTCTTTATCGTTCATATCATATACGTATTTTAATCTCACTCATATTAAGCATGTAGTATGAATGCAATAGAAAATCTCTAATGATAAAGACGCCTACCTCGAAACCTCATTCTATTCACGTAGCTTGACGGAATGTGACGAATACATCCAATAAATGACGTAGACCAGACGATTTAGGCGTCACACTTGCCTCTAAGCTACAGGCACTTAAATTTATAGAAATAAATAACATTGAAGTGTCTGTTCGTAATTTCCAATTAACATCTTTTCACTAAATGTAATTGAAAGTATGTATATTCGGTACTTACAGCAATAAGCAATTTTTAAAATATTCGTCTACTGTTAGTTTATTCCGGCTATTCTATGGAATAGCTGAATCGATTTCGACAAGATTGACTGATTGCTGATGTTATAAGGAGTAATTTAAGTTACTGTTTTTAGTCAAGCTTCAGTCCGCGGCATTACTCACGAGAGTTTTGCGGGTTTCAGCTAGTTAAAACATAAAATTTTATTGTCGGGCTATGTTTGAACACAATATTAACTATTTCTAAGGATAGGTATTGTCTCGAATTGAACATTCTATATAAACTTAAGGATGAAAGACTATCTCGAGTCCAGATTCTCGAACCTAACAGACAGAGCTTTTGTCTTATTAATTAAGATTGTGAAACACAATGTCGTACTTAATTACAGCCTCCTTATATCATTGTCGTATTAATTACTAATGGAATTGGAATGTGCGGCACAAAGCAGTTTCTCCTTGATGCAACTAGTCCAGTTAACATCTTGACATCTGCTTTGAATCTAGTGCTATTAATTATTTTGAAATTGTGATCTGCCGATTGAGTTTAAATTTATGATAGTAAACCATTTTAGTAGTTTAGTTTTAGTACCTTAAAAGGAAAAAATACGGAACCCTTATAGGATCACTTTGTTGTCCATCCACCAGTCTGTCTATCAAGACTTTTCTCAGGAACGCATGGAGGTATCATGCTGAAATTCATAACAAATACTCTGGTCTACTGGCCCTCAGAGCTGAAAAAATCAAAGTTCTTGGCCAAAGCAATCAAAAGATACAGCCGTTTATGCTGGAAATATCCGACACTCGCAAGTGAATGAAAACCTACAGAGTACTTCTCGTGAGCTCAGAATCTTGAAATTTGGTACGTATCTTATAGTATAGATAACAGAAAAATTGTGAAAAACATAAATTGTTAGTTACATCATGTAATAAGCCGTATATGCTGCAAATTTTCGACACTCGCAAGGGAATCAAAACCTACAAGGCACAGATAAAGGAAATAATGCGAAAAGCAAACATTTTCAGTTACCTCATATAATATATCCACAGGTTTGTACGGAATCATCGGTGTGCGAGTCCGACTCGCACTTGGTGTCTTTGAAAAACTGTTGTTGACAGTAATATTTTTTATGAAGGATATATGAACTGCGCTTTAAAAAACATTTGAAGATAGAGTGCTAAAAATTTTGAAGGAATTACATAAAATATGGATAATAATATAAGAAATGTTCACCTGAGCGAAGCCATGAGCAATAGCTAGTTATGAAATGATGGACAATATAAAACATTTTCCACAATTTTTAAGTAAATAGAAAATACGGTCATCCAAGTTTTGAATAATATTGATCGAATTGTAAATAAAATACCCATCTCTTATATGCCTGTATGTAGTATCAACGGCCTTGAATAATCCATTGGTGAACATAGGCCTCACATAGTAAAGAGATTTTGACTTACCACGCTGACCAGTTTTTGGTGTACGATTTGTTTTGAGTGTTCCTTCTCCTTGTAGTGATGTTGTCCTCCGTTGTTTGTTTCTTAGTAGCCTCTTACGACAGCCATGGGATAAAAAAAATACGGACATCTAACACACAACGCCATCTAGTCTAGTAATATTTCCACCAAAAAGGACTCATTGTACAATAATATTGGAGTTGGTACAGAGACAATATTTGTAGCTTGGGGTGGACTGGAGCCTAAACTAGGTTAAGACTTGTATTTTAGGACTCCAGGATTCGCACCAGCTCAGTTTACTGGGTCGATATATTGTGGCGCGTGAATATATATATATGTGTGTGTGTGTGTGTGTGTGTGTGTGTATGAGTGTGTGCGTGTGGTGCGCGTGTGTGGGTTTGTGTGTGTGGTGCGTGAGTAAATATAAATACATTTTTTTTGTAAATACATACATCATTTTTTTGTAAATAAATACAAAAATCCAAACTCTGAAACAAATATTTGCAGATCATACAAACATTTGGTCCGACTCAGGATTCGAACCCGAGCCCTCATGGACAGCAGCCGCGTACGCTACCACTGCCCCAACGAGGCAGTCGATGGATAAGTAGGGGTAGTAGCACCCTGTAATTTTAATCTGTCACCACAGGGATTGATCTATTGGAACTTCTAAACGCTACGTCACCTTTACTAAAACAAATGATAACCCAGAACCTTACTTAGAATATAGGAATTCATTTACATTCAAGCCTACATTAAATCACAGTCAATACTAACACTGAATCATTTTTATTACGTAATAAATTGTCGTTCAATGCCTCTAAGTAGGCACATATTCTTTTTTGTACTTTAAACGCAATAAAATAACTTAATGTATACACAATACGGTTTGTTTTGTATTTGTATTGTAGTTGTACACGCAATGAGTTGCGTCGAAGACTATAGCGCTGAGGAAAACCGACGGAAACCGAATTCCTAGAAAGATATTCTAACGACGTGTTATTGGTTTTCCGTTCTATTGTTTGGTTTGTTGTGGTTTACGGAACGTCATCCAGAATTTATTAATATGACTAATATTACAGAAGATGTAGTCATATTTGAGGTACTTGCTATATTTGGGATACCTATTTATATTTAAAATGACGTCGAAAAATTATTATATTTTTATTGGTATAGTGAATTTTGAACTAAACGAATATTAAATTTATAGTAATACTAACTGACTCGGCAAACTTTGTTCTATCATATTATAAGTAAAATAAAAATGACAAAAATAAAATATTCAGAGCCCTTATCATTTAGGGGTATGAAAAATAAATGTTGCAAATAAATGCACACAAAATTGAATATATTTTTTAAGATTGGTGCAGCCGTTTCGAATGAGTTTGGCAATAAACACCACGACACGAGAATTTTATATATTAGATTACTTATCTATAATAATATTTAAAATTCTCGTGTCGCGGTGTGTGTTTGTTAACAACGTTTGCCGGGTCGGCTAGGACAGAGATAAAGTTTGTGAGCTTGTAGAGGACAATCTTTGGATCTACTGAACACATTTTGAAAAATCTTTTACCAATAGAAAGCCACACATACAAGCGGGCAAAAGCATTAGGTATGTCAATAAAAGACCGATGCGAATAAAGTCTCTTTTGGATTTTAAATGGGTTAAATCTTTGTTTATCCGTATATGTCATATTTTTTCTACTTTTGAAAAGTTTCAAAAGCAAGCGATGTTTTATAGCCACACAAAAGTCTATTTGGTAGAGTAAGTAGTAGTACAGAACATAAAAGGTTTAACAATACAAAAAAAACTTTTATTGTTTTAAATTGATAACAGCTTCTCTGATAAAATGTTATTCCATTTCAGAATATTACATACATAAGCACATATTAATGTTTTTATGTAAGACTTCTGATCTGCCATCTGCCTCTTATTGTCTACAATCGCTGACTCCTCTATTGTCTTGTATTATTAGCTAATATTTTGTTTTGAGCACATACATTTTATATGTGTCTGTTTATTTATAAAACAGACAAAATTTTAAGTTAACAGTTTTTCACTAAGTATAATACATATGGAAGTATGTAGGTAGATACTCGCATAAAAAATCTAAATTTATCTGTTTGTCTGTTCCAGTTAGTTTCTGGAATAGCTGGATCGATTTTGGTTGGATTTTTACTGGCAGATATATGATTTAAGTAACTTAAGTAAATAAAAAAAACACAAAATTAAAACAAAAACTTTAGGTAAATATCGAGGAGCGTAGTTAGTTTGTAGTGTTGTAAAATAACAACAACATTGTGCATTAATTACAATGTCGATAAAAGTTAGTAGATAAAATGTGCGTGAATTGAAAACTTGACATGACACTTAAATGTTAATATATTTATACATATAGTAACATAAAACACTTTTATTACAAAACAATTTTATTAAAAAAATGACAATACGGTTCACTTCTTTTTCTCAATAATTTTTTTTGTTTATTGTTTTGTGTCTTTACTATCAGAAAATCAAAATAATGGTTTTTGGTTGAATCTTGAATTGATCCCGGGATTACAACTTAAGGCTATTTTTTTTTTATGGAATAGCCACAAACGAGCGGACGTATCGCCGGGGTGATGGTAAGCGACTACCGCCGCCCATAGACACCGTCAACACCAGAGGCGTCACAAGCGTTGCCGACTTTTGGGGGAGGTGAATGGTGGAGGTCAGGGTATGGGCCTCCGTTATCCTCACTCACTCGGTGAAACACAGCCGTGGTATCACTCCGGTCGAACCGGCCTATTCTTGCTGAAGCGTGGCTCTCCCACCGTGAAAGCTTATCTATATTAAAAGATTACCTAATTTTGTTTAACGAGATATCCTTCTTTGAAATCCGATTTTTTTTAACGAGATATCCTTCTTTGAAATCCGTTTGTGTACAAATATGAATGGTATTAAATTATGTACCTAGGAACTTTAACAAACATTAAGTATTTGAAGACACCAGCCTCTGTTCTAGAACTACAGGTTAGAAACGAAGCTTGCCTCTTCAAGCTATTACAAAGCCAGACCAGTTTTTTCCCATCTTCTCTTGTTTTGTAGCTTGTTCGCCCTATCCGTTTCAATTCAACTTCGATTCGATTTCGCCATGCCTCATTTCCACTTGTTCCTTTGACTCTTCTCAAAATGATTACCTTGTCTAGGACCTTTGGAGCTTTTAGATATTGCAATGTGACACATTTTGTGAACCCCAAATATACTCTAGAAAATACCACGCAAATTATGGTGCTGATGATGTCAAATATTATGTGTGCCATGTGTCTTATTACGTATAAAAAAGAAATATGATCAAAGCATATTCCTTATACATATTCGTATTTGATTACTACTCCCAGCAATACGTACTTTATACACAAAAAATCCAATGAATAGTCTCTTTATAAACATCAATCTGCGTAACCACTGAATTTCATAAAAAATAATAGAGTGATAAGCATAAAAAACTATTCATTTATTGCTTGATTCTTTTTGTAAGGCGTTGTATAAAATAGTATATGCTGTAACCGATAGTTTTGTTAATTTTAGTCGATTGTCCGATTACGTCTTTACTTTAGTTCCTAGTACCCAGATTACCGAGCTTAGCTTGGTTTTTTTTTGGCTCAATTTTCTAAAATTGAAGCTAGATCGATTTGTCGCCCCTGAAATCCATTGCGTACTAAATTCCATGTTGCATATAACCTCAAACCCTCATACTCATTCGAATACCAAACACAAAGAGTTTTTTAATTACCTCCGCGAACCTCTCTCTCAATACAGCCTCTCAGGTTTTTAAAAGCCTTCCTCTGTGCTTGAGGTCTCGGGTTCGATTCCCGGGTCGGACCAAGTGTTTATATGATCTGCAAATATTTGTTTCGTAGTTTTGGGGGTTTTCTTTATATAATATGAATGTATTTACAAAAAAAGGTATTATTATCTATTTTTTTAGAAATATTTATAAAATAGTATATTTATATGTATGTATTTATATCAGTTGTTTAGTACCCATAACACAAGGTCTGCTTAGCTTAGAACTAGATGGCGTTGTGTGTAATATGTCCGACATGTTTATTTATTTTAATACGAAAAATAACTTATGTATTTCCTTCACTTATTTATATAATTAGTCAATTAAGATGTCTCCATCCATTATTACACAATGACCACGTGACGTACTTAAATCTAAAAACGAAACAGTAAGAAATTGAACAGAATCTTCAGGTTGTTATGTTAGTCTCCACTATAGGCAATAATAAGCTATATTTAAATATACTTACGTCAAGTTGTGTATAACAAAATCATAGACTACTGGAAAAAACAATAGAATTACAAATCATTCTATTTAATTAACTCTTTCCGTCGTACCATACTACAAAATGGTATTAGTATGTATGTAGTGTTTGTCACAATAAATAAAATACTAATAAATAAATATTTTCTGACAGCTAACACACAACGCCATTTAATCCCAAACTAAGCAGAGCTTGTTGGTACTTTGGGTACGAGACAAGTGATATAAATAATTTATATACTTTTTTGTAAAAACATTATACATGACTTTGTAACATCTGTTGATCTGGTTTTGCTTTGTGTCACAGTTGAGATAAATAAATAAATAAAACAAATACATAGAAAGCACCCAAACTCCGAAACAAATATATGAAGATCATACAAACATTTTATCCGACCCGATACCTCATGACCTCGAGTTAACGAGGCAGTCAAACATCACGACAAACATAAGGATTAAGGTATTTTTTTTAATTTATATTATCATTAAGAAAGAGCGAGGAATTCTATACACAATGTGTGAGACGCCGGTGTTGTTGACTGTTCTTGATAATCGCATTCCACCTTACGTGCACGAACATCATTTGTGATCAAGTCTAGTCCATGAATGTTTTATGGATAAGTGCTGTGGCCCGCGGTATTACTTTTGGAACTTAATTGCTTTCGCGTTTAGCCAAATCCGTGTTTAAACAGCACATGTATGTGTATTTTAATTGCTTTTGGAATGGAAATTGTTTTTCATTGGTTTTAATTTTGATCTAATTTTTTTTATGAAATATAAGTACGTTAGTTATTCAATAAAATATCAGCTATCTACTAGTAAAAATATCGTACGCATGCGACTATCATCTTCTCAGTAGAGACTTAGCTAGGAAATGGTTTTATTTATTATCTAAGTTATCGTTTAATTTTGCCTCTGTGGTGCAGTGGTAGCGAATGCGACTGATGTGCAAGAGGTCTGGGGTTCGATTCCTGAGTCGGACCAAATGTTTGTATGATCTGCAAATATTTGTTTCGGAGTTAGGGTGTTTTCTATGTATATATGTATGTATTTACAAAAAAAAAGTATATAAGTATTAATATCAGTTATCTAGTACCCATAGTACAAGCTCTGCTTAGTTTGGGACTAGATGGCGTTGTATGTTAAAATGTCTGAACATATTTATTATTATTTATTTATTTATTATTTTACGATGATTGATGCGATCGCTAGTCATCATCACAATTACCTAGTGTAATCTGCATTAATGTTTTTTTCTGTTGTCATTATTAGAGATTAAGTCCGGTTGTGATTTGACTTATGTATATTTGTGATATGCAAGGCCAAAGTTAAGGTCAAAAACAAAATTTAATAATATACCGTCAATGTTTCTTATTGCGGTTGAAACATAACGGTCAACACCATGTTATTCTTACTTATTACATCACACATCACATCATCAAACCAACTGAATTTATTACTTAGGTACTTAAAATGTGTGTAAGTTTTAGGCTTGTAAATTTTTTTTACTTAGTGGTAAAAAACTTGGATTATTCGATAGGTTTTTTAAGCCGACGAAATCAATACCATAGTTTCTCTTCTTCATGCGTACATAACTTCTCTGTGACATTAAAGAACAATTTTTTTATAAAACACGTATTCTTCACATAAAAGATTTGGAATACCTCTGTCCCCAACCCGCACTTGGCCAGCGTGGGGACGTATGGTCTTAACCCTCTCCAGAGAGGAGACCCGAGCCCAGCAGTGGGACATTATGGGTTGTTGATGATGATTGATGATGTATATGTATTTTAATTAAGGAAACGTTTCTTGAAATCTTGTATGCACGAATGAATATACAGTTTTACATTATTACAAACTCGTCTATTTATTTACTAAGATAGCACTTAGAGGTTGCTAGATTTAACCGAAGCACATATTTCTAGTGGAACTGTGTCTTTCTTTCCCTCTATAGATCACTGTATTGACAGCTCTGCTGACATTATCCTTACATTTGTTCTTAATTCCGGTAATCAAGGTTGTCAGAACTTCTGTAGTTTGATTTTTAGGCAAGATCTAGTTGGTCATGCATATAATAACGAATCAACTTCCTAACATCAACTGTTGGGCTGCAGTCAGCAAGTGAAGATCTTTTTGACTGTTCAGAGAATTCTTCCGTGTTTGTAAGACTTTAATCCCGTTCTTCGACCGCAGATTTATGGATTTTACTGTGCAATTTCAGATAAAAATCGTTTATTTCTGTTTCGAAATCGATCATTAAATACTTTTATGTTAATAATCCACAACGATTTATGCGAGTAGTTAGTGGTCACAACATCAGTAACAATATAATAGAATTGTATGATATTTTATAAACAACCTTGTATGATAATATCTTAGTTGTAGGTACCACTTGGCATGTAGAAACAATTTGATATTGAAATGTAATTACGTCTTAGAAGCATGCTAGTGTGCACTTAGGAACGGAAATCTTTAGACTTTATATAAAATATTTTTTTGTTATAGAATTGGAGACAAACGAGCAGATGTATCGCCTGATGGTAGCTATTACCGTCGCCAATGGACACTCGTAACAAGACAAGCGTCACAAGTGCGTTGCTGGCCTTTTGAGGGATGGGGTCTCCCACGGTAGACTAGCTCGGGCTCCGCGATTCCGCTCTCGTATGTGTCGGTAGTTGTGGTAGCCTATGCTATGTCCTTTAAGAATCAAAGTATCTTCATGCTTTTAATTAAAATCAGTGCAGCGATTTAGCTGTGAAAGCGAATTAGTATGGATTTTACAAACTCGTCGGAGCAGATTAAACCTGAATTCCTTTTGAAGAGAACCTCATATATGCTTGCCTCTATTGGCTGAAAATTTTGTCTCCCCAAAAAATAATATTTTAAGTACTGACTTTTATTACACTCTTAGAAAAAAAGTTTCTCTTTATTTTCTTGTCAATTATATCAATTTTTAATTCATATTAACTTTTATTTAGGTAGTTCAATATATAAATATTTTGAGATCAAAATATTAACTGTGTAAACCATAGCTTCAAACACTATTTTTGGACACAACAGAACTCTTAGCGCGATTATTAGCATTAAAATAGGAATGAATATGTATGTATTTAGTAGAAGACATTTTTGTCATTTGACTATCCTTAAAAGATTTTTGTGCTAAGCAAGTTTCACACTATAATACTATTTTGTCAGTTACGAGATATGCGATTGAATTGGTTAACATACAGATTTCGCATCTACACCTCCAAGGCCCTGGTTCATAGGCCACAGATTCGTTTCAGATTTTTTCTCACAATTTTTTAAATTGTTTCTTCTTTGAGAAAGGTTAGTTTCAAATCAGATCCCAAGCCTATTTATCTAAAAATACAAGTAAATCATTGTTCGGATAGCACACAATTTAATATGATAAATAAATAAGTAAATAAATAAATATGTTCAGACATTTTAACACGCAACGCCATCTAGTCCCAAATTAAGCAAAGCTTGTACTATGGGTACTAGATGACTGATATTAATACTTATATACTTTTTTTTGTAAATACATACATATTATACATAGAAAACACCCAAACTTCGAAATAAATATTTGCAGATCATACAAACATTTAGTCCGACTCAGGAATCGAACCCGAGACCTCTTGCACAGCAGTCACATTCCGTACCACTGCGCCACAGAGGCAGTCAAATTGAATCATCTGATCAAATTGTACTGAGTAACAGGTGTTTAAAACTTGTAAACACAATCTTGCAAATTTTCAGCAAACAAAATAAGAAAAAAAAGAACGTTCTAATTCTTAGGCCCATAAGTAGTAATAATAAAGTAATAATAAAAAATAATTTATTCTTAGGCCAATTTAATCGTAAAACACTGATCGGCAATAAAATTGTATTGTGTAGAAGCAGTTATATAGGCGCCGGCACGTAACTTGGCTAGATTTCGGTGTAGTGGGGGTAAGTTCGCGCATAGTACACTTATTGCAACGAATCAAAACAAACGATAATCAAAGTGTAGTCGATTGACAGTCCAATCGCTTGCTCGGAACGGTGCTACTAAAAAACCCGCATCCCTTTATTAGCCAAAGAGATCTAAAAACGACTATTTCGAATCCAACGAATCTGGCCAAGTTACGTGCCGGTCTCTATACCTACGTTAGTTTCTTTCCCGTATTTAAGGCTCGATGGCACTATCTTAGTTTACGAGCTGCTAGTCCATGAGTTACAAATCTAGGTAGTGTTGATGACAAAAAAAAACTTTCCACTCGCTCAGTAATGAACTAGCAAGCTAGTGGACTACTTCCCTTAACATTTTAGCTTAAACTGCCAAAACGCAAAGTTGCTCATAACTAGTTCACTTGCAGCAAGATGACACATAATTAGTTAATTAGCTTACAGGCCAACACGCCAGCAAATGGCGAGTAAATTAGCGCGGCTTTCTAATTTTCAAGCAGCTTTTTTACAATCGGATACTCAAAAGAAGATTGTAAAAAAGCTCAATGACATAGTGCGAGTTTACAATCTGCTCGTGAACTTGGTGACTTGTAGCTTGTAAACAAGCCCAGTGTCATCGAGCCTTTACACACCGAGCGACGGCAAACACGATACACGACCTTTGCTGGCAGGTGACGTTTTTGCAAGCAGGCCTCAGTCAGTGAGTTTAGCTCCGTCGCGCTTGGCGCACTGTTTATACGTTTTATACCATATTTTTATTCAAGTTCGCCGTAACTTCTAGTGATACAGTGTATACGCAGTTTGTGAATATACTCCTTGAAAACTTTTTATTGGATTGCTATATTTAGGTAAGTACAGTATCTTTAGGTTGATCAGTTGTAGGTACCTGTTTTGTGATGTAAATACTTGAAAGTCACCTACTTTTAAAGTCCTTGCGAGGTGGCCGTTGTTTTTGCTTATTAAGTGAAGCAAGATTCTTTGGATCTTGTGTTTATCTAGCATTTTGATCACTTTCGAATTGTTATTCTATATTTTTTTATCTACCACGTGTTTTGTATGTGAACAGCTGGATATTTGTTTAAGCTATACATATTTACAAACTCGCCTACTACTATCAAATGTGTTGCTATCAAACGCATTTAAATGTGTTGCGATATAATTATTTACAGTTCGTGAAGAAATAAGAGTTTGTCAAGTATAACGTAACATTACTTTCACTTTCAATAATAAACAGCGTGGCGAATAATTTCTTGTTCAAGAAATTCACTAGAAATTAAATGTTCGAAATATTTTACAAGCTACATGTATACATTTATTGTAATACTAGCTTTTTCTCATTTTGCCCGCGTGTGAATTTTGTTAATACTTATAACACTCCCAAATAACGTGGCTTTAAATTAGTTAAAAAAATTTTTTAATCATTTCAGTAGATCCAAAGATACAATCTTCATAATAAATTTATTCCTAATTCTTCAAATGTTAACAAAAATACGATGATCGATTTGAATTACAAATTTGCCTAGAAGTCTGGTATCATCGCCAGCACTGAATCAAAATTCCTATTCTTTAAATTCAGATAAAGCACCTTTCTGGTCATGTTCAGCTTCGATCAAATATTTTGCCTTACTATTATAAATATGTGTCATTATAGGTCTGTGTATCCATGTATCAACCTCAAACAGTTCAAATATCAACACATCTATTAGAATACTGTACTTATATTGCTTAAGTAATTGCTCATTATTTTTTAACCCTCAATCATAGACTTTTATTTACTCACATTATCACGGGTATGCGGAGTTTTTAAGTGTCCCCATTAGTGTCTGGTTTATTTGGTGGACCATTAGATACTTTGTTTGGTTCGGTAATGATTATTGATAGTATCCTTTATAGTTGTAAACTATGATTGATTGAGAGTACCAGTGTGAAGTTGCCTGAATATTATTGGTGTAGGTCAGGGAGACGGCTAACAGCGGTTCTAACCACTGTTATGCTATGTTTACACGCCTGCAAGGACTTGGCAGTCGCTCACAAACAACAATCCTTCACGGGCGTTTGTGAAGGATTGTTGTTTGCGCGCGCTTCCTTTGATCTGTGTTCGAAAACCGACACCAACTCGAATCGGCAACAAGCTATCACAACCTCGAGCAACCCAAGCCAAACAGCCCGTTTACACACTTGTGTTTGTGGAGAGTTGTCGAGATCTGCAACTTGCAATTAGACTTTCTTAGCCTATATATGCAAGTGTTGCATCGCACCTCGTTTCTACAATCGCTTACGCCTCGGTACTTTTGTATTATTGACCACGTGACTTAGCGCTGAGAGGCGTCATTCCGATACATTCGTTGGCTTTCTATTATCGTTTACGATTGTAGAAAGTGAACTTGGATGGTGGTTACAGGCTATTCAGATGCAGATAACATTGCCATTTTCGTAGGAGATCTTCTCGTTCTGCTTTATTACCATGATCCGATAGAAGATGCCACTTTCGTTTAGGGATGCTTCTGGTCTGGTCAGAAATAAGTAATACACAGGAGTGAGATATCGTAAACCTTTGACAAATATTTAATAGAAGGATTAAATGGAATAAGAAAAACCTTTGTTTATTTCCTTTTCCTAGGCCAAAGCCTAGACTTTGATTACCAAAGTAAACAAGACCAAAATACATAGTTGGTAATTTTTGTAAGGAATATTAAACTATTATCTGAAAGTTTTGCTTTCTTTCATAGATCTGGGAAAAGAAATGTGATAGAATATTATTTCCTTAACATGGATTCAAAGGTTTTCATCATTTTTTTAAATAAAAATAAACAAATATCAGTTTTTTGTAAAACTTATTTTTTTTAAAACAACTGCCACTTTAGTAATATACATCCTGTGTCGCGGGGTACTTTACAAACATACATGTTGTTCCATGTGGGATTGGAACCCACTTTGGAGCAGTAGAAAGCGGCGTGGCGTCCGCTGAAACCACTAGGCTAACCGTACAGCAAATTCTGTTACTATTTTAATGTTGAATAAGCAATGTTTAAAACACATATTTATTTTTAAGGCAACAAACTGTATAAATACTCATTAACGAGGACAATTATTTAAACCATTATTAACTTGTTATTTTGTTAAAAATTTTAATTGCTAGCTAAAACAATAAAGTGAGACCATAAAAGGCTTTCCTAGTTTTGTCTATTTCCTCTTGACGTAGAAGAAAATACCAATTAGACATCGTTAAAATGTTCGCTTATTAAATGATCTGGTTGGCTCTGTCGTATAAGTGGACTTGGTCTGTCTCAATTAATAATTATAATCATCGTCTTAAACGTTAATTATAACTAGAGATCAGGAGTCATATTTGACAATAATTTATTGTTATATTTTGTTTGATTGTTTTATTTCATTGCGCAGTAAAACTGTTACTAAATCTTTTAATACCATGAATAATAGATCACCGAATATGTTTATTAAACAGATTTTTTTTAATTTCTTTCATTTACTTTACTATTCTATTATGTCAGGAAATATTTTTTATTGATCATCAGCCTATCGCAGTCCACCTCTGGACATAGACCTCTCCAATTGCACGTCACTTAGTTCGATCCATGGCTTCTCGCATCCACTTCCTTCCTGCCGTCTTGCGCAAATCATCACTCCACCTGGCCTGTGGACGTTCCACACTACGTTTATGACATGATATGTTACAAAAGTGTAATCAGATTTAAGAAGCATTACACTTATATATTATTGCACAAATCTTTCACACCATGGAATACATTGAGCGTTTTATAGTTTTCATCAGTCCTAGTATTGTAGTCGTAGTATAGTATACAAGTGATAAAAGCGAAAAGCTTGTATAATCACATGGTCATAGGCTAAATCAGCTTGTGACCATGAATTAATTGCCGTAATTATTCAAATTCAAAATCATTTATTCAATTCAGATGCTAAATGACATTTGTAAACGTTAGATTGAAGCTACAGTTAAAAATCATAGATCGACACAAACAGATACCACAGTATGTACAGGATTGTCAAGGTAAATAAGGTTAAAACACCAAAATCTACTGCCCACTGCTACTCCTTATAAAAGTCTGATCAAGTAAATTATTCGTCATATATAAGTACCCTTACCCTAGTTAAGTTGCATTCCACAATCATCATCATCATCATCATCATCATCATCATCAGCCTATCGCAGTCCACTGCTGGACATAGGCCTCTCCAATTTCACGCCACTTAGTTCGATTTATGGCTTCTCGCATCCAGCTCCTGCCAGCCGTCTTGCGCAAATCATCGTGTCGCGGCAAACGTAGAGTAGGACGTCCACAGGCCGGGTGGAGCGATGATTCCCCAAATGTAATCGTAAATAAAAAAAACTAACAAATGTATGGGAATGACGCATCTCGACGCTAAGTTACGTAGTAAAAACAAAATATTAGCCAATCATACGAGCGAAAACAGAGGCCAAGGGGGCTGAATAACAAACTGTATGCATAGTTATTCTAAAGAATTCTCGGACAAAAGACAATTCAACTAATTCTGGGTGTAGGGTACTTTGTTTTTAACGAGAGTCGTGCACCTGCCCATTATAGAAATTACAAACGATTTTTTAAAACAGTAGTTCTTAGTAGTGTAGTTCTTTTTAACTGTGTTCAGCGTACATTATCATCGTCATTAGTCTTTGAAAGTCCACTGTTGAACACGGGTCTCTCCTCAAAAGAACGGAAAGGTACATCATTACGAAATAATCATCTAAGAGTTTTTTTAACATATAACATAATTGAGTTCTTTGCTCGGTTAAAACTTAGTCGCGCAATCGAACCAAGTATTGCTTTGAATAGGATCGAACCAAGTGGCGTGCGATTGGAGCGGCCTATGTCCAGCTGTGGACTGCGATATCCTAATGATGATGAACCGTCGCGCAAGCCTTAATATGAATGTAAATAAATATTCGGTCATTTTAAGCATACAACGACATCTAGTCCCAAACTAAGCAGAACTTGTACTATGGGTACTAGACAACCGATGTTAATACATATATACTTTTTTTTTGTACTCCGAAACAAATATTTGCAGATCATACAAACATTAAATGTACATACAAATATTTAATCATTGTATATAATATAATAAAAATAATCGCAGTAAACAAGGTACTATTATAATCCGACCAATTACAGAAAGAGAAGGAAAAAAACTAGGTGAAAACCACTATTTATTGCTTATGGAAGGTTTAATTTTAGACTGATAAATTATTATAAAATAAAGAAAATGCCAAGAACCGGTCTTCTTATGACGTTTACGCTTGCTTGAGAATCGACACATTTGGACTGGTTCTATAGGAGTGGTACCATGTCCTCACAGAAAAAAATTCTTAAGCAACCTAGTCTTTGTCTTTCACTGTACAACAGTCCTTAAGATATAACTTGTCTTATAGGATTTATTAAACGAGAGGGGCGGGGACACAACGAACTCCTGTTTTCTAAAACTTGTTTTATCAGAAATCAAGTGTGTTTTTGTATAAACTAAACATGTATAAAAATTCACACTTAAAATGTACATCGTAAGTTCTAAAATGACACTAGTGATAACTGTCAGCTCGAAGGGCTGCAAAGCGAGTTTGATGTGAAACTGTGTAAACTTACACTGGCCTAGTCTGGTGAACAATCTACACTTTTACCCCTTATACCGTAAACATGTAAGACAAATTAAGGTTCCTATAGTCGATATATATGAATTATTCACGACCATATCACAACTATGTATTTTATAACCTGTTTACAAGTACATATTTTTTATTATCATCTTAAACAATGTACAGGATTAACTGGTATGTGTATAATGTGATTGCGATTTAAATAATCGTTATCTTTATATTGCTGTTGAATAGATCACATTATAATTTAGATTACTTTGTTCCAAAAATACGAATATTATTTAGCATAGATAAATATACCCATAGATACACACATAGTTTCTTTAGAAAAGAAGTTTTGACCTTGGTAGGGCTCCTATCTAAAGAGGTCTATAATCACACCATGCTGCCTAGATAGGATATAGGATTTTTCTTTGGAGTGTTGTTGTCCTGAGGTTGCTCTCGTTGTTGACTCTAAAGACACCCACAGGAAAGATAAGGGTGGTAACATTTCTGAATGCTTCACTACACTGGTAGTAACATATAATAATTTAAATACACGCCAAGAATTTTATCATTATAACAGTTTTAGAATGTGCACATCTAAATTCTGTAAGACTAGCTTGTAACCTTGCACAATGAATACATTATCCAATACAAAAACGATTATTTAAATCTGGCTGATAGTTTTAAAGATTAGCGCGTTGCGAACAATCAAGGAATATATCAGTATAGATGATAATAGTCATGGTAGCCTTATCTAGTGGCTTTTAGCAGACTACGGTGAAGCCAAAATTAAGGAAAATTGTGCCGCCAGTTTATTATATCCATATGTTTTAACGTGACGCCTAAACTACTGTACCAATTTTAATTAATGAGGTGCCAAAGTATTCGTAATAATAAATGGCTTGTTAAACTGTTTGTTGCTTTTGTAATAATTGTATTTTAGGCTGGTTAACACAGTGCTAGCTGCTGCCTAGCCAGTAGGCAGCTATTCGGTTTGATTACTCGTACGCCAGTAACTCGGCTCGCCTTTGCTGTTTACACCTCACCAAGTAGCTGCTGCCCAGTCTTGCCAGTTGTCGCGATGTCGAGTGAAAAAAACACGGGTTCAACTCGCAACTGCCGGCACTGGCGAGCTACTGCCAAACGCGTTCAAACAATGCGACGGCCGAGGTGCTGCCTTGTGCTAGTTGCTTCCGGATGAGCAGGCGAATGAAAACAAAAAATATTGAAGTAACACGGACGGGAACTGTCTAACTCGCAGTTACTCGTAAGTGACATCCAAACAGTGCGAGTTATTGCAGTGCAGCTAATCGGTAGGTTGACTCGTACGCTAACTCGCACTGTGTAAATCAGCCGTAAGAATTTGTTTATTTAAATATTTTGTCACGTGTTTTTTCTTTTGCTTTAATAAGATAAACTATTGTAAATTTATGAGTTCTACCTGCATATTAAAATTTAAGTTATAACGCTATTGTTTGATTTGAGTCATCGACTATTATGTGTTCCTGCTGTTTGTTTTTGGAAGTTATTATTGTTACATACACTACTTAGATCAACATTTTATGATTCCTGTCATTTTTGCTTCCTATGTTTTAGTGACGGGTCTATTATGATTATATAGTAAGATATAATGATAAGGTACAGTGGTAGTTCGCACCACTTTGGCTGCTGTAGTCGGTAACGAACATGATGATTATTTAAAAAATGTACGCTAGTGTGAGATATGAACCCATCATCATCAGACTATCGTAGCCCATTGCAAGACATATGCCTATTTAATTACACGCCACTTATATCGATCCTTGGCTTCTCGTATCCAACTCCTGCCAGCCATCTCGCAGCAATCGTCACACAAACTGGAAATACGACTGCGTGCAGAGCTTGAAAACCACGGAGGACAAGCCTTAAGGTTTCTTTTACTTCTCTTTGTCAACCAATTTTCTAATTACACAACTTCAATCTTGTCGACTTGGTTGACGTTAATTAATTTTTGAAGTTCTTACTGAGTATGTTTATGGTGCTGGCTGACTTGACAACTAAAAAGTTTTCGAAGGGTTTTGCCTAAACAGATACTTTATTCTTTATTTTTTTCAATATTTTACTTACAATCATCTCATGAAAGAATTTTTATTATGTTACTTACACACTGTTTTTATTAATTTCCTACAGACATTGTTATTACAGGTAGTGAATCTTCATATATGCGTTAATGTAGCTACGGTACAAATAGATAAAACAAATATATAACTTAGACTGTGACAGTTCGAGAGAGTTGAGTACGATGAAGTTAACGACGTTTCTAAGCAAACTAAATGTGTCTGGGTTTAATTTTTCTACAATATACTAGCTAACCTATACAATTTCGTCTGCTTCTCTTTTCAATCATGTTCGTTTTCTATTGGTCTAAGTGTGATTTTAACTATCCTGCACGGCACGCAAGCAAAGTACGCCTTAATAAAAGTAAAACCGGTTTGATAGTTTCGGAGAACATCGTGAGCAACAACATGACACCAGTATTATTTACAATAGATATTTATCTGTAGTCTGGTCACCATAATATAGACTCTACCTAGTTTTGGGATAAGACGACTTTGTCTGAAGTGTGTGTAGGTATTATTAAAGACCATCTGTCTTTATGTACATACATATATATTATATTCCCAAAGAATTAGCATACTACATTTACACTCTCGCCTCGTACCTCGTCTCGTGCTTCGTCTCGTATCATGGCTCGCGCCTCGCGTGATTAATGGTAAATGAGCTGTCTGTTCACATTCTCGTAATGAGTTCAGTTGTGTTCGAACTAGCCAGAATGGAGGACGTCGAAGTGTTAGCGGCAACAAGCCTTTGCTTACTGAGTTTCTACTGCTATGCAAATAATTTAGAGTAGAAGTATAATTAAACCCAATACAGATTAATAGAACAATAATAAAGTAAAAAGTTCAATGACCTTAAATATAGTTCACCAAAAGATTGAAGGATTATCTAGAAAAGACTTTGAAGTAGAATTATTTATACATATTATAAAACAAAGTCCTCCACCGCATCTGTCTGTTCTGTATGTTCGCGATAAACGCAAAAGCTTCTGCACGGATTTGATGCGGGTTTTACCAATAGATATAGCTTGAGGAAGGTTTTCGTATATAATTTGTTTGTTTTTTTAAGTATATTTGGTATATATATATATAAGTTCTAAAATATAACGATGTTTGTTGAAGACATCAGAAAAATTTAAGGCGCTTATCTTCTAAGAGCAACATACGAGCAAAGAACGCGTGCAAAGCCTGGTTGGGTTGCTAGTTTTTTGATACATATAATGTTTATGTGCTCTGTGTCACAAAGCATTGGCTACAGGTCCACCAGTTAATACTTGATAATGAACTTTATTCTGCTAGAAGTGTGTATGTAAGAAAGAAGTCAATCCAAGGAGGGTCTTTCATTTTTGTTTGTAATAGTATTAAGTCTGAAGAACGAAAAGATGTTGTAAGTAAGCCTACTGAGCGCTTTTTTTTAATAATAATTTAGAATAGTTCCAAAAACTGGAACGTTTCTACCTCGGACCACTCCATTCCGGCAGTTTGCAAGCCACAACCTGCGCGGCACAAGGTTAAAACTCGAATGAAGCGAGAGCGCGAAAGTAAACACCACGCTCGCGTTTGTTGCGAGGTCCTTTGACTCGTGTCTAAAATACCGCCCCGGACGCGAGGGCTGCGAGGCGCGAGATGAGACGCGAGGCGAGCCGCGAGCGTCTATTTACACTCTCACTTTGTACCTCGGCTCGTGCCTCGTCTCGCGACTTGTACGCGAGTGTAAATGAGATAGCACACGTAGCGCCTATTTATTTCGTATGTAATACGGTGTTTTTATTCACAAAATACCCACCAATAATAAAGTATTACCCTGTCTGATAAAGTCAACAGAAATAAAGATTCCATTATATCTGCTGGCGACATCTCAAATATCAATTTGATTTGTTATCGTTCTATAGTTTATTGATAACGTTTATTCTTTTAAAATTCATATAACTAGTTTGTGTTTCGTAACGATCAGTCGTGTGTATCCCATAATGGAGACCGGTAAGTTATGTGTGATTGATATATTAGTATTCGTGAAGCTAAAACCTTTTAAACCTTTTAGAGAAGTGTCAAATTTAGCACAGTTGAAGTTAATAAGGAGCAGAAGTGTAGAAAGCTTAATAAAATAAAGGAATCATGGTCGAATTTCGATCATTGGGTAACACTAGTACTAATAAGTGGGTCAGTGTTACATTTAACTGACTTCGAAATAAAGGAGCAACGTTCTCTATTATTCTGTATGTTTATTGGGTTTTTTTTGTAATTCAAGCCTCCAAATTATAATTTTTTTTAACAACGGAGTTGATGACGAGAAAGTTTTACTATAAAATTCAGCTAATAAGTGTGAAAATGAAGGAATGAAGATTATTATAATATATAAACTGAGCCCCTCGGTTAACGCCGGGGCACAAAGAAAAAAAAATGTAAAGTAGTAAAGTCCTATGTCCGTCTCCTGGTTCTAAGCTACCTCCCCACTAATTTTCAGCCAAATCGGTTCAGCTGTTCTTGAGTTATAAACAGTGTAGCTAACACGATTTTCTTTTATATTTATTGATTACATTTGCATGTTTATTTTGTTTTGTTTCATTGTGTTATAATAAGTTTAGCCATTTTTCAAAGGCTAATTATACAGTTATTTTCAAGGTGATAAACAATTAAGCACAATAAAATTAAGCTGCTCCTTTTGTCGGTAATAAGTATCCCTTCGAAATCTAAGTTTCACATAGTTTAAGTACGCCCTTTGAAGTATCAATTTTTTTATTTTCCAACTATCGTGCCTGATAGATGTATCTTATCTTATGTGATACGATAACAGTAATGTCAGAATTAAGAGAAAAATCCCCAAAAGTTAAACAGCTACTGTTTATTTATAAAACCTGGAGAAGATATGTTATCCTTGAATGATGATGTACACTCGGATCAGTATCAATGATATTTATTTATTTATTTAAAAACTTTATACAAAAAACTCGTTCATCGGTGGACTTAATGCCAAGGGGATTCTCTTCCACTCAACCTTCGGGTGGTGTAGAAATGTTGTGAGGTAGGTTCACAGAGGTTTCATATTACACAAATATAACAATATAGCCACAATAGACTTATATTTTACATATATAAACAACAGTACACATCACGAATACAAATTTAAACATACATATATAGGTACATGCATATATACATACACAAATACATCATATCTATACACTATGAATACCAGAATATAGGTGTGCTATGGATGAGATAGTTCTGCCAGTTCATTAAAAGGAGTTCCTGTACTTTCTTTTTGAATTAATGTAAAACGGGTTGTGGATTTATGTAGATATATGTTTTTTAATCTTATAATACATACCTTTGTGTTTTTTTAATGTTAGCTAAAAGTTTATAGTATCTACTATATCGGCACGGTTACTATTACAATTTTATTATACACCCAACATATTTTTTGAAATGAATAAAAATGTAAAAAAAATTTTCACCTACATTTCTCAAAGTCGTATGACTTGATAACGATAAGTATTTGATTTTTAAACTGTAGGTACAGCTAAGAAATATCTTTAATCCACATTAGCCGCATGTCACGATTATCTTAGCCTCCTTCACACCATATCGGCGGGTTTAGACCGCCATGCCACCGGCACAAGCCGCCGAACATAATTTCAGCCGGCGGCCATGCTGCATGTCGGCGCCTTATTCTCCGGCATGGTTGTTTAGGAAGTCTTGTGGTGACTTCGAAGACTTTGTAGACATCAAAAATTTGTCACGGTATTACTCTTCTTCCTAACCTTTATTATTGCCAAGATTTGGGGTTCTAATAGTTCAACTGGTTTTACCTGAGCATCAGTTTTTACACGGAGCGACTGGCATCGGATCTCCGCAAACCTGCTGGTGAAACGAATCCGAAGGTTGATACTAGATGTCAGTATATTTGAGGGCACTGTCTAAGCAATAACGATTGCCATAGATGTTCACGATAACCGGGACCGACGTCTTACGGTCGGTCTTACTGATTGCTTTATTTAGTAAATAGGTTTTTCCGCGGTTTTATACATTTATTATGTTACAAACTTTAAAGAGAAACTTCGGAGCGGGTATTAATGAAAGTTATTTTCAACTTTCGAAGTTGAAACAACAACAACAACAACACACAACTATTGGTTAAAGTCATATAACGTTTATAAATAAAGGGGTATGTTAACTCTGATTTATTTAAAACTAAAAACTGACATACATATTTGTACGTGCGTGTATCATTTTCCTTTTTCTTAATCATTACTTTGTTAAACATTTTGGGAGGGTTAACTCGCACACACATGATTTTCATATAATTATGTGCAAAATAACATGTCAAGAAAAATAACGCTTAGGTGCATGTTCTGTGACCTAAATCATATAAAAACTAATCCTAAGTAAAAAGAAAGCATAAAATTGAAATTTATATTGCATTGAGTTTCATGGTGATTTTGTATGTCACAAACTCAAGATAGTCTACCTCTAAATCACCATACATACAAGCTCAGGTTCAGTTTCTTGCGTGTTTTATGACCCCACTGTATTAGAAGGAGGGTTATATTTTTCGAGAGTATGTATGTATGTGTATATTTCTTTAGTACGCCCTAGAGCCTAAACGGCAACTCGTATTTTTATGTGAGTGATGTCAATAGTCTTTTCTTAGTCGTGAGAGTGACAGTAAGCACATCAAAATTAAAAAAATACAAAATAAAAAAATATACGCAGTCGGTTTTTTTTAATATAATCGTCAAGTATACCGTTACAATAATTCCGCCATAAACTTAATTATGGCTTCCGTCTGTAATCTAATCATTGTTTTCATTCAGTGATCCGTATCGATTGAAAAATGATCAATTGGAATCGCAGATTGTAAGCATAGTTCTGCCATTGTTTCATTGTGATTTACAGATTCTGTGTAAATCAATGTATGTCAATCGGTTTGTAATAAAAAAATGTATAAACGTAATGATAATTTAATTCGAAAATCATTTTATTAACCAGTCTTGTTTCAAGCCAAATCGCACGGAAAGCCTTGGAAATTCTGTAATTTCCTCTACTGTGATGCGTATGTATTTCAAATATAAACCTTCCTACAATGACTATCTATTACTGAAAATTATATCCAAATTAATTGAGAAGTTTAAAAGATTTAAGCGAACACACAGTATGCTATGTAAAGATTAACGCAAATGCGAAGACGTCATACTTGCGATTCCTTGTACAAGCATCTTCTAGGCGTGCTGTCGTTGTCGACGGCTAATATTAGTAAATAACTAATGTTAGTAAATAACTAATGTTAGTTTTAGGAAATACTGTAATATTTGTCTCGTATTATTGTTGGTACTATGGGCTCCAGATTTTACATCATTCACATTTCTATGACAAATACGTAAGTAGACAGGCGATAATATTGCATTCGAATTTCTGTGGAATATGATTGAATGTACGCAACTCATAACTCTTAGGTATTTTGCCAGGAACAGGGATGCTAGGCTTACTTACTAACATTGACTAGAAAAAGATATGGTTACATCACAAACTCATTTCAAATGTCAGACTTAATTTTCTAACGCAATATTTTGTCGATCTCAATTTATGTAACGCACATTATTTTGCAAAATGACGTACTCCATTGTGGAGGTAAACAAACATGATAAAGAACCGGTTACTATTACTTAATGTTAATAGGAAATCCTTATATACTTTACCTGATAAAGTAATATCACTTCTATGTTATATTTATAGGGTCAAACAAACCGTTAAGTGACGATTTAAATTATACATGCATGTACTATACTTATATAAACCTATTTCATAATCAACTTTTTATTATCAACCGTACTAAGACTAATGATGAATTGAAATGAGTATTCTATATCCCTTAGATAACTCGTCTGCCTCGTTGATCTAGCGGTTAGCGTTTACGACTGCCAATCTAATATTCTATTCCGGGCCACCTAGTAATCTTGAGAATAGTCTAACGCAGTTCTTCTCCATCCATTCGCCTTCGCATCTTTTTACCGGTCTTCCTCTATGTCTCTTTCCATATCTGGGATACCATTCCGTAACTTTTCTAGTCCATTTCTCTGCTTGAAATCTCCACATGTGCCCTGTCCATTTCCGTTTCAATGACCTTGTTTTTATTCCTATATCAGCCACCTTCTCTCTAACCCTGGTTATTTCTCTCATTTTTGTGGCTTACAATTTATCCTTTAGTCGTAGATCCAGCATACTTCTTTCCATGCCTCTTTGACACACTTCATCTCTTAATTGTCCATTATTAGAGGTATAATTTTCTATAAATTTGAAACGTGAACAACCTTAGCTAATGAGAATAAATACTGTTGGTAAATGATGCTTAGGAAGTCTGGCACGATCGGAGTGACGCCACGGTCTCACAGAAGACGAATGTTAAGAACTTCTTAAATTGCATTAAACCGAGTGAATGAAGTTACCGGGCCTAAGTGCCACTGCATGGATAGCATAATCGTTCAAGTCGCCACGTTTTTCTTCAAAAATTGTTGTTGTACAGACGCAGGATTTATGCCTAATGAAGGAGTTGTCTTTTATAGAAATATATCCCTTCCGTATCCGAACTAGGAGTAGAACAGCAATGCAATAAGAAGAACAGAGTTGCAGGTGTCCATGGGAACAATAGGTGGTTCTATATTCATTACCATAAATACTGAATATAGGATAACAAATAGCAAAGGTCTTGCATCCATAGTAAAATTATAAATTCACAAGTAACTCTGTCAATCTGTCTGTTGTTACGCTTTCACGGCTAAACCGCTGTACCGATTTCAATGTGGCATGGAGGACCTAGGCTACTCTTGACCACGATAACCGACATACACGTGGGCGGAGACGGAGGCAAAAGCTAGTACACATAAAACTATTTAGTCAAGTTGAAAACTCTATTTAAAGTTAGTTTCAAACATAGAAAACAGTACAATACATTGTCAGTATGTAATTGTGAGTATTCAAAGTTTTTTTTACTAATGTTTTAAGCATGTTTCAAATTGCATTTCACAGTTCGCCCCGTGTGTCATGTACTGTCACTGACGTCATGGTCGGACAGTTTTCGATCCGCTGCACCGCATATAACATTAGTGAATCTTAAATATTATTGCCTTCATATTCATAATCTATCAATATGAAGCCAATAATATTTAAGATTAACTACGACATACTTTTTTCTCGTAAATATGTATTTACTTAACTTAGACCTTGGTTAGGCAATTCCATAAATATATTATTTATCTGTTTATGCTCATTTAGTTAATTATCTCATTATAATAATAATAGTAAATTCACCGAGCTCACACAAGGCAATATGATTAACCGTGGGTGAGCCACGCTTCGGCACGATTGGGCCGGCTCGACCGTATTGGTATCACAGCCTGACAGAAAACCGGTGTGCTTGCGCTGTGTTTCTCCTAGTGAGTGAGGTTACTGGAGGTAATTTTTTTTATATCTGTGGAAGTTCTCTCGGGTTTTCACCCCACTGGGGTTTGCGGCGGGGCGGGGTGTTGGAATCGAACCGACTCAAACCACAGGGTGTGCCACACTGCGCCTGAGACGGGAGGGATCCGAGAACCGCTTTCTTATGCTATCCGGACCCCTCTCAGCGCCTGCCTGCACTGAAGCGGACACCGTCTGATGGGCATACTGGAGGCCCATAGCCCAACCCCTCCCGCCGTCCCCACCCCATTCCCCAAAGGCCGGCAGCGCACATGTTACGCCTCTGGTGCATATTTATTTCGAAATTAGACTGGATATAGCCAGTCGCAGAACAAATAGCAGAGCAGGGTTCATAGTGAGACAATTTGCAAACTACGAGTCCTGCTCTGTTATCTGCTGAAATCAACAAGGATTTCTTGTTAATTTTGTACATTTAAATGAATTTTACAGCGCAAATTGCTCACAATAAAACATGAAAACAAGATCTATCTAGTTGTGTAATGCCTATATTTCTACTTTACTTTTGCTATTAGTATCTACACTTTAGTTTTTCCTAATATTTAAAGTGATTCACACCGTGAAACCAAGAACACTTATCGCTTTAATAACATGTTATACATGTATTTAATAAACAAAATTGATGCAACATTGTAATTATTTGTATAAACATCGAACATTAAATGTGAACTTAATGGCACAGTGTCGACAATCAATCATATTCATTATCACTTTGCGAACTGAACTTTATTTTACTTCTACCCACTGCATTGAAATCTTACCAAGCGCAAAGTTGAAGTCAAGGACGTTACTGAGAGTGAGATGATGTGAAATAATACTAACACTTAGCGCTCTGATTGCAAATAGTCTTGCTAATTTTATCGTTTGAAAACTTTCTAAACTGAACTAAGAGTTTGTCTTGTCAAACATAGCTCTAAATGTCAGAGATTAACTAAAATTAGAGACATCACTGTAAAATTAGATATTTTTTTTACATAGATACAAAAAAATATTACTTTGAGAATGTAAGATAATTTAAAGGAAATTTTAGAATAGAATAGAATAGAATACACTTTATTGTACAACAGATATAACAGTTTACATAAATATATAGTTTACATAATACATCAATTGAATCACCGTGTACAAAAGGCGGCCTTATCGCTAAAAAGCAATTTCTTCCAGGCAACCAGGCAATTTTTACTGTAGTGAACAACAGAATTGGCACCAATGTATTACTGAGATGTTTTTAGCCATGATAAACTTGCATAAATAATCTTGATCTAGCTACGTAGCTAGCTTGCTGTGTATTAATAGATATAAATGTATAACAATTAGTTGTTAAACATGACTACTTTCGTTAAAATTGATAACCTATAATATATTTGCCTTTGTGTTTGTGTGTTTGTTTGTGTATGTTTATGTTTCGTGTATACCCTTGAAAAAATTATTTTATTATTAATCAATAAGAACAAATCTAAATAATTTATTCCATGGCAATATTTTTTTTTCACTCTGTTTGTTTTTCTAATAAATCAATCCCTGAATTAAGCATGATCTTATATAAAACTATAGTAATACAGCAACAAAACAAATGCGATAACGTATACATTGATAAGCAATCTACATATTACACAGTAAAAGTATTGCTATTAATAATTTTTAATAATACACCCTTCAGATTATAAAGGTCAGGTATTGTCATTGTTAATTAAATGTCAGAACAATAGGGAATATGCATGTCTTTTTTTATTTCTTAATTTGATCGTTTACGTCTCTATAACATAGAAAAAAAAGGTTTGAAAACAGTCAAACAAATTTTCAAAGTGAAATTTAAAACTGACTTAATTTGAGCTATACAAACTTCGTCATTCTGCGCGCGCTTTTGACACAGCCAATTACGTCATTGTCATTTCATGTTTGTTTGATATTCAGTGTTTCAGTGACTTTAAACTTATTAACAGTTTTAAATATTATTAAACAAAAAAATAACTTTGAAGTATATGGTAAAGACAATAAAGAATCTAGAAAAAAATATTTGAGAGAAATAAAATTTTTATACATATTCCCTATTGATAGAGCTATAGGTTAGATGAAGTAAGAGTATGAGTGCACTTTTTTTCACAGCGATTTAGTTAAAGTCCAAATAGCTAAAACTTAAAAAAATACTGTATTTAGCTTACTCTTGCCCACATATACCACATAATTATATGGTGCCATAACGAGAGAAGTGACAACGACTAGGTGCACTTTTATCTCATATCAAAATGTATTGTAATCTTTACAGTATGTTTTATATTAAATCTCTGATAAGATAATCTCAACTGTATTTAACACAGACGCGTTGCTGGTTTTATAAGTACATTTACTGAGATATTTTCTTCGTCATTTCAGAATCGCCGAAACCCAAGATGGCGGGAGGCGGCGGCAGAGTAACTGGCCCACTGCTGTACGCAGTCACATCGGCCGTCCTCGGAATGCTGCAGTTTGGTTACAACACAGGCGTCATCAACTCACCTCGTTCATTCATCGAGTCGTTTATCTCCCAACAATATGACGCTGACCCGAGTACGATTTTTAGTTTAATCGTCAGCATATTCGCCGTTGGCGGTATGATCGGATGTCCACTTGCGAGTTGGATGATGGAAAAGTATGGTCGTAAAAAATCTCTGCTCTTAAATGCTGCTTTTGGAGTCTTAGGCGCTGCGTTAATGGGGTTCAGCGAAGTGGCCGGCTCGGTCGAAATGATAATTATAGGCAGGTTCTTAATCGGTATTAATTGTGGTTTCGCCACCACCGCATCGCCGACATACGTATCAGAAATGGCACCTTTATCTCTACGAGGAGCTTTTGGTACGGTGAACCAATTGGCAGTAGCTTTGGGCATGGTTGTAGGCCAGATACTAGGTATTGACGCGATATTGGGTAGCAATGAAGGTTGGCCTTGGTTACTTGGATTAGCTGTTGTGCCATCCGGCCTACAGTTATTTATGCTGATTTTTGCACCTGAAAGTCCTCGTTACTTGTTGCTAGTTGTACGAGATGAGGAAAAATCAAGAACGGTGTTATCTAATATCCGAGGAATGACAGACGTGGACGATGAGATTCATGACATATACATGGAGGAAGACGCGGCGAGACAAGAGAAGAAATTCACCATTCTCGATCTGATTAAGATGACTTCACTGAGGCAGCCGCTCATAATTGGTGTAGTGATGCATTTGTCTCAACAGCTCGGAGGAATCAATGCTGTTTTGTATTATTCAACGACAATATTTGAAAACGCTGGACTACTGCCGGAAAAGGCCAGATTAGCGGCAATAGGTGTGGGTAGTGTACTTTTTATAATGGCTTTGGTGTCCATTCCATTGATGGACCGCCTCGGTAGACGCACTTTGCAGCTTTGGGGACTTGCTGGTATGGCTGTATTCTCAGTGCTCATGACCGTTGCCTTCTTCACATACGAACAAAATTCCACGATGAGTATATTTGCCGTCATCTTCACATTCCTTTACGTCGCCTTCTTTGGTGTGGGTCCCAGTTCCATACCCTGGATGCTACTTTCGGAGTTGTTTGGTCAGGGGGCTAGGAGCGCGGCAGTCAGCGTCGGAGCCCTAGTCAATTGGCTAGCTAACTTCATCGTTGGATTGACTTTTATTCCGATGTCGAACGCATTAGGCGATTATGTGTTCCTACCTTACACCGTCCTTCTTATATTATTCTTCACATTCACTTACCTCAAACTACCTGAAACAAAGAATAGAACAATCGAGGAGGTGACAGCTCTCTTTAAAAATTAATATTTTGTAGATTTAAGCGACATTCCTTAGATATAAGCTTATCCAGTATGCAACATTGTAATAAAAGTAAGTACACATTGTATTGTGATAGAAACTGTATTTAAATCAAGTTTAATAGAATAATAGAAGAGTGAGTGAAGACTATTCCCTCTTCATCTCTCTTGTATAAAAATAAGAAAGACTGAACACCTCATTTAAAAAAAGTTTCTTCAAACTTGATATTATTGTAAAGTACTTATTATACCATATAATTAAAAATGTATGAGTATTTTAGAAAACAGTGTAATATATATCTACCTACTTTATTATTCCCTTTATATCTTAGAGATGTATGGTGGTATTAAATAGAGAAATAACATTGAGTGTTAAAGTATAATACTTATGTAGCCATTATGTGATAATTATCTATAAGTAATATTGCTATAACCTGTAGCTCAATGATTTTTTACAATCCTTATACATATTGAATGTCGTCAAGTCTCGACATACCTATAAAGATTTTGTTAAATTCTATTAACGGTATGGCAGCATCGTAAACATTTATAAATGAATATGAATTTATTTGTTATTTATTGTTAAAATACGAAGCTTATATTTATTATCGCAATTTAAACATATTGACATTGCCACTACATTTAGACGCAGATACTTAAAGTAGAAATACTTAGAATAAAACTGTAATTCCTTCTATCACTAATATAATAAGTATAGAGAGCTCGCTCTCAGTCATCATTATAATCTTTTCAAGTTTTTACACATCTTTGAAATGAACACATTGCCGATATATTATTTTTAAGATATGCGTACTATTGTCATGTGGGAGAGGTAATGGCAGACTTTAAGTAGCTGATAAAGAAAATTATTTTTTATAATCATTCTCTATGGTTATTCTCTAAAATTCCCGTTACTGGTATACTGTCACTCAATTGTAATGCTGTTATTAATTGAGTTGCGTTGAGTATCCAGCCATTAATAAAAAAAAACAGTTTAGCTATAGTATTATTTGTAGAAAACCTATGCGTGGTCTAAATGGTCCATCACAACAGCCTCTGTGAACACAGCTACTAATCTGACCTCTCCCCCAAACTTAAGCTACGATTATGCCTAGGACCACCTAGGTCTCCTAATCGTAGTGATCGCAACTGAAGTAAACTTGGCAATAAAATTACCTACTTGTATTATGGAAGTACTGTTATATGTTTACCCCATGGACATGCTTTACTATTTTTCGAGAGGAGGGGTTTGAGGACCAAAAGATTGTTTGTTCTTAGAAAATATGTTTTTATTGTTAATATTATATGTTCCGGCCATCAAGGTCCGACAAATGAATTCTTGTTTTTTTTTTAAATGTCCATTCTAGTGCCTTACTTTTATTTATTAAAACATCGTAAATGCGATATGCAAACTGTTTACTCGGCCGATAAAGTGATGCCTTTGCCGGATGATAAGCGCCCATCAAGAAATTAAAAAAGTAAAATATAAAACAAAAAGAGCCTGTTTTCTGTTTTTAAACAAATTTTTGCGCGTTTTCATAAAGTTATCTTGTAAAATGGTGAAAGTAATAAGTATACAATATACCAAGATTAGTTCAGGGTCGATAAAAATCATGATCTTTTGAAAATAATTACAATTAATTTGATTTAAATCCGATTTTTTATTGAAGTTATATGTTTTGGATTTTTCACTTGTTTTTTTATTACTTTAATAGTCAGTTATATTTATTCAACGTATATCGATTTAGTTTAACCATCAATGAAATAAATATATATAATAAAATAAATTCAACAAGTTCTTTTAAAATCGACAATTTAAAAAACAGTAGTGTTGAAAAAGTAACAAGGAAAGTTATTTCCAGATAAGTTCAGTATCTGAAATAGAATACTTATCGCTTTGCATTGAGTTTGAATAGCATGCACGAAATGATTTTTGAAATAATTGATAACTTTTAGAACATGTCCTGGCATTTGGTATCCTGGAACTGTGTAGCTAATCACTCACTCGCTCGCACGACATTGTGCACGTGTGCGCGACGTAGTCTACGTCGAGGGATGTCCCTATACAATTTTTGGCCGATTTAGTTGCAGTATAAATCTAATGATTTAAATCATTGATTTAATATATTCTAAAATCATTGATTTAAAAAACTCCATTTGAATCACTAATCAAAAAACCACGATCTAAATCACTAATTTAATTTGTATTTGAAATCACTGATTTAAATCACATCAACCCTGTTCGCTCTATATTATAAAAAAACTACTAATCAAAGTAGCCATTATTGTAAAATATCTGAAAAAGTAAATAAGAAGATTAAATATAATTCAACAACCAATAACTTTGAGACTCGAGTAAAGAAGTCTGAAAAAGTCATACAAAGTGGTCATTATAAACTGCTTCATGTTGAAGGAAATATTTCTTAGAGACACACATTACATTCTGACTCACTCTACATCTTAGAATAGAGTTCCCCGAAACAACTACAAAAGTAAGAAATTTTGTTTTAATCATTTGGCTGATTTTTCACGTTCCGTCTTGTTACCGCATTCGTCACTGTTTGCAAGATATTTTGTAATCAAACTTTTTGTGTATATATCTTCACAAGTCTACTAGCAGATAGTTTCTCAAGATATTACAGTTATTTGAAATCGATTATAAATTTTTGCTTTATTGTGGCTCTATCATAATTATATTCGTTATATACGCGAATCATAAACATTAATGTTAGCTACCTTTATCACACGGTGAATATATATATATATATATATATATATATATATATATATATATATATATAATATAAATTACAGTGTGATACATAACTTTTTTACAGCAATATGGCCGTTGTCGTTGGATTTGTAACCGACTTACCTATATAATTTGTGCCGCGTTTCCCAAGAAATCTAGTTGCTAGGTTCTTTATCGCATGAACGTAAATCAATATCACGATATGAATAGGTTCTACTGTGGATCCTTTATCGCGATTTTGTGATAACCATAGATTATCGATCGATATCGATTGTAGATCGTTTTTATTTTAAATTTATGTACGGGCCTGCTGAAATGACTACTTTGCCTGATGGAAAACATAAGCAGAATCCAAGAGAGATCACTATACTCATTGCGAATGCAGACAATGCAAAAATGTAGCATGGTGACCTACACCATGGCGGCCTAATGATATTTTTGCATCCACCATAGTTCCAGGTAACTCAGTCAGAGTGACGTCAGAAACAAATGCTTAACATAAACTAAAAATTAGCATCAAATGTTATATAACTGTTACATAATTTGTCATCTGTCATGTCTCTGAAATTGCCTCCAAAATTGTCTGCTTAAGCTCAGATTATCCACAGATGACAATAGAATACTTGACGATAAACTTCATATGCAGTAAATACCCAGTGACATGACATATTGATTAAGTCATCAGATTTCTGTGATTATCTCGTTTTAAATAACGTATTCAATATTAAAATAAAATTACAACTAGTTTATGATTGACATAGTAAGAAAACATTTGAATAAATTCAACCAAATTTATTCAAATGTTTTCTTACTCCAACCACCTTTACACAATTCTTAAACCAAATAGCTCTTTTTGCGACTTTGGAGTCTTTAAAAACAGAAAAGTTTTCAAATCAAATCGACCTTCATAAACTTACAATAAACATAGTAACTAAAGTTGTTTTTTTTTCTAGAATGACGTTTAAGATTTAGCGGTATAGATAAATTGTCATGATGTAATCTTCTGATAATCGGAAAAGCATACATTATTTATACATTGATTCGGTAAGCCAGATTGCCAGTTTAATTTTAATATTTATATTAAAAAGATATAAATATGAGTATGTTGATTTTCTTAAACAGTAACTTTTTAGCAATTCAATTAAAGCAAGGTTTTCTTAGTTAATAAAATACTGGCATTCATTTGCATATTATTTGTCAAATATATTGTATGTTAAGACGGAAAGTTAGATTACTATATCGCCTATCTCATTTATAGAGTAATAAGTAAAGGTAATGTTAGTTTAAAATCTGTAGCAATAGGAAATAATTCCTAGGAAATAATCGTGACGTGACACATTTATAATTAATTATATGTATAGAAAGCGAATTTTAGATAATTACAATAGTTCTTGCACCATAACCGTGCCTTTCTGTAAAAACAAGTAGATATTTTTCATTTACTAGTTTCGTAACTGTGAAATTTGACAAAATCTGTAGTGTGTACGTACTTATTTACAATTTGTGTATGAATGGGGATTTAAACGTAATCCCCAGCTCAAAGTAGAAAGTAATAAATATATATTATTATTAAAGGATTTTTCTCTATCTTTGTATTATGTTTAAAGTATGTTTAGTTGTAAAAGCCATTCCAATACGTAACTTATACTCTTTATTATTTATTGTAAATAGTGTACCGCACACGCTCATGTTAAGAACAATCAAAGCTCAATCATACAAAATTGTGATTTACAAACATTGCTACTTTAAAAAAAACAGTAAATAAATTGATTGGTTTTTGTCCATCCGCATTCACCTGTGATAAATCACTACTGTGATTTGTGATCTGTGACAGTGATTATAATAGTAACCGCATTATTTATGAAAAAAGATAACAAGGGCCACAGTAAAAAAATATTGTAAACTTTACGCGGGAATCTGGCACTAGCTTATCCATAATAAACGCTCGCATTTATTTTGTAGAGTAGATCAGATTTAATGCACGTATTAATCATATGAATAATCACAGGCTGTGTGGAATGTGATTTTATTCCATCCCTATTTCAAAAATCTCTAGATCTATTGTTCAGTTATAGATTTTAAAAGTAAGTGACATTAAAAAAAGGTAAGTATAAATTACATTCATTTCTGTATTTCGGACTGTGAGAAGTCTAAAATCACAAAAAGTTATTAAGTACATACTACATGCTTGGATATATTAGCTGATAGCATTTCGTATTGTAAAAATATATTGAAGTTCGTTAAAATTATTGTATTCCATAGTTATCCATAGACACGAAGTGTGCGTAAATAGTCCACGCATTTTATTGTAAAATAAAGATTAGAAGTATGATACACTTTTAGATGAATTAAGAATTTTAATTTTATAAGTTTTAGTTAAAGTTTATTATGTAAGTTAATTTGTTCACAGCTCTTTAAAATATAATATATACTTGTATTTTTTTTATTTGTAAATACATATTTGTGTTTATGGTTATCCACATGAACGTTTGTTATAAATAAAAACATATTTTAGTTACTATTGTTAGCTATATTATACATAAATATTATAAAACACTATATTGTACCTAATTATCTGAATCAAAATGTTAAAAAAGAAAAAAAAACATAACGAATTTAATTCGTCTGTTGATATTAAATTATGAATATTAATTAGTTGTATTTTAATTTTTTTCTTCAAGCAACAATTCTGTGTGGTGTTGGATTAAGAATACTTAGTGTCAACACCACTATTCATCCCATGGGTGGGCATAATCCCGCCTACACGCCCACCACTGTAACCCCTGTACACCAGGATCAACAGCAGTGACCCACGAATACACACGAGTTTATCACACTCAGCGCCATCTAATCCCAAACTAAGCAAAGCTTGTATTATGGATACTGGATAACTTATATACATATATACCTTTTTTTTGTAAATACATATTATACATAGAAAACACCCAAACTCTGAAACAAATATTAGCAGATCGCACAAACATACGCCAACCGCTAGACCAACGAAGCAGTCAGTTATGACACTCTTGAAGTCCCAGGAAAAATTAAACTGTCTTGGAACTCATCATACATCATGGGTGTCGTATAAGGCGCCTAAGAGAGTCATCCAGAATAACATCATTGCGAAGAGAAGGAAGATTTGAAATAATAAATAAACCCCATAGTACCCCGTCCAAATCCTCCTTACGAAGGAGAACAATGTAGTCAAATAATCGGCCAAATCCAAGTCGGACTCGCGCAGGAAGAGTTCCGTATCTATACATTTCAAGCGTCTATCTGTTGATGTTATTAATATCGAGCAAAAAAATCACGTTTGTTTTATGGGAGCCCTCTAAATATTTATTTTATCTTGTTTTTTAGTATTTATTGTAACAACGGCGAAAGAAACTTCATCCCTGGAACAACTTCAATTGTCTAACTATCACGGTTCATGAGATACAGCCTGTTGTTAGTAGATGGATGAACAGCTAAGTCTTAGCAATAGGGTTCCGGTTTACCGTGGGTACAGAACCCTAAAAATGTTAAAATTGTAACCTGTAAGGTCCGATGGACATCCACCTTAGGTTAGTTAGGTATATATAATAGAATTTTGCTGGGTCTCCTTGTCGGGCACCGCTTGAGATTAGATTATATTATCATCATAATTAAATTCAATCAAAGTGATAATATTGGTAATCAATAACTTTAATCGGTACAGATAAATATTTTTGAGCCTATATTTTTATTTAATTATTTAAAATCGGTAGTATATTACAATTAATACTGATAATTTATTATCATTAATAAAAAATAATATAAAGTCTAAGATTTGAATCAATGAATTAACGTATATTTAGGTACTTATATACCTTTTTACATATAAGTATCAGTAATAACTTTTTTACTGATGTTTAAACACTCAATGACATAGGGTTTTCTATTGCTCTATGGTCAAGCATAAACGGAATTATTACGCGCCAATTTTTGGTACGATAGCAGCTTGGTAAGCCGAATCGAGTGTTGCATGCCACTTCCAATCGGTTATGTGAGTCATTGAGGGCATCCTACAGCCAGCCGACGCGCAGTAATACCTACCTCCTACGGCTGATATTTCCGATTTTCATTGCACTTTATCCACCTTAGTTACTCATAAACCTTGTGTCTATTGTTCAACAGTACGCCAAGTCACAACGTTTAAATACTTTTATTATTCATTTTTTATGTATTGTGTAATTGTACTTTTTGTCGAAATATACTGTTGTTCTAGCCCTACTGGTTCTTGCCAAATATATGTAACATAGTTACCCAATATATTATAACATCTTACGAGAAGCTAGAGCTAAACATAACATGTGAGATTTTCACTTCAAAAAGTACCTACACATTTTAAATCATAATTCTAGATATATATAAATAATTTGTTAAATGTCAATAAATAAATTATCGCAGACAAATTACTTATCCCACTAGTTCTCGCCACACATAGCTGAGAATAACTGTAGAGCTTCATTCTGGTCTTCTTCCTCCACCTCGCCCTCCAGCCAAAATGTCTCCATCATGCCTTTACCCTGCAGAAAGTTATGGTAAATTTTATTAGACCTAAATGTAGATATCCGTGTGATCACAGATTTTAAAGTATGAGGTGTCATCCCCTCCCTACCCCCATTTCATCCCATTAGTGTTGGAGAAAATTGCGCAGGACAACTATAGCACTGCAAGAAAGCATGTAGTAGAGCAAAACCTCCTCTAAGAAAGGCCTAATTCCAGCAGTGTGATATGTAATTATTGCTTAATGACAACATCGCAACAGTAAATACACATCCATGGGGCGCTTATTTAGCATCGCAATAATTTTTAAAATCTTAGATTCGCTAATGCAAACTGGGTCCCGTCAGTATGTTTCGTTAGACACGCGTTCAGATTATTCCTCAAACATTAAAAGTCATATAACTTAATAATGAAGACCTTTTCATAAGAAAGTTGGAGTTGAATTTCATTTATATGATTATTAACAATTCGTGCGTCCTACCCGTAATGACATATGGAGCCGAAACGTAGACAATTACGGTGCGGCTGGTCCATAAGTTTAAAGTCGCTTAGCGTGCTATGGAGACGGCTATGCTCGGCGTTTCTCTAAGGGATCTCATCAGAAACGAGGTGATCCGATAAAGAACCAGGGTCATCGCCATAGCCCACAGGATTAGCAAGCTGAAGAGGCAGTGGGCTGGCCACATTTGCCGTAGAACCGATAACCGTTGGGGTAAACGAGTTCTTGAGTGGAGACCGCGTCTCGGCAAACAAAGTCAAAGTGTAACACGTCCACAGGCCAGGTGGGGTGATGATTTGCGCAAGACGGCTGGCAGGAGATGGATGCGAGAAGCAGAGGATCGAACTAAGTGCCTGCAATTGAAAGGCCTATGTCCAGCTGTGGTTAACAATCCCTCTTGTTCTCAAAATATGTAAAAATCTTCTATTTCTATTTGTATATTCTAGTGTAAAACTCAACTAAATCTAAACACTAGGCAGTAAGTAACCGTGGACCTTGGTAATGTAAGACGCGTCCGCTCTCCAAGCGAATTGAGGATTATTTTGTATTATTGTTGTCTTTAGAAGATACTTACCTTGACTTTGATATTTCCTCGTCGTCGCAACCTAAACCTCCCGGCTGGAAGTTGAGCAGCAGATAAAGCAGATATTTGAATTCGACCAGGCTGTAAACAAAAAGTGAAAACATATCTTTAGGCATCTACTATTCATGCAAATTTTGTCAAAATCAGGACTATTTTGTCAACACTCCAGAAACGATAATAAGAGGTAAATTAATTTTAAAAAATAGGTTTCTTAAACTAGTACTAACCTCAGAAGACGTTTGCATCCTACTGGCGGTATTGACGGTATCACCCACTAAGCAGTACCGAGGAAGGCGTAATCCCAACACACCACCCACTACCGGACCGGTATGAATACCTGTTGAGATTAGTAGTAATTTTATACACTATTAAAACCTCATTTTTTTGATTTGTCAACAGTGATTAACACAGAATATCAACCACAGAAGTGATTAAATAAGACATTCATGGACTCATACTGTAATAATTTATTTATTTAAACCCATCGTTGTAGTTACAGGCGCCAGAAGGTGCCCATAACTTAGTACACCCACTTGCACATCCAGTGACACAGTTAGTTCACATAAAAACAGAAATTTCATAGGTAAGTAAAAACCTAATATCATTCCATATTTTATATTAGATAATAGTATGTTTAGAATGTGTAAATATAGATGCACCACTGAAATGACCCTGGCGGCGTCCATAGTTGTATCATCATCATCAGCCTATCGCAGTCCACTGCTGGACATAGGCCTCTCCAATTTCACGCCACTTAGTCCGATCTATGGCTTCTCGCATCCAGCTCCTGCCAGCCGTCCCACGCAAATCATCGCTCCACCTGGCCTGTGGACGTCCTACACTACGTTTGCCGAGATGTGGTCTCCACTCAAGAACTCGTTTACCCCAACGGTTATCGGTTCTTCGGTAAATGTGACCAGCCCACTGCCACTTCAGCTTGCTAATCCTGTGGGCTACGTCGATGACCCTGGTTCTTTGTCGGATCACCTCGTTTCGGATGCGTTCCCTTAGAGAAACGCCGAGCATAGCCCTCGCCATAGCATGCTGAGTGACCTTGAACTTATGGACCAGTCGAACCGTAAGTGTCCACGTTTCGGCTCCGCTCCATAATTGTAGTTATAACAATAATAATACGCTGAAGCAAGTCATCATTATCAGCCGCGTTTAGTCCATGGTTGAATATAGGCGTCTTCGTAGAAAGGACGGTTTATCCCAATACCAAAACAGTCTGGCTAATGCTCTATTGTATATAAAATTTATTTCTACGGAGAGGTCTAAGTATAAGAGTAAACTTTAAAGCCAGTTGATGATAAAAATGATGGCAAGATGAAATGCTATGTTTACACGCCTGCGAGGACTTGGCAGTTCTCACAAACTAAAAACGCTCGCACACGCTTTCTTTGGTCTGTGTTCAAAAACCGACACCGACTCGGTACGGCAACAAACTATCACAATCTCACGCAACCAAAGCCAAACAGCCTATATTTGTGGAGGGTTGTCGTGGTGTGCCACGCGTATAAGTGCACCATTAGGATAGCTTACCAATAGTGAGCACAGGTATGGCTCGCGAGATGGCAAGAGCAGCGCTTGCAGCAGACGCGGCGTGAGTCCGACGTCTCTCGGGAGCTCCCGACACCAACATGTAAACCGTCCCTACGGTCTCCACCTGTTTACACATATTTATGTCCAGCAAATTCACGGATGTCATTGTTTTATGTGATATGAACCAAATTAAGTTATAATGGTTCTGATTTGCACAGTTATTTGTTTTGTTCTTTTACTAAGTACTAAAAATGTATAGAAAAATGTAAATCTTTCACTTTCTCATTTGTTCTATAAAGTCCTCTTTGCTGTTAACTTTGTTCAGATTCCTTTCAGTATGAATTTTAAGTTACTTTATATATTAACGTTTTTTTTATTTAAGTTTCGATTTAAAATATTTGCTGTCTGCTCATAAATGCAAAAAAATAACAAATGAAAATAGATTAATTTCTTAGAAAAAAATTTCAACTGCTTTGATGACGTCAGCAAAAAGACGACATTTCTCGAAGTTACCTTATACACGCGATGTGTGTCAAGCAGCCTGTCAATCCTGGAGTATACATCGTTCATGTAAGCTACAGTCTGCATCACATCTGCGCGGGTATCGGCCTGTGCTAGCTGCACGCCACAAAATATTATAGTAACATTCTCGAAAGCCTGTAAACAAATGCTTTCATTATACTCGTGCATTGCTTTCATCTCGTAAAACAATTGAGCGAGCTTGTTTCACTGTCTTTCACAACGTTATCTTCCTAGGCTATTATAACACGCATAATTTCGATCGAGTACACCAAATTGAATATTTCTTTTTTTTATGTGTTCCTTAATCTTAGGACAAGGTTTTAAAAAAGAAAATTAAAAGAAAATCCGGTAAAGCTTTTTTTGTCCGCGAATGTATGTGGGCCTGTGGACTTCTGATCTGTGACCTGTGGAATGTACGTACCTATGCTGACGAAGACACAACTACTAATACAAGTGTTTCAGAAATTTAGAAAATAGGTACGGTACGTAAATCGCTGGTTCAGCTAGTATTACTTAACTACACTTCATATGTTACAATAAAAATCCTTTTCTTTCTAAGGAGTGTCCAGCAGAGGATTGTTAAAGGCTTTTGATGTGATATGTACAATAAAATTACCCACAACGTTTAACTATGTCAGCTGTTACTGGTTTGTCTAAGGAAGCATGCAGCTTATAAATAGACGCATGTGGTGCTGCTCTTAGTTTTTTATCAGGCGCTTCTAGAATTTGGGCAATACCAAAGGACTCCTTAAATTATTGTAAAATTATTTATTTTAATCTAAGTTATGCAAAGATCCCTTGGTTCCAGTTATAAGTGTTCATATAGAGTTTAAATTGCTCTAAGAATCTATCGAGGCTCGTGACTATTTCGAATGTCTTGTTTTAATTTCTTGATTTCAATACAACCTTAGTCAAAATTAAATATACTTTTGCACTATGAAATATCAACATAAATATTGGAATATTGAAACTAACTGTAAACTCTTTTGTTTTTACCCGATTGCCAAAAAGGAGGGTTATGTTTTTCCAGTGTATGTATGTATATTTCTTTGGCACGCCCTAAAGCCTATACGTCTTGTCGTATTTTTTACTTAAGTAGTGTCAGTAGATTCATCTTAGTCGTGAGAGTGACACTGGGTACATCAAAATTAAAAATAAAACAAAATGAAAGATTTTTGGAGCCAAAAAGTAATTATTAAAAATGTTTTCAAAATACATCGAGTGTGTGTGACGGTGATTACGAATATTTGTAACTTATATGTTTTATATATAGTATAATATTGACGCAAGCGGGTTTTATTTTTAAAAATTAAGTGCCTGTTTAATATTTATAACATTAATATAAATATTTACCTGACAAGCGGCCATAGGATCTTTTCCCGCCCTTAAATGCTCAGCAATTCCTTTCGGTATCATGGAATACAAAAGCTGGTCTCCTCTCTTCTTCCATTGGTCCAGAAGCCTGCAGGACTTCTCTAGAGAAAGACTCCTACCTTCCGCTTTTTCAAACAGAAGTTCCAACCGGGAGAGGTGTTGCCAGCCTTGTAAAAGCATCTCCTTTGATAGTCCGTGTCCGTTCATGTCAGCGACGAATAACCCAGCCTGGCGCAATTCTTCGAGATCATTGAATCTGAAATAAAAATATATATGTTTTTAAGACAACTCCTGCTATAAGGAATTACCTGTGTGGGGTCCCGTGGGGGACATACATACATGATACAAAGTACACTCAGAATCGGAGCAACAATTTTTGGATAACACAAAGGTTTGAACCCACAACATCGTGCAGTACAAAGCAACGAAGTGACCGCTTAAACCACTACCCCATCCGTGCAGTGATATAATATCATACTCTTTTCCCACAGACCATGCATGCCCAGTAGATGACATAACTTGAATATGAATTTTAAAATATGGGAAGAATAAAGTTATTTTCCGAAATTTTCACATTCAATTATTCTGATGTATTTAAAAGTATGATACCAGATTGGTTCTTTCCGTTTTGAATCAAATACCAGTAGTACAACACCGCAACCGTGGACGTAGATAGGTATATTGCCGCTTTAGTAGTACAATAACGAACCTATTGTTTTAAATAGACAACTAACAAAAAAACAGTGTACGGATAGAAATCGGTCCATCCGTTTGAGAGCTACGATGCCACATACAGACATAGCCCACAGACTTATAACATCTCTTTTTGCGTTGGAGGTTAAAAATCAGTTTCATGCGAATGGAGTCGCGATCTACCTACTTTTTATATCTTATCAAACTCATATAATAGATTGATTATACCTAGTTACAGAACAAATGATCGTGCTCATCAGTTCATCACATACTATTTGTCCTGGGTGGGAATTGAATCCACGATCCCTAGCCGATAACACCACACGGACTCGTCAAATGCAAGTCAAGATTTGATTCGTAAGTTACATACATGGGACTGCACAAGAATATAAGTGCGTCAATTTCCTCCAGTAAATAGATGGGTCCCCGCAGCAGAATGGAGCGCGCGCCGTGCGAGCCGCGCCGCGCCTCCGCGCAGCCGCGCACTCGGTGGTACAGCAGCTCCAAGTCAAATATCATCGTCTGCATACATACCACCTGAATACAACATGACACATATTTACTTCAAGTGATTTAAAAACGTAGATTCGTAAGAAGGTATACAATTATTTACGTCTTGAGTTTTTGAGATAAACTTTTTTCGAAAATGCAAGTATGAATGGCTCGAAGGAGATTCCTTAATAAATTGATATATGGGTATCGGTTCGAACATCTTGAGAATCGATTCTCCAAGAATTTTGTTTGTTTTTTCTGGAGATTGGAGTCCTTTATTTAAAGAGACTTTAAAACTTTATTGTAATTACAGTTTAATCCGCATACAACTTGTCGTATTATGCAGTTACTGTATCTTGCGAATGGTGATAAAATTCTTCTAAAGTTTAGTTCTGAAATAGCTTTATATATTTAAGTTTCACCATCACCATAAATCCCCTAAATTATTGTTATAAAAATAATTGTTACCTTATCCCATGTGAATGACACTTTTGGTTTTCTCAACCTCATAATTTCGGCTATTGGTGCCTTTTCTATACGATTTAGCGGCCCTCCCCAAGCATGCACAAGCTAGAAAAATAAAAAGAAATGCACATTACCAACACAAGAAGGTATTAGTGAAAAGTGTTCAATATTGGTGCTAATTCTGTCGATGCGTCACTAAACTAGTAGAGTCACTTTTTTAAAAAAAAAAAACTAAAATTTGACTTTTTTCTTATTTTAGTGAAACAATTTACTTTGATAATTTTAAGGAACATCGTTTTTGATTTCTTCGAAAGACGACCCAATTTCAGCTTATTCACATTTTTATATTATTTGTCATTAATTTCATCACGACGAAGACTTGAACACTCGAAGACTTATGATTTGATGACTTTAAATACTTGACATTGGCAGAAATAGTTTATTTATAATTAGCTGGTTGCCATCTCATCAAAAGAAAAATAAGATAATTTTCAGTTCAGAGAATTTCCGAACAACAGTTTTATCACCTTTATAGCAATCTAAAAGCTACATTCCCAGTAGTTCCTTCCAGCATTATTACCCGAGTGACAATTTGTCACTACAGTTTATTTAACTAACAAGCAAGTTCTATACATTTGGCATCCTGGGTAACAGTGCTAGAAGGGACTTTTTTAAGAAACCCTATTGGTTGAGGAGAACGTATCTGTGTAAAACCTCTGGTGGCTTAAAATATACGCACCTTTTCTCCAGCCATAAGGATATTCATTTTTCTATCCAACAGCACTCCAAAAGGAAAGAGTTGCAGCAGCAATGATGCTGGGACTGCCGGGAAGGAACAGGGTACACTCTTGCGGAGCATCAACGATTGTACCTGGTATTAAACACAAGAAAGGTTCAAAAAATTAGATCACAATAGAGTTTCTACATTAGAAACCTTTAACATAAAGAATTACATTAACTTACATAATGTTTGTACAAATAATGCTTTAAATTGTATGTGGTTATCTCAATATTCTAGAGGAATCACCCAAATAACTCCTGAGCTTGACCGCCGTTCATAAATTAACCCAAGATTGATATTAAGAGAAGATAGAAGGATTAAGAGTTACAAAAGTATCGCAAATACAACTTCGATATCGCTCTACGCAAAAAATATTAGTAGTAATTTATGTATAATATCCGCGCGGTGTTACCCGTGGTGCAGCAACAACCGCAATTAACACCGCGGGGCGAAACTAGTCAACAAAAAGTAGCCTAAGTTACTTCTTAAATCATCAGCTATCTGCCAGCGAAAGTCGGTGCCATCAAATCCTATCCAGTCGTTCCAAAGATTAGGCGGAACAAACGGACAGTTAGATAAAAGTAAAAAAAATGCTTTTTTGATGTAAACTAAGTATCGTAGGTGTATACTTTCATACGTATGTAGTAAAAAACTGTTAATTTGAAATTAAAAACAGGCACTAATTTGATTTATTTGTATGTGTTTATAAATAAGTGTGTTAATACAAAATTTGGTTACAATAGTACAGGCTCCTCCTAGTTTTTGTGCGGTCCATAGCCCTTTATGGGGCCTCAGTATGGGCCGATGTCCTGAGGGCAAGCACTATCGCGCCATTGCGACGACTGCGACGAATGCTGGCCATCAGGATCACAAGGGGGTACCGCACAATCTCTTTTAAGGCGGTTAGTCTCCTGGGCGCCAGGTACCATGGTGGAGTTCCCAATATGGGACCTGGAGGCGAGAGCCTTTGTGGCTCTTTATTAGTTGCGAAAGGCGGCGCGGGAATTGGGTAGGAGTCCTGAGATTCGAGAAATCGAAGACCAGAAATCCCAACTCCGCCAGGTCCTCGTGGAGAAATGGAAGGCAACCGCTGGTGCTGGCGATATTGCGGCGGTAAGTCCCGTTAAGGAGAATTGGCTCGAGAGTCATTACGGAACCCTCTCATACCGGCTGACGTAGTTGATCACTGGAAAAGGATGCTTCCAAGATCATTTGTACCTGATCCACAAAAAGATAACGCCTGAGTGCCACCACTGCGATGGCCAGACTGTAGACACGGCGCTCCACACGCTGGCAGAATATCTAGCGTGTAGGGAGCCGAAGCGCGATCTCGTGGTGGCCATCGGGGTGGGAATTCTCTCGCTCAGTAGCATGATTGTGGTCATGGTTCGAAGCGAGAGCGCTTAGAACTCCGGCGTCTCTTTCTGCGAGCAAGTTATGCTTGCCAAGGAGACGGCGGACCGGAACCGGGAGCGTTTTAGAATACTCCCGGTCCGCCGGGCCCGTAAACGGTCCCGGTACCGCAGACGACTCAGGCGCCGGCGGTCGCAGAACTTGAGACCATCTGTCACCCTAGCATAAGCAGGCCTTTTTTCTTTTATGACAAGTAAGGAATCATCAGGGTTACTGCACAGGAGTGGGCCGTCTTCAAACCGTAGGTGGCCGGTGGAACGTCGGGGTTTCAGGGACTACCTTTAGAGAGAGAGGCGTCGTGCGGTTTTAGTCGGTTCGAGTCCAGCATGCCGCCAGGCGGTGGTATACGGGGGTATTTCCGCACCAAAAAAGGCTCCTTCTAGTTTGGAAACAGACAGCCTTATGGAGAACTAGGGATTAACCTTGCAGTTAAAACGTAGGTATGTTTATAATACCATTATCTTTATAGTCCGTATTAGCCAAGGGAAGCAATTTAATCAATCTATTTGACATGAACACCTAATCATTTAGAGTAGTCCTTGGCATTATTACAGATAAAGATCTGTCTGATCTGAACACTCATCCATTTGCAAATGTGTTTGGCCATTCTAAGAGAAGCCCTATATAAATTCGTGTGTAAATAAGACGTATTAGGAATTCATCTTGAACAGGTAAACAGGTGTTAGAGTTGCCCTATTTGTATTACAGCATTAAGTAGCTCAGGAAAAGTGTATAGTTATTATTTGACCACCTTAGTTATTCAACTGACAGTATTTTTTCAGGTTTTCCAAGAATAATAACAAAACAGTACATTGCTTTTCTCATGGAATCATTCAAACAGATTTGCTTTTATTCCCTGGTCTTATGAACTTTTAGCATAGGCCAGTACCTAGCGCCTAACGTGTACGAAATTATTTTTTAAAATAGCTTTCACCGAAATGAAGCAACCAAGTACATTATATGCTCTATTGTTTTGATACTATTTTTAACTACAACGACAGTCGTAGCCAGGGGTACTTGGTATGTGTGTACTACTCATTTTCTAACCGTTAAAAGCCTCTATTTGTATTCATGTCCGCTCAACACGTAACCTGACATACCTTTGTTAGAGAAAGAAAACAATACGTACTTACAACACATACACGTTCAAGGTTGTGCCATAATTTTGCAGGGTAAGAACCATTAGGGATACGTAAGTGCTGCCTATAAATTCTGTTTCATTTTGTATCCTAATATACGGTTGGATAAAGGTCCGTGTGTGCCCAGAGAATATTCTAGGTCAAATAAAATGGAGTCAGACGAAAGGAGATTTGTTTCAGAATGTTCTACTTTATCTCAGGGATTAGAGAAACACGAGCAAAAAGATTTTATTAAAAGTCCAATATAAGTATAAAAGTCCAATATGTTGTTGCAAGGACTCCAATAGCCGAATTGCATCATGTACCACAAATAAGTAACAGGTCATTTATATATTTCATATCTGAAGAGATTGGTGAGTGGAAACTACTATTTCGTACATGTAGTGTACCAAAAAAATACTTGCTACAATCGCTAACGTCTCCGTTTTCTAGAATCATTGGCTAATATTTTGTTTTGACCACGTGTTTAAGCGTTGAGTTGACGTATTTCAAGTACCTTATCAAGTTTTCTATTAACAATTCCGTTTGTAGAATTTCAACTTGGTCGGTTCGGCAGGTGTTCCTATAAACCATATATGCATTAACATATCTGAACGTCACAACGGAATCATTTTTTCTATCGTATCGAATCACTCTATATGTGTCCTATTAAAGAGCCTATTTAAGGGTGCTAGTATATATTTGCACCAAATTAGCTGAATTGATGGTCAATTGTTGGTATTGTTCGACACGTTGCCACCTTGTATTTATGATCATGGCGGTTAGGAAAGATGACGCAATAGTTTAAGTGGAATACATTTTATAGAGTAGGCAACAAACGAATATACGTTACCTCATGATAATTGACGTCACCGATGTGCACCAATGTTCAAAAGAAACAGGTGAATTAACGGTTTTTTTCTATTTCTATTTGCTATCACATTTAATCAAACTTGTACTAAAATTGTAATTATTAATTAATATTCTACCTTAAAGTATCTGTTCATTTTATTAAATACTTTCTGATAATTTAGAGTTCATTAATCAAATTTTCCGACTCCACTCGAACATAGCAGCAATCTATACAAATAAATAAAATTGGAGTGTCTGTTTGCAATATTAAAATAACAGCTTTTTACTAAATGCATGTGTGTACACGGTATATATTCCAGAATAACATTTTTTACCATTTTCATCTGTCTGTCTGTTTTTTCCGGCTGGACTGATTTTGATGGGACTTTCTCTGGCAGATAGCTGATGATGTGAGGAGTAACTTAGGCTACTTTTTTAGACTAGCTTTGCACCGCGGCCTTATCTTAATCGGGGCTCAGCTAGTCGTTAGTAAAAACTAGTGAATGTAGTCGTGCATCTTTGGATTTGTATTATGCATCGCGAGGAGAAGTGTGTAGTGTTCAAGAAGGCTATGTAGAAATAACAGGAGAAATATTTGATATTTTTATTATATTTCATTGTTAGGTCGAAAACCTTACAGACCAGGTGATCTGTAAATACCAGTGAAACGGTGCATTAACATATCTAAACTTCACAACGGGATCCAACATTTTTATCGTATCGAGACACTTTTCATGTGTACTATTAAATAGTTTATCGACCGCATATTGTAGTATTTTAAAGACCTTAACATAAAAAACTATTTTAAATACACATCGTTGTTGCTCAATAACTCTTCCCCTCAGGCGCTCATAGCCCAGTTGGACTCGGTGATTAGAAACAATCAACGAGGGTAAGTAACGATCAGTACCTGGATGGGTGACCGCTGGTGGCATATTACCATGAGCGTCTCCGTGATTCGGAGATCACGATAAGCAGTCGGTCCCGGTTGTTATCATAGGATAACAGTCGTGAAGCTTAGTTGGAGGCCTTTGGGCGGCTTAAAAACATCCAACGGCAAGATTACGTAGCCACAATGTAGTCTTGCCAGTCCCCAACCCGCACTTGGCCAATGTTGGGACGTATGGCCTTAAGCCTCTCCTGAGAGAAGACCCGAGCCCAGCAGTGGGACATTATGGTTTGTTGATTGAACACTTCCCCTTCTTCTTACACTCATATCTTTAACATGTTCGAGATTTTAATTTGCATAGAGATAAAGTTGGGGACAATGTCCTGTAAGAAATGTTATTGTTTCATTAAATCATTTTACTGTAGAGATCATTCACTCAATTTTGTGTTGTTAAAAAATATCATCTATTGCTACCAATTTAGTTTATTTTCTAAATTTAGCTCACATAACGGTTAAAGAGCATTTGGTGTTTAAAGGTTTTTTTTAATTTTTGCGTCTATCTGTGATGTAATCTAATAATTAAAATACATATAAAATACTACATATATAAACAAATATATCCATATTCTTCTTTTATTTGAACTACGTGAGTGAACCAGTATAAATTATTTTTTTTTTTGCCCGAAAACGTCAGTTTGTTGAAATGCCCAAGTATATATTCTCCCATGAAAAACAAAAGCGACTCATAATCAACGGAGTACTGAGAATACAAATGTTAATAATAAAATAATTTATTTAAGAGCTTCCCTTTTTCAATTCAGGTAAAAATAAAAATAAGTAAATCCTACTTAACCTTGGAAATCCAACTCTCGTGCTATGAAGTATCCATTGCATTTATGCATGAGGACCTAGTATGTTCATCCACACTTAAATTTTCACTTATCAGAACGTCAAATCTGGTACCTAACTATCCAGAGCAAGTTAATGTCAAACTCATACTAGACCCTCAGAAGCCTTTATTGGTCATTAAGTTACATATTCAATTTACTTAAAGGTTAAATACCTAGAGGTTTAAATACCTAGACTTCAATTAAGCTGACTGTGACACAAACGCATTTTAATTCCGGTTCGATAGCCAATTTTGGGAGCCATTACTATTAGTTCGCTGTTCAATATTCAACAATACAATCAAATAAGGATCTAAATAAACTGTTCAAATAGATTTCTTACAGGTTAAAGGGATATTGGAACCATTTCAACACCATTTAAGAGCTATTAATATTGAAATTACATTTACTTATATTACAATTCAGTACTTTTTATATTGTAAGTATCCATTTAAAACGACTTTTGAAAATTTCGTCACTCTCTCTTTTCGAGCTCGCTTTACCACTTAGCAAGGGCAATAGATGTTCGTCATTTTAAAAGTCATCAACAACCCATAATGTCTCACTGCTGGGCTCGAGTCTCCTCTCAGGAGAGGGTTAAGGCCATACGTCCCCACGCTGGTCAAGTGCGGGTCGGAGACTGGCAACACAACGTGTGGCTACGTAATCTTGCCGTTGGATATATTCAAGCCGCCCAAAAGCCTCCAACTAAGTTTCACGACTGTTATCCTATGATAACAACCGGGACCGACAGCTTAATGTGACCTCCGAATCACGGAGACGCTCATGGTAACATGCCACCAGCGGTCACCCGTCCAGGTATAGATCGCGCCGTCGTTACTTACCCTCGGTGATTGTTTTTAATCACCGAGTGCAACTGGGCTACGAGCGCCTTCTAGCGAAACTGCGTCCAAAAGCTACTAAAGATGTTAAAATATGTACAATCTATGAAAAAAATTATAATTTGTAAATATGTAATTCACAACAACGGTTTATGAAATATACCTACATAATTCGAGTGAGTACACATTGTAGGAGGTTTTTTTTTGTATTTTGTGATTATCTTTGTATATCGTAAAATAATTTCTCCATCTTTTGGCAATCAATAGCCTCACACCTTACACTCAGGTGACTTCTCATATAGTTACTATTCCCTTAATCAACTTTGACACGATGGGATCGGCTTACATTGAGACGGTATTTATTTATAATCCTCGATGAGGAGTCTCACGGTATCGAATATCACAAGTAACAGACTGTATTTAAAATCCGTGAAAGCTGTAACGAGCAGCCTTATTTAAATTAAACAATTTAAACAAAATTCTTGGGAGAGCCAAGGTTCTACACAAATAGGCCAGGCTCGACCGGAGTGATAATTAGGCCTTACAGAAAACCATTCATCATCAACCTCATCAACAGCCTTTAGAAGTCCACTGCTTGACACAGGCTTCTCTTTAGAAAGGAGGTTGATGATGATGTTCTCCACGTCGATTCCGGCCACGGCGGCTAGTCTCAACGAAGACGAGCCAATCGCGCTGGAGAAATTATAGTTCAAAAGTCTGTGCGAAAACACAGGTGCACTCTCTATTCCCTCTCTCATAATCCGATGGGAAGGTTAACCGACACGATCGAGGAGAGATCAGGTGCAGTACAGCTTCAAGTGCTCTCCGAGGCACAGGGTTCAGACCCCAACTTCTAAACTCCGAGCTGTTAGTATGTATTTATATAATCAGAAAATTCAATATCACAATATATGGATAATAATTCAATATCACAATAAATGAATAAGGATGGTGAGACTCTTTACTCGTAATGGATCACTACACTGTTATCAATATCCTTACTCAATCAACAACCCATAATGTCCTACTGCTGGGCTCGGGTCTCCTCTCAGAAAAGGGTTAAGGCCATACGTGCTTTGTTAAGTCATGAGCTTTAGGTGTCTAAGGCCGAGGGTAGCCACTTACCACAAAATTACTCATAAGCCATTTGTCTCCCTATACTATCAAAACTTTGGTATCTTCTTTTTGATAATAAGGTTACTTAAAAAATTTAAAAAACCCTCTACGCAACCCCTAATCGAGTAACCGTACGCCAAAAATGCCTTACATCATTTTGGAAAAGAGCTGATACTCTTACATTGCTGGACCAATATTAACCAAACTTAGCTAAGAACTACCGCTTTCAAATGAAAAAAACCGCTTTGAAATCACTTTAGCCACTTGAGAGCTACGATGCCACAGACATAACAAACACACATCATCATCAGAACAACCAGACAGATATCGACGTTAAACTTTAAACATCCCACTTTTTGCGTCGGGGGTCAAAAAATAGAAACACAACAGATTGTGTGTATTGTGTGAACATAAGGTTTCCGTTAAATAAATAACATACGACCTGCATGCTGTGTCGACACAAAACAAATAACATACGACCTGCATGTTGCAAAATAATGTACTAACATCAATATGCTTTTGACCCGACTACACATAACACATTAGCGATTTCTAAAAAAACAGACGTTCAGAAGTAAATTATTTCTACTCTGTTCGTCTCGCTCACTGTTCTTGTCTAGGAATTTGATTCGAAATTTAAGTCTTTCTTTCTAGTCAATTATCGTATTATATGCTTCCATTTTTATGAATACTCAATATTAGTACTAATATGCAAATGCTCAAGTAAAAGGTACTCACATAGTCGCTATTGTCGAACTCAAGTCTGAGTACCGCAACGTAATAATTTCCTTCCATGCTTTCTTTCATAATTGATACTTTCAGCTTCAAGGAAAATATATCCTCCGCTATTTCATACAATTGACCTGTAAAATATAACACAAATAAACATTATCCCCAGTCTCATGTTTGTAATATACTCATTCACTTCGAAAACTTCTCTAAGAGTTGGGCTTCAAAATGCAAACTTAATTTGATCTTTAATTTCAGAAACTAATTTTGGTGCTATCATATTATTTTACTATTTTTTTATGAAATAGGAGGCAAATGAGCAGACATATCGCGCGATAGATCTTACCGTCGAACGACAGAATTAGTTTTAGAGTGAAAAGTAACAAACATCAATATATCAAAATTTTGGAATAAAAATATTTTTTGGGAAATATTTATTTATTCATATCATAGAGGTATAGGTTGAAGAAATCGGCTTTTAAATTAACTACTTTAGTTTTAAGGATGCAACTCTAAATAATAATTTTATTTATACTTAAAAAGCAATCTCGAATCTTTGCTGCTCAGTTTGAGTTCTTCTGAAGCCCCTTTTTTATTAGAGCGAAGACGAACGAACGCCCTGCTACATTTAGGTGAAAAAAGGACCTAAAACAATCAATGTTTTAATTGTTCTGAAAAACAAACCCATGAGGTAATGTGTGTAGCCAGTTCTGCCGCTGCTGTACACCAGTTCAGCTCCGTGTCGATGGGCACGAGTCAGTTGCATGCTAGGCGAGCGCATGCGCGGGAACGTAAAGCGCATACGCTGGTGTATGTTGTCCACGGACTGGAGAAAAGTGCAGAAGTAACGTCCTGTTGCACGGATCATTTTGTCGTAGCTACGAAAAAAAAGATACTTGTTTGTTTATTCGTCACACATACGCATTATATGGGGCAAAGAGGAAGGGCGACCATTTCTTAATTCATTCCAAGGGATAATGGTGTTAAATTTAAAACTCTAAACGATTAAACTAATTAGAAACCAGGACTTCACCGATTCTATATTTTCATAGATGTATAACTCCTAATTTAAAATGTATGAAGAAATATGAATCTTTTTACTAAACTGCGAATCTATACAATCGTCGCAATCGAGGTATTTAAAGTTCGATATTTCAGATCCAAAGAACGACTTAGAGCAAACTACTTGAAACGATAATAAAGAAAGCTATTTCATAGTAAAGCTCAAGAAATGTGAACGTAAGGGAAGTTTTCTTTGTTCAAATATAAATTTGGGGAATTTATTCATGAAATTCATGAGGCAAAAGGCAAACGGATTTTTGACCACGTGTATTTTGTGATAAAGATTCATAACAGGCTTCAGGGCTGTCAGGTGGTTATCTGTAATTTTGTACTTTAATATAGAAAATTCCTATAGTTACTTTTTTCAATTAGTTAGAGACACATTAACATATTATTCTGCAGTTGTAAGCCGAATAGGATTAAGACGTTATTGTAACCAACTTCATAGACGAAATGCATTTCTACCGTAAGAGAGCCACGCTTCGGCATGTATGGGCTTCGGCTCGACCGGAGTGATACCACGGCCTCACAGAAAGCCGGTGTGAAACAGCGCCTGCTTTGTGTTTCACCGAGCGCGTGAGGATACTGGAGGCCTAAACCCCAACCGCCGGCAACGCACTCATAACGCCTCTGGTGTTGCGGGTGTCCATGGGCGGCGGTAACCGTTTATTATTAGGCGATACGTCTGCTCGTTTGCTCTGAATTCCCCCCCCCCCCAAATTATACTAAAAAAAGTATATTTTTTATAGCGGTTTGGACCACTATTGTGATAAATACATGCATTGTAAGGAATATAGAATAGGATATAGGGTTAACTCCCTTCCATTCCAATTTATATCTACTTAAAAGGTAGCGTTGCGAGCGTCAATATTAAAACGGATGAATAAGATTGTTGTACTCACCCATAGTTACTAAAAAACTTGACAAAACATCTGCCAAAGAAATGCATCACCTTCTCAGGTGTTTCAAATTTCTCCCTCAACATATTCAGCTTGTCACCGTTCATGAGACTAATACTGTTCAAGCGTTGCCGAGCAGAAATAATGGAACCACGACGTTTATATACATCTAAGGCAACGGTACAGCTAGTTTTACGCACTGTATTCTTCTTTATTGAACCCTTCTTTCCAATTTCTGAATCTGGGGAAATTGGCGCAGAACTGACTTCAGAAGTTGTAGGTATATCTTCAGTTTGATCCGACTCAAGTATAGGTTTTACCACAGGCTCTTTAACTATGGGACTTTCAAATTTAATGCCAGAATTTCGTCTTTGAAATTCCTTGCAAGGGATCGTTTCTTCATTTATCCTGCTGGTGGAGGAAGCGACCGGTGTTCTTATCTCTTCAGAAGAATTGTAAGCATCTATTTCCTTTTTGGTGACAGCGGTCAAAGCATTGGTAGCAGTAAAGGGACATTTATAGTTTTGTGTTCTGTTGTCGGTCTGTACCGAAGCACTTCGCCAGCTCGGTTTGGATTTCAGAGAACGTTTCCGAGGTGCAGGGCTATTTGCTTTCGAGGTCGATGGACTGTTAGGCTCTTTCGTCAGGAGTCTGGCTAAAGCGCTCGCGAGTCTTAGCATCAAGGCGTCTGGGTATTGCTACAAAAGTACATTTTTTTACCAAGAGTAGAAGAGAATAAACAAATATGTTATGCTATGTAGCTTTAGAATTACCTGCGTGGCGCTGAAAACCGTATTGCGTGCCCCTGACTCCCGGAGAATGGTCTCCCACATTTCTTCTCCACATTCTTCCTGTTAACAAATACCAATAAAACCAATGTTAATGCAATATTGCTATTGACTGCACGAATGGCGTAGTGATTAATGCGGTCGCTGTTATCGCGATGGGTGTTGTGGGTTTAATACCTACATATGTACAGGTACATGGGACACTACTGTGTGAAAAATATTTGTTTCGAAGTTTGGGTGGGTATGTATTTACAAAAAAATATTTATGTAGTTACGTCGGTTGTCCCATAATACAAGCTCTGCTTTGTTTGGGATTTGATGGCGTTATGAGTTTGATGTCCGAAATATTTATTGTTATTTATTTATGTATGTCTCACGAAATAACACTGCCTTAATTACACAAAAGAGGCGCATTAAGAGAGAATGTAAGTAGGTTGGTGAATACTGTAACAGTTGGTAAATTAACAACAGAACGAATATTCCTTAGATCATTCATCTTAGTCAGGGAACTTCCACTATTAATCTTGTGATGCTTTTTTTAGGGTGAAAATTCTGACTTACTCTGATTTTTTTAACAGTTTTTGCATTACTGGTTAATCCATATCATAAGACATTTTCGGGAACCTCTTTGACAAGGAGTACGTGGTCTTGAATAAGATTAACTTCGGAAAAATATTGATTTTGTACCAACAACGATCACGTTTATATTTATATCAATGAGTAGACGAGAGGCTTTATATAAACGAGTGCCTTATAAAATACCTTAAAATTCTTACATTTATCATCCTTTAATTGTACACTGCTGGACATTTACGTCTTATTTGATAAGAGGTTTTTGGCCAACGATATACGCTGGTCAGACGGGTGGGAATAGGATTGGTTTCTAGTTATCCTTCTTTTTGCAGTGATGTTGTCGCCTTTTACGACACCCATGGGATAAATAGGGGTAGTGACACTCTGTTTTCTTAATACGTCACCTCACGTAATGTTTTTCCATTACTTAATACTTATAAATGCGAAAGTTTACCTTGGAAGAGCCGCGCTTCGGCATGCATTCGGCAACTTCAGAAATATATTATTTAGCTGTTTTTGTTCATTTAGTTAATGATGAAGTAGTTATTAATCGAGATCACACACGTCAGTGTGATGAACCCTGGGTGACCCACCCTTCAGCACGAATGGGCCGGCTCTATCGGTGTGAGACCACGGCCTGACAGAAAACCTTTGTGAAATAGTGCTTGCGCTGTGTTTCACGGAGTAAGTGAGGATACCGGAGACTTATACCCCAACCCTTGCCTCCATCCCCCTCTCCACTCCCAAAGGCCGGCAAAGCACTTGTGACGCATCTGGTGTTGCGGGTGTCCATGGGTGGTGGTAATCGCTTACCATCAGGCGATAAATCAGCTTGATTGCGAATTATTTAAAAAATATATATAATGCAAAGTTATAAAGCTAATCTGAATATAGAGCTTGGAGTTGAGTATGGGAATCTTCAGTCGATAGCCTTAGATAGTCTATAGTCAATAGATAATTTAGATCTAATAAACCTCTGTAAGTTACATCAAATCACTCACCACAATAAAGTGTTGAACACTTTCCAACAACCACCCGTACATTGTTCACTTTTTACTTGCACTTTTTGTATATGTGATACCTATAATATAAAATTGAAGAAACTAGTAAGTAACTGAAAGTTTATATATTTTCAAATATTATAAATAAACATAGAAAATTAAACACTGTGATGTACCAAGCCATTGGAAGGACCCAAAAATTTGTTAAAGGTGTTAGGGCAAATGGAAGCATTTTTTAATATAACAATTATGTAAGCATGACCTGACACTTAGACCTTTCGTTTTCCGTTTTTATATGGTTTTTTATATTTTCTGTACCTTTAAATGTACAGTTGTTGTATTACTAAAATAAATAAACTTTTATTCCATTTTAAATATCACTTAAACAGTGCTTTAATTACCTTCAGTATTACGATATTACTAAAAACAAGAAGTTGTTGCTTCTATCAAGTCTTTCTGCTCTCATATTATTCCAAAATCAAAACTAGAGGTCATCCAGTGGTCTAATTTTGGCCATGATTGATTCAATATTTTTTAGAGCTTTCTGCACTCCTACTTAATATAAACATTAATTGTGCCAAATGTCATACTCCTTCGTTTACATTATTTTTGTTAAAAGGGGTATAAAGTTATTGGTTCACGAATTAATATGTAGATAAACATATAACCTCTACGATATACCAAATGCTGAAGCTTTTAAAAACAATAACAAAAACAGATTAATAAAAAAAAATCTAGATTAAAATAAATGATTCGGTACAAAATTTTGAAATTCGAATGAATTATCTATGAACAATACCGCTCTAAAAATATTTTAATTTATTAAGGAGATAATTTCGGTTAACTATTATTAATTTAATTTATAATTTCAAGAGATATTAACACACTGTTCTTTTCTATGTAGTGGAAGCCTTCGTTCACGTCTAGTTGCGGTCACCCTGTAAGGCTTTCGCGCGGCTACTGAACGTATAAGGGAGCGAATACTAAACTCTCCATTTATTATGCTGTACACAACAACCCTCTTAGTACGCATATATGGATGAAGTGTTACCAAACATTTTAATACTAAGCACTGTATATATACGACCTTTGAGCATAGAATTTTTTTAAAACAATATTTCAAATAAGAAATGAAATTTTTTTTTAAGAACGCTATGCAATATTTCGACAATTAAAAATCTATAAGTACACTATTTCTGCAAACATGTATACGATAAACTTCATTAAAACGATTTTATTAACTTCTAAAAAGATATTTTTCAATGGATTTTTTTTTTTCAATCAAAAGAATTTAATATGAAAAAGATTTAATTCGTCATTGTATGACTGTCTCAATTAATCAAGGCATCTGAGATGTTCAGAACCTGGGATGTCAATGACCCATTAGTCATTTCAGTATTTGCTATCTTCGTCTATTTCCATTATTTCTATTTCCTTTTCGACTTAGAGGCTTATATTGGTGTATATTTTCAATCAGTCACAACAATCAAGTCATACAATCAAAATTTTTGCTTATTTTAGATTAACTGAGAACTTCTGTCTTTCCGTTAAGTTCGAGCTTATATTTTGAATTACTATTCTTTATTTTTACACGACTATGGAAAAGCCAAAAGGAAGGGTAATGTTTTTGGAAGTCTATGTATGTTTGGAAGATCCACTGTAACACCTAAACTATTGAACCAATTTTAATGAATGAGGTAGTACAGATATTATATAGTAGCCCGGGTAACATACTCTATATGTTTTAGTTTTTTCAAGTTTTTAATTGTTTGTGTATCTCAGATAATTTGTTAAATAAGTTTTTGTTATGGTATAAGTGCGTGCAATTAAAATAGTGAGGTCTGTGTCCAGCAATGTTATGCGATATGATGATGATGTCATCACAACCTAATGCATTGTTCACTTATTCTTTAACTCAGTCTCCTCAACTTAGTCTCCTCAGTTCGACTGTATTTTTTATTGTTTGTTACCTTAATACTTTCGACTGGGTGAACTGATTTTGATAATTCTTTTTTTATTTAAAAGCTGGTGCTTCCCGTGTGGTCCCATTTTAATTTGGTATCATTCTTTAAGTCGGTTTTTTGTTACAATTTTATTTATTCACGAGATTGATTGGAAGAAGCCTTGTAACAAAAAAAATGTACACAAAGTTTGTCAAATAAAATAAAGTATAGACACTCATTTCTGTACCACTTTAAGATAGGTAAGCCTACAGAAAATTTCTGTGTCATTAAGTGTGATATAGAGCAATTCTGTTTTTGCGTAAATAAATAAATGAACATTTACGAATGCACTTAATGTGCGATTACATTTCTAGGTATGACGTCTACGCGCGATTGATCAATCAACAAGTTGGTAGTGAACTAAATTGCTTCAGTGAAACGCATCCAGGTCAATTGTCTGTTTCGACGCCCTTTGAAGGACGCGTTCCTTAGACCATTCATTTGCCATTCATCTTTATTAGTTGCTTATTATTGTTAGGGATCAATAAAACCTTATTAAGTGTTCTACACAAGTAACGAACTATTTAAAAAAGTCGACTGCGTCAATATCTGCCATGTTTATTAAATTCATCGAATAACTGAAAAGAAAAGTATATTCTACTAAATATTCCATAGCTTCTTTTATGAAATAAGAACTTAGGTGATGTGTCATCTATTCACATAGATGCATGAAACTCATGATTTATCTTATAACATTTTGAAGAGCAAAAAGTTTCTGAGCAATATGTTTGAAAATCCTTTTAATCTTCTTCTCACTCGCTTCACTCTTGGCAGAGCGGTCGTGGTCACGTAGAGTTGTCTACACTGGTGGTAGAGGCGGACAAAGCCCCTCGTAGAATTTCCCGCCTTTTAATATATATACTTATAAAATAAAGTCTTATTAGCTTCACTATTTATAACTCAAGAACGGCAGAACCGATTTGGCTGAAAATTGGCGAGGAGGTAGCTTAGAACCAGGAGACGGTCATACTCAACGGACGGTCAAACTTTTTACAAAGTTTATCTTTGTTGTACCGCGGGTTACACCGCGGGGCTCAGCTAGTATCTTATTAAATCTCTCTAGAATGGTCTGAAGTTATAGTTAGTAGTCACTTCAGTATCGCCATGACCAACTTGATTTGATACTGTCTTGTCAACGATGCTGTGTTTTCTGATTAGCATTACTCATTTGACGGATTGCCTGGTACCTGTTCATCACGCTGTTACCACCATTCTACAAATTAAGTGGGCAGGTAGAAGTTTTTAACAATGTGTTGCTATATTCCCCTCACCAGTGTTAACTAATTGCTTGTTTTATTATTGTCTTCCAAAGACATACATTATATTACTCCTAATTGATTTAATAAACGACCCGCAGGGAACCTAATGGAGATCCAACCGCGCAATTAATGCAATCTTGATCATATCAATTCTATTTTTTCAAATTTTGTTTATATGTTGTAAAGGAAATTCGTTTTATTTCCAGCAGCATAGTAATTAGGTACAACGCAGTTTGCACCTTGCGAACTAACAGACAAATTAAAAATTATCTACCCTGATATCTATCAATGGTTTTTAGGATAACCTTATCTTGATAAATGGAGAAGAATATCTTTGGGCTCCCGCAGACATACAATTGTAAGTTGGACGATTATTGAACAACTAAATTGCGTATTTTAAAATTTAGTTGATCAACTTTATTTTATTAGTTACCAGCCGCAGACTTGTAATCGATTTAATCGGTGACAGTGTTTTTTAGCGCGGTGCGTGTGCGTAAAAAAGCGGGAAAATCGCTCTAATTGCTCTAGTAGTAAAAAGAAGACGAAAACTAAAGAGAACATTTTGGGTGCATCTCATATTAAGTAATAGATTAGAATATGGAAAGCATCGTACACTGCATTCTAAACTCAGATGTTATCCAGATATTCGTTTTTATTCTGACAAAGTTGGATAGTCTGCGAGCTTGTATAAGGTAACCGTGCTAATGAACATTTGGCCGATAGTTGGACAACTTTTTAATCATGCGTAGTCGGAAGTGAATTTCGATTCTGATGTGATCGATATCCAATTAATTAGTTGGAAAATTTAGTTGGAGAAGATATGCAGGCTAGCATATATACCTATTAAATAGTATACTCTGCGATTCAGTTAGCCAACTTACAATTGTATATCTGAGGGAGCACTTATACATGGAGGCATGATAGAAACACGAACGAAAGTGAATGATTTTGAAAATATACAAGCCGTTATTGAAGCGATTGATGGTGACATTTGTAGCTTTCCGCGAGATAGAACCCAATAAAGTGTGTATCGATTCGAGGAGGAACTGAAATCATAGTGTTTGAATCCTCCTAATGTTATGATTTTAGATACTCCAGAAATCGGTCCTCCTCCAAATTCTCCCCTGAGAGTAGGACGCTTGAGGCTGACCGTTGGTATTATTTTAGTGGAATCACTTTCAATGCGACTTTCGGAACGTTTCTAATATCTGGTTTCCTGGCTCCCAGCTCTACAGGAAACCAGATATTGGAAAAGACTTCGAAATCCGTCAACAACAAAAGTCGGTGCTATTGTTTTAAGTTACCTACTAAGTAAACTCTTTTTCAAAAACATTCTAGAATTTAAACTACTATTTTATTTATTTATGTTTACATCTGACCGGTTCGCGTTATAGCATTACCTATGATTCGTGATGATGATCATATGATTTAATTCCATTCTAGAATTCTATTCTATTATTCTATATATTATAATCGAGAGTATAACACTTTTTAAATACATTATACAATTTCGTGTAAAGGGGGAAAAAATTTCCGAAATATACTACATACTGCAATAATTTAGTGACACCTAGTTTACAGACCTATTATTGCCAATGAAATGGCGCTTGGCAATAAAAATATAGGCGCGTGCGTCGTTTGACCCGAACAATTAAAAAGTCGCGTTTGCTTTTAGGATTGGACGGTTCCACTAAACATAATATACATATTTGTTCGCGGCCTATTTATTAGTTGAAAATAGGGATTCTCAACAGTTTTTCATTTACATTTTTTGATTTTATTTCTATAATCTGTAATCGTGTACAGGAACGATATAATGTTGCAAGAGAAACCATTGACAATCGTTTGAGAAAATGTGAAGACGGCCAAAAGCATTTAATTTAATGTATGTATGTTTAATTAAATTAAAAATAATTATAATAAAATGTACTGTAGAGAGGTTGATATCATAAATACCGAGGTCTAGACAGAAAGAAATTAAGTAGACTATAACAATAACTCCCTCAATTCAACAGAAGAATATCTTTCTAAAAACCAGACGTATTTTTATGCAGAAATTCTCTTTTTTGTTCGTAATTTGACAGTCAGTGTTTTATTGTTATTTATTTTTTAGGGGCAAGAGGAAACGCCCTTCTTTATTTTCAAATTGTTTTGGGCAATGAGCCCGCCGACGTAAAAATTTTGTGGTAAGAGTTTGTAAATAAATAATTATAAAACATATTTGTAAACTTGTCTTGAAAAAATATATATCATAGAAGATATAACGTCCCAACAGTTGTGGGCCCCTGTGATCATAGAACGCTCTCCCATCAGGTCATGCGTGGACGCATATTTAATGGTATCCCGGCTGCAGGCTGTGCATTCGTCGCGGCGCGGGCGGGCCGCGCAACCCCCAACAGTGTCTTATACAAACCTAGGTATGTTGTAAATATTTGCTTTTTTTTAAAGATTTTTAACATAAAATATTTGATGTATGTGATATTTGGTATGTATATGTATTTGTTATGTACAATAGTTTTATAATTAACCTTTTCGTGTTCACATTTCTGTGTGATTGCATTTAAAGTTTTTTTTTAAGTTTATGCGGCAATGCCCTTGCTAACATGGAATTCATTTGGCGCATTTATTAATGTTTTGATAGGATTCAGTCAATGCCACACCGTGAGTTTTTTAAGACTCAGATAGCTATGTAGGAACAATGAGTGCAAATTACGGCTATGTTTTGGTATTGTAGAATCGTTAAATATATTTTAAATGTACCGAAAATATGCATCATAATTAGATCTTAGGTAAAATATGCTATTGCCGTTGAGGATGGCTTTAATTTGCAAATATATATGCAAATATGGATATGCTTATAATCCACTCTCTACTTATCACTATTGAATTGTTTTTTATTTTGATCATGATATGACAACTAACTGGATCAGCTATTTCTACTAATGTCAAGTATCAAGGTCTTTAAATCATAAGCCGAGTTTTTGTCGTGATGAAATTAATGATAAAAAATATAAAAAAATGTGAATGACATGAAATAGGGACCGTATTTAGAAAAAACAAAAAAATACGATCGCCTAATGAAATGTAAGAAAGTAGACTAGCAACCTACACGTAATGTCAGATCAAGTCAGATGTCAGTTTTGTTATCATTTTGTTTTGGAATTTGGAGCATAGATCTAAAATATTGGCGATCGTTTTTTGTTTTTGCGAAAGACGGTCCCCATTTCATGTCATTCACATTTTTATATTTAATCATAAATTTCATCACGCCGAAGACTTAGAACTGAAGACTTTAAATACTTGACATTTGTATACATAGCTGATCTGGCTGGTTGTCGTCTCATCAAAAGAAGAAGATCTAAAGCCAACTTACCAACCAAACTTTACAAAGGCAGATAACTTCTGAAAACTGAAAATCTATATATTTTGATGAGAAGATACATCATAAAAGGGTTGATAGTGACAAATGGCATAGATATTTATAACGAACTTAACTATCTATACAAGTAAATAAAATTGAAGTGTCTGTTTTGTAATTCAAAATTATCAATTTTTCATTAAATACAAATTAAATTCTATATGGTGCTTACATAAAAAATGTCTCTTTGTTCCGGCTAATCTCTGGATCGGTAGGACCGACTTTGACAGGACTTTCATTGGCAGATAGTTGGTGATGTGAGGATTTAGGCTACTTTTTTTTAATACCTCCACCCCGCGGTGTCACCCGTGTTTTCGGTACAACAATAACCACGGATAGCACTGATGGGCTCAGCTACTTAATAATGAAAAGTAACTGAAATGATTGGCAGTTATCATTATAGAAGTTTTTTTGTTCTTTTAAAAGACAACTCTCGCATTAGGTATATACAACCTGTGTTGCGGGGGACTGTACAAACATACATGAAACAGACACAAAGTACACCCAGACTTAGAACAACAATTTATGGATCACACAAAGTTTTGTCCCATGTAGTATTGATAACTTAATGGAATGATGGGGTGTAGAAACATCCGTCTATATATAATACGTACCTTAGTCACGTAATTAAAAGAAAAAAAGCAATTAAAAAGTTACTAATAATAAAATCAGTCTATATCTAGCTTAGGTATGACTTTTAGAGTATTACTATTTTAACTTACTTTTATATGCTTGTTATGTAGTCATCAAGAAGCTCTAAAAGGTTTTGGCCTACAATGTTGGTTTTTGAGTTATGTAAGTTAAGCTGCAAATAAGCCATGGTAAAGAAAAATTATTATTTAATATTCTATTCGTGATTGGAAACTAAGTTAAGCCATTAAAATAGATAGATCCTTTTAGGTACGTAAAACAATAATTTTTCAAATTCATATCTATAATATATATAATAATATGATAGATAGATAATGGAGTTCTGTTGCAATCCCTTTACTCTTCCTAACCTTTATTTTTGTTCAAGGGTTTTTAACTGAATATTAGTTTTTCGACGGAGCAATTGACATCGGACCTCCGCAATTCTGAGCGCGAACTGGATTCAAAGATTAAGGAGGTCCATAGTAAGCAAAATAAAAAAAAAACACTAGCGAAGTGTGTCACGCAAAGAATAGAGTTCCATAGTCATCCATGTCCACAAATCAAAATTAAATCGTCATGATTTTATTTATAATATTTAAAACGCTTTTTCTGTACGAACATTTACGAGTAAGCGCATTTTACAACTTAGAGCTAGAGCTTTAGACGGACATGACTAAACTATAAGGATTCTGAGACGTGAACAATGAGACCCTAAAATCCTCATTTTTATTAAGTCAGTACAAAATAGCCTATATTTTCATATCGATTTTTCTTTCATTAAGCGTTTGTGAATCCTTAGCGTAATGAAGCCTTAAGTAAAGCTTCAGTACTTATGGGTCTTAAGAAGTTGGGACTTCGAAGAATCTGAGAAGGTCAAGGTCGATGTAAGTTACAACATATGTTTACTTGTTTATAGGCGTTTATAGACACGTGCTTTGTTGTTGCCGAGAAAGTTATTATTTCGAAGGACAATTATTGGCAAACAGTACTCAGGGATATTAAAACAATTAAATGTTTTGTGTACTTTTCTTATAGTTTTTATCCATTAATATAGAATACGAAGTGTTATCACCCCTTTTCATGGAATAAAACTTCGCAAGACAATAGCATTTCAAAGAGACGGTCATTTTGAAACAAACCTTATACCAACCGCTAGTGCATCGAATAGTAAATAGATCGATAATCAATTACAATGATAATTGACTGCCTCCATCGCGCAGTGGTAGCGTATGCGACTGCTGTGTTTGAGGTCTCGGGTTCGATTCCCGGGTCGCCCCAAATGTTTGATCTGGAAATATTCGTTTCGGAGTTTGGGTGTTTTGTATGTATAATATGTATGTATTTACAAAAAAGTATATATGTTTTTATACCAGTTGTCTAGTACCCTTACTCATGGTACGGTACGCAAGACTGCTGGCAGGAGCTGGATGCGAGAAGCCACGGATCGAACTAAGTGGCGTGCAATTGGAGAGGCCTATGCCCAGCAGTGGACTGCGGTAGGCTGATGATGATGTCTAGTACCCATAACACAAGCTCTGCTTACGTTAAGACTAGATCGCGTTGTGTTAAATTTGCAAAATATTTATTTATTTTAAAGAAAAGTAAAACCAAGACAGATTTCTTCTATTGTATTTTTAGGTACACTGTAGTAAGTATATCTATTTAGTTAGTAATATTAGTATGCAGTGCAGCAAAACCTCATCTAGAAAACTTACCACGTAACTGAATTGGCTATAACTGTGGATACAGTAAGCATACAAATACGAAAGAAACTGCAAAGTTTTTGACGCTAAAACTATTTAATGCTATTATATTGCATTTCTAGCAAGCCCCTCGGTGTTACCCGTTGTTGTTCTTGTACTTTAAAACAACAATGTAAGGATGTGGGGAAGTTATGAATGTAACCTAAATTACTCCTAATATCAACAGCTATTTGTCAGTTAAGGTCCTGCGAAAATCGGTCGAGTCGTTCCAGAGATGGCAAGAATAAACAGACAAATGAAAAATGATTTCAGTACCGTAGCTACTTTGACGAGCATTTGGTGAAAAGCTGTTATTTAAAATTACAAACAGACGCCTTAATTTAATTTACTTGTGTAGAAAAAATAAGGAAAGGTAGTTTCGATTTCAGTAAATATTTTGTAGAGTGGGGTGGTTTTGTAGCAGTTTTACTAGATTTCATAAAACACAACAACAAAACACAAAACCTGTGTGTTTTTAAATTGAGTGTTAAGAATTGGAAAATGCTGTTTTTATTTGGGCAAATATAACAACACACACACACACAACACTTCTCGTTGTGTCCTTTTCAGGTTTATTGAGAAAGAGTATAAAAAATGTTACAGTTCATTGGAATATGTTCTATGATTATTTCTTTTTTCGTGTTTCATACCATGAAAGTGACTAATTTCTAAACAGTCGTTCATCCATATTTTTTTTCTTTTTACTGAAAAAAACCTATAATCTCTCTTTTGAACAATTTCACTCTTTGAGTGCTTACTTACACATAAACCCAGTGTTTGCCCCAGCTGTGTAAATTCAGCGTTAAATAATATAAGATTTTCATTTTCAACCGCCTTAAAAGATTCCATTACGTCTAGAACCATTTTATACGCGTACCATCCCAATTCAAATAATCAATTCTCGTCAAACCGCCGAAATCTAATTGGGCGAAAGTTAAAACCATTGTCCATTCTCTTGATAAACAAATTGGTTCATTCACACGGGCGGGCAATCGCTAAAATTAATTATTACAAGCTTCAATTGTATCTTGTCATCTCCATATAGACAGATGTGTTTCGCCGCATTGAACATAGGCGAGGTTAGTGGATCGTGGCCCGCGGCTCGATCATGACATCTTTAGTTGATATGATTGAGGAATAGGAGTCGAGTCGACGTCCTGGTTTGTTAGCCTTGGGCGGTCTTATGACACTAATGTTGAGCGTCTTCATTGATTTATGTTTGCCAGTAACTTTTGCGCCTGATGACGTATGCGTTTTAGATTACAATTGTGTTGCTACACCAAATTAATTACATTGTTCTATTTTTAATTTAAAAGACGATTTATTAATGGAATGTTTTTTCTTAGTTGCCAGTTGTTTTTGTGTCAAGTAGTTTTGGGGTAGCGGTTTTAGTTTAGCAATGGCGACTAAAGTTTTTTTAAGATAAAAGTTGAATTTATTATACGAAGAACAAAATATCTTAATAATTGTCTTTTACTTATTTTTACGGTCATAATTCTTTTTTTGTCTTTTTTTTCTTGTTCTTTTTGTGACCAAAAAGCAAAATATATATTGTAAAATATTAGTAAATATGAAACGGTTTTACAAGACAGTTTTAAACTCTTAAAACTTAGTATAGTAGTTCTCCGTTGATTCTTTTCTTATTATTACTGGTTTGTTAAGCCTTAGCTTATAATCCATTTTTTTTATATAGGTCATGGGGTGGTATTGGCAAGTGACCAGCTTCGCGCTGCTGCTTGTATCGGCAGCAGCTAAAGAGCTGTCTGATGTTCCTTACCGAGATACGGCATCAAACGACCTCGACTCTCACTCTGAAAAGCTTCAACAGGATGATTCTCAACCGGACCTCACACAATACGACGACTATGGCCTCTTCGAAGAAGACGAAAATGGTAATATTTACGTGTTTTCTACATTCCTAAATCCACCTGAAATAACAGGAAATGCTAACAACCAACTTCATGAAAGAAACTTTAATTTAAAAAAGTTCAGGAGACTCTCATACCGGCTGACGCAGGTGATCTCTGGGATAGGATGCTTTGGAGATCACCTGTGTCTGATTCGCAAGGAGCCAACGCCTGAGTGCCACCATTGCACATGATTGCGGCCATTTTGCGGAGCGAGAACGCGTGGAACTCCGCCATTTCTTTCTGCAAGCAAGTTATGCTTGGCAAGGAGACGGCGGAGCGGGACCGGAAGAGGTTTAGCACTCTCCCGGTCCGCCAGGCCCGGGAACGGGCCAGGTATCGCAGACGAATCGGGCGCTGGACATCACAAAATGATCTCCGTCCTCCATAAGCGCAAGCCTGGGGGTGACAGATGTGGCCATCTGTACCACCGTAGTAGTAGTACGCAGTCGCAAAAGTAACAGAATATTGCGCAATGATCATAGATTAAGCTCGATTGCTTTTTTCAAGTCGGTTTAATTTAAGAACTAGCTGACCCGACAAACTTCATACCGCCATATTCATTTTCGTGAAAACGTTGTTACCGAAAAACATATTTCAGTTAGCCCGTGTTAACTTCCCGCAGGACCGCAATGTATACGACTAAGCAGGCTAAAAAAATATAACACCTCCGGTTTTCTTTTATTTTTTTCTATAAAAACCTTGTCCTGGCAATAAAAAACACATAAAAAAAAGAATTATCCAATGGTGTATTTGTATATATTTGGTGTATCATCGAAAGTTATGCGCCTACATACATTTTTGTGATTCATTTTTATTTGTATAGATTATAATGAGTCGGGGTTTGCGTTATGTATTGAAGTCTTCTGGTCCTTTTTCAATGAGTAAAGCCTCCAACCGCCAACGGTTCAAGACTTTACACACACACTTGAAAAACAGTATATCTTAAATAAATATGAGTAAGAGTACCAGTACCAGAACAATACCGGATCATACTTAATTAACTTTTTATTTTGTTTTAGCCATTATTGCTGCTAGAGATTTCGAACGAACTGCATCACAATCTACCATCGGTACGTATAATTTTATCTTCATACATTCTTAATTTAACGATACATGTAATATTTAGAGCGTGGTGATTGCCATGAAATGGAGCAGTGCTTCATTTCAAGACACTCACGGAGCTCGCGATTGGAATATTTATATATCGTCATCGACTATATTTGTACCAACGATGAAATAATGGTTTTCAGAATCGTACTTTCTGGTACTCAATCGGAATGACTTATATATGGAATACCTTGTACCATAAGAGCAATGGACCTTCATATGAACTGCACCGCTAATCAAATATTGTATTGCTTAAACGATTTCTGAGAAAATATAAATTGATCACTGTGTTTGATATGTTTTAATTATATTTGCAGGTACATCCACGGTTAGGCCACCTAGAGGTACGAATACTTTCTTTATTAAGAATTGAGTACTTTAATGTATATTTTGTTCCTTTTCTCTTAACTTGAAGGTCAGTTAAGTTTTACATGAGCCTCTCTAGGACATTAATGTTTTACCCATTCCAATATGTAATTTATATTTCTGAAGAAGAATTCAGTCTTATACGATTCTAAAGGTTTTTGTTCAAAATATTTTCTTAAAAGAAATTTTATCTTGATATTAGATATCAAAACGTAAAAAAAATTAGGTTTTAATTTTGTAATTTTTTTTCAGTGACAACACGCAAATGTGTGGATATTGGTATCACGTGGCCTGATGGCGCGACCTGGAAACGGGACAACTGCACGCTTTGCCAGTGTTTCGCTGGTCGTGTTAACTGCTCTGTGCTGCCCTCCTGCCTGACAGGTATTACAAGGAAACTAATTTAAATGAATTATTTCTCTACATGGCAACTTGCTACTGAATATGCACAAATTCGCATGCTTTAATTGTATCCCGAAATAAGAGTGGGGTTAGGCATCTGGTGACTTTCATCTGTGAAAAATAGCAGAAAGTCGCTTAAAATAGGTTTGTTGTGTGGCCGTGGTCCGGTCGAACCGCCGTTTTTCTGGCGAAGCATCAAATCATCGGTTATGCTAGAAAGTTTTGGAAAATGTCTAGTGTTGATATTATATTCTTTTGGATTCACTCCACTCTCCTAATAGTCACTGCTATACTTATAATTGTTTCAAGAATTAGATTTATTAAATGCATTTTTAACTCACAGGGTCTGCAGGTCGAGGTACTTTTGTACCAACAGGTTCATTTCGAGGGGTTCCTGGAGCAGCTGGAGACGACGGCCCGCCCGGACCGCCTGGCTTACCTGGTGTTAATGGAGTTCCCGGTGCACCTGGCATTCCAGGAGCTACTGGCCAAATGCCTGATGTGAGTTGATTAATTTTGTTGTCTTAGCTCATTAGTCTGTGTTGCCTGCATTAGGGTAAGGATTTATTTTAGTGTGCGTTAATATTGTAACGATTCTCAGGGGATAATGGATTTAGGTGTTTCTAAATTATATAACAGTACAAAAAAGTATATATAAGTACTTAGTTTTGTCCTAAAATATTACCACAATCTCTTAGAATAGGACTCTCATCATTTTAAGAAAGCTTTGACTTTTACATGCCAAAATTAGTGCCTGAAGCGATTTAATTTTTCTTTTCCATGAGTCAAAAAGTATTCAAGTATTTTTTTTGTTTTAGGTAAATGCATACTTAGCACAAATGGCGGCTTCGGCAGGAGGCGATAAGGGACCACCTTTCGACCCATATCAGTACCTACAGGCTTCAGTAGGTGCTCCAGGCATTAGAGGAATTGCAGGTAAGCATGTTTTTAAAGTTCATCAGCATTGTTTTTTAATAATACTGCGTATTTGATAGGAGTTTGAAATGATATTAATGGTAAAGTTCCTCCAAAAACTGTTTAAAAACTTTTTTATGAGTTAAATTGTGGCGACTTAAATTTAAATCGAAAACGTGTTAGAATTTTGTAACGAACACTCACTAAGCCATGCACTCAGTACTAATCATTCATAGTCATATGAAAGTTATCACATCAAGTAGTAAATATATAAATTCCTACTAAAATAATAATAAATTAATATAAAATTTCTATGGCTATGGGACCATCTTTGTTGTAAGGCCCCTTCCTCCACAAATTTACTACTAAATATTTTCGGAATTGGCAAGATATGTGTTGGGTTCGTTGGTGAAAATGTAATTACATTCATAAATTACATATATTCATCTAAGGCTATCAAATTGTTTCATCAGGTCCACAAGGGCCACCCGGTCCACAAGGCTTCCAGGGCCCTAGGGGTGAAACAGGTGAACCAGGTCTACCTGGACCAATAGGACTGCCAGGCGAAAGAGGCCCACAAGGATTACCTGGCAAAGATGTAAGGATTTAAAATACTTATTGCAGTGGTTAAAAATATAACTTTTTTATTGACTTTGAGTCTATTTATTCTCCAAAATTATTTTAAAATCATAAATTTAATTTTTTACATGTTTAGGGATCTCCCGGTGAAGATGGTGAGCCAGGTCCCGCGGGAGCAGTAGGACAGCCAGGAACTCGCGGCTCCCCTGGTGTACCTGGTATACAGGGTCTAAAAGGACACAGGGGCTTTGATGGAAAAGATGGCGCCAAAGGAGATCAAGGCTTACCAGGAGAAAAAGGGCCTACAGGAATGCCGGGACCAATGGGCCCAACAGGACCAGTAGTAAGTGAAAATAATATTTTTTTTATGTTCCCATGTAACTAGTTGTCAGCATATATTTAAGTGAAATATTTTACCAGGGTCCTATTGGTGCTAGAGGTGAACGAGGACGTGAAGGTGCTCCAGGTGCCCCAGGCATGCGAGGAGCTGATGGTGCCCCTGGACCACCAGGATTAATGGTAATTAACGAGTGAACAATAATTAAATTTACGTTTCACTATACTATTCTACTTATTTATTTACTTTAGTAGAAGTAACGAAATGAAAATAAATATTTGTATAGATTGTTATCAATCAACAATACATAATGTCCCACTGCTGGGACTGCTTAACGTGACCTCTGGTCACGTCATTCGGTTCCGGTTCTTATCATAGGATAACAGTCGTGAAGCTTATTTGGAGGCCTTTGGGCGGCTTAAAAACATCCAACGGCAAGATAACGGAGCCACAACGTAGTCTTGCCAGTCCCCAACCCGCACTCGGCCAGCGTGGGGACGTATGGCCTTAACCCTGTCCTGAGAGGAGACCCGAGCCCAACAGTGGGACAATATGGGTTATTGATGATTGATTGACTTAGATTAGACTAGATGAAAGTCGTTATTCACAAAATTACAATTTTTAGGACATCAAGTAGTATACTCGCATTGGCAATACTGATTTATTTATTGATGTTAGTAGTCGTCCAGTGGTCAAAATGCAACCATAATTATCTTTATTTTCTTTCACTTATTTTGCTTTCTACGCTTCTATTTCACAAAAATATTAACCGTGACTAATTCAGTACCCGCTCATTCGCATAATTTTGGTAAAAAGGTGTACAATTTTTTTGCTTCACGTAATTTATGGGATTTTTTATAATATCAAATAAATTTGACCAACAGAAGTACCTGTTCTCGAGGTCACGATATAGATTATTATAATATGTATTTATTCTGCACGTAATAAAATTGATTGATAGAAACTAAGATTTTGAACTGTCTTCTCAGGGCAATATTGGAAAACCAGGATCACCAGGTTTTCCTGGAGCTCCAGGCTTGAAGGGAGAACAGGGTGCATCTGGGCCTAAAGGTAGTCAAGGATTACAAGGGCCGCGAGGAGAAGCAGGTCGTCCCGGTCAACCTGGTGACGTTGGAGCTTCTGGTATTCCTGGACGTGATGGCATACCTGGAGAAAAGGGTGTACAAGGACAACCAGGAGCATCTGGCCCTCAAGGTTTCCCAGGACCCAGGGGATTACCTGGAGTTGCGGGAGAGCCAGGTATACCTGGAAGTAAAGGAATGCCGGTAAGTAATGATCTGATCTGAAAAACTGTTTTGTATGCGGCTAAATGACGTGAAAATCGAAAATATTTTTCAGTTATTCTGTATGTAACCATATAAATTTTCCAGGGCCAACCTGGGGAAAGAGGTCAAAAAGGAGATTCAGGTGTAAGGGGAGAATCTGGTGCTCCAGGGCCTCGAGGCCTTCCTGGTACAATGGGCCCCGAGGGCAAACGCGGAAAGAGGGGTCTTAGAGGGCCAGCTGGTAATGTCGGCCCTACAGGCGAAAGAGGTTTACAAGGTGTGAGAGGCCTACCAGGTGCAGACGGTCCAATTGGTGCTAAAGGTCAACCTGGAGAGAGGGGAAGTGTTGGATTCCCAGGGGCAAAAGGAAGCGTGGGTGATGTTGGACGACCTGGACCACAGGGTATGCAAGGTCTTAGAGGTCCTGTGGGTCGTCCTGGAATACCAGGAAAAACAGGACCTCAAGGTGAAAGGGGTATTCCTGGCGCAGATGGTAGGCCTGGTGAACAAGGACCTCAGGGCATACAAGGTACACCTGGTCTCAGAGGAAGCCCAGGAGAACGAGGTTTACAAGTGCGTATTTTATTTGCTTTACATTATTTTGAGTTTATTGATCCCTGATTCCTACTTTACAACATTGAAATTGTAGGGTGAGGCTGGAAAAGATGGAGAGCCGGGTCAACCAGGGCCACACGGACCAAAAGGTGACGCTGGACGAGATGGCAATCCTGGTATTCAGGGACCTCAGGGTATTGCAGGTCCATCAGGAGATAGAGGCCCTTCTGGTCCAGCTGGACCGACAGGTTTTCCTGTAAGTTTAATATAGTTTAGTCATATTAATTCCTATTCCTACTATATTTGTGTATATCACAAAATATTTAATATTGAAACACACATTTTGTTTTGTTAGGGTATGCCTGGAGCTGCTGGCTTACCTGGTTCTCCAGGTAAAGAAGGAGAGCCTGGTATGGCAGGTCCTGCAGGTCCACCTGGGCCGTCCGGACCACGCGGAGAAAGAGGTTTCATGGGTGAACGAGGACAGCCTGGTCAACCTGGAACTCCAGGAGAAAAGGGAGAAACTGGCACTCAAGGCCCTGATGGTCCTCCAGTAAGAATGTTTATTATACTTTATTAAAAGACATGCAATATTTTAAGAATACAAGTAAAATAAATACACTACTTGTTCTCTAACAGGGTCCAGAAGGTCTTAGAGGTAGCAAAGGTCATCCTGGTCCTATGGGCGCAATGGGTATGCCTGGACCGCGTGGTCTAACTGGCGCACCTGGTGAAAAAGGTGAAAGAGGCGCTGTTGGTCCTACAGGCAATGACGGTCCACCAGGTTAGTATTTACACCAGGTTATTATTAACAGACATCATAATCTGCAAAGGACCACTAATAATCAGAGTTATTACCACATTAGTTTGAATTTTTCTCCACATTTATTTCATATTTCTATACGAAGCAGAGTAACTTAGGAAGGTAGTAATTTATAAAGAAATTTAAGTTAGGTACACATTGAATTTCTACATGCTCACTTAGTTTTATTGATCACTAATAAGGATGTCAATTGTATGATACGAAATGATCTGCGTCAGAACAGGTATTAACAGATAGTAATAAATTTACCAGGTCGTCAAGGTGAACAGGGTCCGCAGGGTCCTATTGGACCAGTAGGTCCAGCAGGAGAACCAGCTGAAAGAGGAGAGCCAGGAAGCCCCGGTGTACCCGGTGAACCGGGAGCCACTGGTTCTCAAGGAGAAAGAGGACAGCCTGGTTCTCAGGGTGCTCCAGGCTTATCAGGTCCACCAGGATTACCTGGTATGCCAGGCGCAAAAGGTGAAAGAGGTTATGGAGGCTTAAAAGGACAGCAAGGATCTCCGGGAAGTCCAGGTATTTTTCTATAATTACTTTCCAATACAACGTGGATCATGTAAATTTTGAAATTACAAATAGCCACTTCAGTTTTGTTTATTTGTATAGATTGATAAAATAGAAGAACAATGCCCGCCAAGCTAATAAAAATTACACAGTAGATCATATGAGCATTAAATTCTAGTTACATATTGTCGTAAAAATAGGCAACTGTACAATAACATTAATACTTGCATCAGCAATATTCGAAGGATTAGGATCGAGGGATCCTCAAGTAACAACGAAAAAAAATATATTGAACAAACCTGAACAACTGTGATAGAAAAAGAAGTGAATATTGACGGGTTCAAGTGGATTTCTTAGCACATATTATTAATTTCATAAATTTTCTGGCTGAACTTTGAGTTGTAGTCACCCCCTTGGCCAAGTTGACATTCTACAAACGTAACAATAGAAAACTAACTAATATATGGGGCTATAGTCATCTCCAATAAATAATAAGAGAACAGACGTAAGAGGTTCGACGTGAAACACTTACTTCTTTGCTGAGGGGAGCAAGGTTAAGATTTCAGCGACTATTTTTATTCCATGAAATGGACATTGTACGTTTTGGTTTACGGGAACGCTCCAGTTTTACACGCATACCATATAATGTATAAATGTTGTAAATTATTATGAGGTTTATTCTTGTAACCTACTATTATTCATTTATAAAACAGGTAAACCAGGTGAGACAGGTCAGCGTGGTCTACCAGGTTTAGCTGGGGCTAAAGGTGCCCGCGGGGAACAAGGAGCAAAGGGAGAAACAGGACATGCTGGTTTACCAGGACGACCTGGTGATGTGGGGCCAACGGTAATTTTATTATTTTCTTTATTACATGCCATAAACTAACCATATGCACATATGTACTGACTCATTATTAGAACTAACAGCGATTATTGCACCGGCTATTTTCGCTGTTATTAATTGCTCATTCATACTATTGTTACGTGGTAAAGTTGGGGATATAAACCTTCTGACGTGTAAAAGAGACTTTATTAAAACAAAAACTCTTACAATCACAATATCACTCCGAATAATAATCATTAATGGTTGCCGAGGTCGCTAAGTTGATCACTGATATCACGTCGATGTTTATCGCTCTGTAACTCAAACTGAACTGACTGCGGCCCGCGAGATTTTGTATTTATATCCATTTTTACTATTGCTAGAGAACATACGACGGCGTTCCCGTTCGGCGTTAAGGTTCGTTATTCCGTGCCTAAAATCAACTTTCCCAGTCGTTATTCGTGAGTAATCTTGAACAAAGAAGAACATTAAGAAAGAAAAAAGAACAATAAGAACATTCTTGATCGTTATTCGCTAATAATCTTTCTTCGTAACAGTATTAAAAGATGTCCGTCTGCCTGTAACGCTTTCATGGCTTAACCACTGTATCGATTTCATTGAAAATTGGCATGAAGATATTTTGATTCTTGAGGAAGCATATAAACTAATCTTTGCCGCAGGCAAGAGCTAGTGAACAATAATTATTTTGGAATTTTGAATATAATTGTCCTTTGTATCTATCTGTTCTTTCAATTCAATTTGCGATCGGAATATTATCGCTTTGCAGGCAGGGGGAAGGAAGGTTGGGCACGCCGTTATTGCGGCGATAAGACCCGTTATGGAGGATTGGCTCGAGAGACGTCATGGGACCCTCACATATCGGTTGACACAGGTGATCACTGGAAAAGGATGCTTCGGAGATCATCTGTGTCTGATCCGTAAGGAGCCAACGCCCGACTGCCACCACTGCGATGGCCAGACCGTGGACACGGCGCTCCACACGCTGGCAGAATGTCCGGCGTGGGGAGCGGAGGCCTGATCTAGTGACGGCCATCGGGATGGGTGTTCTCTCGCTCGGTAGCATGATTACGGCTATGCTGCGGAGCGAGAGCGCGTGGAACTCCGCCGTTTCTTTCTGCGAGCAAGTTATGATTGCTAAGGAGACGGCGGAGCGGGACCGGGAGAGATTTAGAACTCTACGGGCCCGCCAGAAAAGGGCCAGGTACCGCAGGCGACTCGGGCGTAAGAGATCGCAGAACGATCTCCAGCCTCCATAAGAGCAAGTCTGAGGGTAACAGATGAGGCTATCTGTCACCCTAGCAGAAGCAGGCTCGGATGGAGGCGTGGAAACTGCGGAGCGTGCGCGCCTAGAGGGATAGTAACGGGAACATATGGGTTCTCAAACAGGAGGGGGCCACCCACAAACAGTGGGTGGCCCGAGGTACGTCGGGGTTCCAGGGATCTCCTTCCGAGATTACCCCTGGTTCCCCGGCTTCTAGTAACCAAGATGGTATGCGGTTTTAAGTCGGTTCGAGCCCGTAATAACCACCAGTCGGTGGTATCCGAGGGGATTTCCGCACAAAAAAAAGGGGGAAGGAAGGTAGAAAATTGTAGAATGGAAAAAGGATTCTCTTGGAGTTAGATTTAGAGGTTTCGCAAGTCTTGAATATGATTCACATCTGAGACTACAGTAGATCTAAGAAGAGAGAAGGGTTGCATATACACACTTTCTTAGTCTGCCCATAAATACTGTTACAATTAAATATAAAAATAGTACTTTTGAATTTTGAATTTGGAATTTTTATACGATTGTTCGTTGTGTTTACTTATTTTCGCGTCAATATATTGTAAAATATTTTGTGACATTAAACTATAGTGGAGTGATAAAGAAAACCGAATCGCTGTGATTGCATTACATAAAGAGGTATGGAGCTAAACACAATTTTTAAAATCACCCAAATTTAACATAAGTCAAATGTTTGTGTACCAGGCTATTGATAGATACAATGAAATCTCCCCTGTTTGAGACAGAAAAAGATCTGTGTACGTAGTGTTCGCACGAAAAAGGCAATCAAAGCAAAGCAGTGAGGGAAAGAATTCGAAGAAATCCTGTCCGAAAGCAAAAGATTTTATCTTGGAAGATGAAAATAGCACCTAGAACCATATCGCGTATTTTAAAAAATGACTTAGAACTTGCAGCCTATAAGAGACGCACTGTTCATTTCTTGACTGATAATTTAAAAAAGAATAAATAACACACACACAGAAAGGCCACAGAACATTTTAGGTTATGGATGAGATTTTTTTACAAACAAGCAATATTTTAACAAACAAAATGACTACACTAAGTATCTCTCACATTATTACTTCTTGGATTTTGAAAGAGAGTTTAACATTTTACATAGTTTTTCAAAACGTTATATCACTCTAACATTCTTCGTTCGATCATAAAATCTTAAAGTATAAAAGATTTTGTAACCAATTAGATTTCTTTTTTTTGCGTAGGGTCCACAAGGCAGTACAGGTCCTGCCGGACAAGCAGGTATTCCAGGTGCTAAGGGAGCGACAGGAGACTCTGGCAGACCTGGTGCTCCAGGACCTATTGGCCTCACTGGAACTCAGGGCCCTGAAGGCCCGAAAGGAGAACGAGGCAGTGAAGGAGAACAAGGCTCACAAGGCTTGAGTGGCCCTCCTGGACCCGCCGGTGAACGGGGTCCCATCGGTTTACCTGGTATGATTGGACCAATTGGGCCACAAGGACCTCGAGGGCAACAGGTAATTATTCGATTTACTATTTTTTATTTTTGAATACACAGTTGTATTGTTAAATTAACACAAACAATCGTGAAATGACTAGTTTCTAAAATCGATGATCATCAAACCTGATGCATGGAGTAAAATCAACTTGGTATTTTTTATTGTTACTTTTGCATATCTAATAAATTTATTCGTACTCTAAAAATTAGTTAAAACTTTATTTACTGTGATTAGGGTGAAAGTGGCGCTCCAGGGAAGTCTGGTGCAGACGGAGCTCCAGGACAACAAGGAACGCCTGGTCTTCAAGGTCCACCTGGACCGATGGGTGAACCTGGGCCAGAGGGTAGACCTGGTAAACAAGGGCAACCAGGTATTCCAGGAAGACCAGGAGACAAGGGACCGCTTGGACCTCCAGGGGTATCTGGACCCGCCGGACAACCTGGACTGCAGGTATAATGTTAATTTTAACTAACGTAATATATTCAAAAAAAGGGTTTTAAGTTCTGTTTTATTTTATTTAGAATGTACATAAATTAAACTAAATGCATCTAGAGCGATCACGCTATTTTCAATTGCTAGTAACAATGACATATAACGATTGAGTGCATGTTTCGAGGCCAAATGTTGTGCAACCATTTTTAGATGTTTATCTTGGGTTGTTAGTGATATCAACCACGTCTTTATGTATAAACTCATGTAATATTGCATTCTTGCTGTCAAGGGACCGTCAGGGCCAGCTGGGCCTGCTGGAGCAGCAGGAGAGCGTGGACCTAGAGGTGAAAGCGGCCCTTCAGGTGTGGATGGTCCTCCTGGACCACCTGGCCCAATGGGGCCATCTGGGCTTGACGGAGCGAAAGGAGAACGAGGCGAGGCTGGTTCTGATGGTGCCAAAGGTCATGCTGGATTACCTGGATTACCGGGAATGGTGGGCACTCCAGGAAGACCTGGTGAAAGAGGTTTCTTGGGTCCTATGGGTCCACCTGGAAAAGATGGAGATGTTGGACCACGAGGTAAATTGAAATGATATATAAAGTTATACAAAAAGGTCTTCTTACAGTTTTCACCTGTTAAAAATGTTCGAAGTTTTTTTTATTTTTGTTTTGATTTCAAGGCTTACCTGGTCGTGATGGAAATGCTGGACAGCAAGGACCTCCTGGCCCAATCGGAGGACGCGGTCCACCTGGTGAACCCGGCAGACACGGGTCTCCTGGTCCTGCTGGACCGCCAGGACCCCCTGGGCCACCTGGAGAAGGACTGGCTTATGATGCTGCTGCTTTATCCGCTATGCTTCAACAAGGTACTATAGGCAATAATATGTTCAACTTTAAGCACACAATTAATGGTGAAATGTTTGATTTATTTCATCATTTCTCGTAACAGGTTCTGTGAAGGGTCCAGATCTTTTAGGTGATGATCCGAATATGCTGCCTGCTCGCTTTTTCAAAGACGACATGACTCCATCAGAACGTAAAGAGGTCGTGATGAAAGCTTATGAACGATTGAAAGTTTCACTTGACAAGTTCCTCAAACCAGACGGATCGAAGGAAGCTCCAGCAAAGACTTGCGCTGATATTAAATACCATCACCCAAGTTTCGAAAGCGGTAAGCAAAAAATATATCTTAACATATAGATAATCTTTACATAATATACCTAAAACGAAATCGCTTACATTCCCTATTCACTTAAATCTATTTAACGGCTTTCAAGGCAGTTTTCAGCAATAGATACACTAATTCATGAGGGGAAGGATTATGCGTGTATTACAAGCATATTATAGTCTGAGAAAATCCGAGAATTTCAAAGACGTCTGTGCCTAGCCGGGCCGGTCAGTGACTAACTAATTTTGTGTTTCTACAGTCGATTTGTCCATCCACAGGTTGCCTGTAAGAGATTGCTTTTTAGCGATAAGGCCGCCATTTGTACATGGTCATTATATTGTTTAGCTCATAAATATAACTGTATCAATTGGTGTACAATAAAATTTATTATATTCCATTCTAACTACTGTAATGTAAATATTTTAAAAAAGATTTTGTTCTACTTGTTTATCTATCAAGTTAGATTTTTGCAATAAATGTTGTGCGGTATTGTCATTGTGTGCGCTCATAGCCCACTTGCACTCGGTGATTAGAAACAATCATCGAGGGTAAGCAACGATGGCGCGGTCAGTACCTGGATGGGTGACCATGAGCATCTCCGTGATTCGGAGGTCACGTTAAGCAGTCGGTCCCGGTTGTTATCATACGATAACAGTCGTGAAGCTTAGTTGGAGGCCTTCGGGCGGCTTAAAAACATCCAACGGCAAGATTTATGTAGCCACAACGTATTCTTGCCAGTCCCCAACCCGCACTCGGCCAGCGTGGGGACGTATGGCCTTAACCCTCTCCTGGGAGGAGACCCGAGCCCAGCAGTGGGACATTATGGGTTGTTGTAGTTTGTTGGTATTGTCACAATTTTCCTATGACCCATAAATTCTAAATGTAGATTTTTTTAAATAGGTCAATACTGGATCGATCCTAACGGCGGTGAAATCAATGATGCTATCATAGTCCACTGTGAAATGGAAACTGGAAGCAGTTGTATATTCCCTAAGCCGATACAGTCCAAAGATATTTCATATACTGGCACGGAACACGAACCCTGGTTGAGCGAGATGGAGGAAGGCATTACTGTAAGTATATTCTTTTCCTAAACAGAAAACATAGAAACAACAAAAAAGAAGAAGTTTTCTGCATCCTTTTGGCGGACTAGATTTGTGTCGTCTTTTAGTCTACTATGAATCGGGTAAACTTTAACATTTTTACATTGAGCGCATACGTCTGCCCTCAGACCTCCTCAACTCAAACACAATGCGATATGAAAGTTCTTTAGGCATACTCGTAATGCTTAGAGTTCCAACAAATCGAAATTGACAAAGATGTTTCTATGTCAACCTGAACAGACAGGTTTAAATGAGAGGTCCCAAAGTATTCAAAATGGTCACCTATCCATACCTGGTTTCGATTGTTCCCTAATCTACTTGGTTACGACTTAGCCACGAACACCCTCTCCATAAAAATTCCTTTAACTAAGTTCTGTATTCAATTCAAGAAACCACCTTTCAAGTCATGCTTTTTTGAAGCCACTTTTCATTACTTAATGCTGTTTTTACTCAGGTTTCATACAAGGCTGAGCATTCTCAACTGACTTACCTGCAACTGATGTCTACGAAAGCGGTGCAAAACGTGACCCTCCACTGTCGCAACACTATAGGTTACTACGATCCTATGACCAACAACTACCGACGCGGCCTCAAGTTGTTGGCCTTCAACGATGCGGAGATAATGCCTAAGGCCAATAACAGACTCAGATATAAGGCCTTATTGGATGAATGCCAGGTGATTAATACTGTATTATCTGTTTATTTTTTTTATATAAAAGTATTTTTAATAAATTGTCTAAAGAGTTGCCAGTGTTCAAGAGTATTTTTTGTGATGCTCACAAAAAGTTACTTATTTGCTCCACAGCACAAGAGCCAGGACTGGGCGAGAACCATTGTGGAGTACGAAACAGACAAGCCTGGCCGTCTGCCTCTCCTAGATGTAGCGATCCGTGACGTAGGAAGACCTCAGCAGATGTTCAGGGTCGAAATTGGATTAGCATGTTTCTCTTAACGATCCCTCTCCACGACTTCTTAATTCAGTATAAATCTGACACAATTTATCTAGAAAAAATGTGTCTCACCATTTTTTCAACATCCTCCAGTTATGATGACACAATAAATAGCAAAACAATAAAACCTAACCCTACAATATAACTTACGAAAGGTACAAAGTCAAAAGTTTTATGTCTCTGTGTCTAACGAACAGTATATGCTCATAAATGTAAATTTGGATATATTTTTGAGGTTACAACCTACAATTCAGCTTTCGGAGTGTCTAGTTTTAGTAGTACCCAATTCAGTTTGGGTTAGTGCAATGACCTTTAAAATCTTGCCTATAATTTCTAGACTAAACTAAACTTAATTCTAGGTAGTTACTGTCATTGCATTTTTACTTACCTTACTTACTTTCGTAGAAATAAATCGTAAGTTAAGATCTCAAATGCAGTATGAATTATGTTTTATTAATATTATATAATACCTAATTATCACTGCCAGTAATTAGCATTTAAATATATTCAACGTAACTAATAAATAACAAGATAATATCACAATATATCATTTATTTTTAAATATTAGTTTTTCCTATTAGCTGATTAATTTAATTTAGGAAATTAATTTAAATAAAATTTCCTTGTAAAGTACCTACTTAATTTTAAGTTATATTAGAAATTTCGTCACAACATAATTTAATAATTAATTAATTAAAATTAATTAAGTATAATAATTTACAAAGGTCCTGTTAGGCTGTGTAGCTTGTACATAATGTGAATATCCTTATGATAAGCAAATGTCATGTGATTCCTAATAATTGTAAGTTAAACTACGATATTTTACAATAATAAATGTTTGTTTAAAATTTTAAAAGAATGTTCATTTCTCTTAAAAATCTTACATTAGTAGTCTAACTTTTCGGATTAAGACTTTCTATAAAGTTAAGTACACATTCTTTAAAAATACTTAAAAACCTTCTTTAAGTAAAAGTATTAGGGATTAAAAAAGTGAAAGTAAGAAAAAAAAGAATTTTCTATGATTGTGTCGATATATTTTGTTTTTAACCAAACGGGCGTATTGTAAGTACTTTAGGTACCAACCACAATTGGCATCTACCCATATTTTGACAAAACTATTTTAAATATAAAAACGAATCAGTGGTTGCGCACGCGCACGCTGGTGGATTAACACTCGAAAGGTAAAAACTTTAACAATAAACACTTTTATTCTTACAAATATTATCTATATACTTTTTATGAACATTTTAGAAAGTCAGTTCGTTTATTGTTTTAATTATGTATACAGACACTTTTTCATGTGTTTATTAATTATGAATTAATTTGGCAATTGAAAAGTACAATGTAGACATTGTCATTCGTCATCGACACAATATAATAGTAGTTACTATTTTTGTTAAAAATCTTACAGGCCAAGTTACAGTAACTGATTAGTAGCAGTCTCCTAATTTGACAACCAATTTTAACATTTGACACAGTGCAAATTACTTTAAAATATATTTATTGGATTAAAAACTCCATAACACAGTGTTCAACATTTATTATAAGTAGTACATCTACACTTTACATGTCGACGGCTAACCGCCAAGACCTCCTAAGTATATGTATTACCTTATGTCAATTAGAAAACCTGGCGGTTAATCGTCACATACAATCTTTTAATCGCAAGTTGATCTGATGCAGGTGACAAGCGGTGGAATCTTGCATGTACATTTAGTACAGTTATCCTCAACGGTTACTTCATCGCCAATGTTCAGAGTCATATTGCTAAATATACATTGGGAAGTCAGCTGCTTGATATTTAAACTTTTAATGACCTTCGAGTTTAAAGTCGCTGAAACGAAAAAGCAAAGAACTTTGAGAAAATGTACTGTCATTTTTATTGAACCATCTAACTCATTGTACGCTTAGTTTCTTATTTACTTCAAAGAGAATCATCTTAAAACCATGCTATGGATTGAAAATTATTCTAAACAAGAGCATGCCAATTAAGAATATAATAATGTAACACTGACGTTAATTAAATATTAATAAAGTCCTTGAAATAAAAGATCAAAGGAAAATAGAAATAACAAAGCAGTAACACCCTGCGAGGGCAGGTGCCTGCAATTAAAAATAAGCATGCTGTATTTTGTGACTTCTTACTTGAATAGGCTTGGCTTGAATTTACCTAAAATAAAACCGGTATCTAAAAATAGTTACTCAAATAACCAGACGATGGGACCAAAAAGCCTATTCAAGTCATAAAAACATCGTGGATGAGAAAGAAGTTCTGAAAAGAGCTTTCTCTGAATCACTTGAAAGTGTGCCCATGTGACAATATGTATATTGCGATTGTCCAGCAGTGGACTGCGATAGGCTGATAATGATGATGATGATATAGCGAATATCGATATAAGATATATTCATAAAGCTAACTACAGAATGACATTAAAAAGAAAACTAATACACAGACGTCTAGTGCCCACTTAACTTTTCTTCCTCCCCCTTCTTCTCCTCAAATAGATAGCGTAAAGTCGCAAATATCAAGCGACAGGCAAAATACAAGAACTGGTGGTTCAACCAAAATAAGGTGGTATACTCACGACATTCAAATCCAATAGGGCAACTGCGCATGGAATTCGCAAACACGGGCGCACAGTTTTCATGTATGCTGTTTTGATAGTGAAGTTCAACTCCGCAGTCAATATCCCGGCAGTATGTTCGGTTCTCGACCGAACCATCCCATTCTGCGGTGCAGATGCAGCTCTTGTGGGTATTCAAGGGTTCGAACATTTGTCCCTCAAGGTATGTCTTGCCGTCCACCATACAGCTCTTAAGTTTTGCAATTGCATCTTTACCTGAAGATTATTTGAAAGCTGTTTACTAAACGTTCAGGCTATGTAATGTTTATGATACCGATGTTAACGTGAATGTTGAACTTTTTCTATTTACTTATATTATACTTATTTTAAAAACAAAATGGGTTAGTGACTGCCTCGGCGACACAGTGGTAGCGTATGCGATTGATGCGCTTGAGGTCTCGCTTTCGGTTCCCGAGTCGGACCAAATATTTTGTATGATCTTTAAATATTCGGTGTTTGGGTGTTTTCTATGTATAATATATATGTATTTATCAGTTATCTAGTACCTGTAATACAAGCTCTGCTTCGTTTTGTACTAGATAGTGTGTTAGATGTCCGAAAATATTATTTACTAACTGACCCGGTAAACGTTGTTTTGCCATAAAAATAAAATAAATATTTAGGGATGAGTGACCCTTATCATTTAGGCGTATGAAAAATAGATGTAGGCCGATCTCAAAACTGCCTGGTATGCACACAACATTTGCTTAAAATCGGTCTAGCCGTTTCGGAGGCGTTTGCAACAAACACCGCGACACGAGATTTTTATATATTAGATTATAGTTTTAAGAGAAATCGTTAACTTAAAATAATTCTAAGTCTGCTCTGTTTTTACAGATAATTTTTTTTCAGTACATTTGTGAGTCTTTTCTTTCTTTTACAAAATCTCATTATTAATAACCCCTTATGTTTATTCAGTCTTTCACTAGATAATTTAACGATGTTATTAAATAACTCTTATATAAAATACGTTAAATCTACTACACTATGGTGCTGTGAACGTCGAAAACAGACCTTGACCTACCATAACAAGAATGTCTTGTTAATATTTCTTGTCGCCGCATTGTTCCTCGGTCTTTAATTCTTATTGAATAATTTGAAGGTAAACCTACTACAATGAATAGTAAAGAAAAAAGTTCTAGCGGAATGTAAACCATTTCTATTGTTTAAATAAGGAAATGGACTATTCTTCCGACAACAGATGGTTAGGTTCACAAAATAATTGTATATTAATTTCCTGTTTGATTATTCTAGAACTAGACCATTAAATATATATCTAGGCTAGGCTATTTAGATTAGTGTTTCAAATACATTCTGTCGTTTTTCTAAATTATTTAATTGTTTCTTTTTAAAAAGACTATTCCCGTGGTAGAGATATACAGTACCACGGGGGACTTTACAAACGTATAGAAATGGACGTAATGAACAACCAGACTCAGAACAACTATTTGTGGATCATACAAAGTGTTGTTCCATGTGAGAAATTAACCCACAACACTTGGCGCAGTAGAAAGCGGCGTGGCGACCGCCTAAGCTACTACACAAATCGTGCAGTCTATGCTATGCGATAGCTAACATTCCAAAATCGATTTTTACATTTTTTTATGGTAGGCAAACGAGCTGACGATTACCGCAATTGCTTACCATCAGGCGATACGTCTGCTCATTTGCCATTCATACCATAAAAAAATAACATCACGACACTTATTTTAGTCTCACGTAGGTAGGATGTCATCATTAAGTTGTACAATAGGTGGTTTATACATTAACCCACCACCACGGACGGTTGCGCTTCTTTATACGGAAGCACCATTGTGATCAATCTTCTATAAACCATTATACAACAATAAATGTTGCCATATTCAGACAGGACAGTGTAAATGTAATAGAGGAGTATGATTTTATTCTTATAATAGGTTCGTTCGCACACTATTATGTACAAATGTGTTAGGATTGTTTAGTTTTAAACAGTGTTTAATTGTTAATTTATGAGTGGCTATTCTTGTTCGTATTTACGGTTCATTTATTTAAGTTCATCAGCTGGTCAATAGAGTATTTGTTTTTATAAACATGGTGTGGTCAATCTATTTTGGTTAGTTACTGTTTTTGGGTTAACTTATTTTGTTTATTTGACTTATTTTATTCTTAATATCATTAAGAATAAAATAAAGAGAAATGTATTTATATATTATATGTTTACATATTATATGAAGAGAAATCAGCGCCCCTAGCGAAGTTGCATTCTACAAACGTAAATGTTAATAAAAAACTAATAAATACTTAGGAATGACGTCTTTCAGCGATAAGTCACGTGGATAAAACACGATATTAGCCAATAATACAAAAGAATAGAGGCATTATCGATGGTAGAAAGAGAATCTATACGGAACACCTGTAACTTAACTAAGCTAAGGGTAGCTGGACTCCGGGTCAGAACTTCGACAACTTCATTCACTCAGCAACAAGCAACTAAAAACGTTCATCACATGGTTTTCCTGTGTAAAAAAACATAGAACTTACCACAGACAGTCCCGGTACTACAACACGAGTCTAACTCATAAGTGTTGATACATTGCATGCTCATATCGCTGTCGAAGGTCTCATAGCAGTCTACGGCTGCGCAAAGGAACTGTGGTTCTCCGTTGTACACACTACAGCTGCAGGCTTGGGAGCACGGGTTGGCAACTTTGTTTTGAGGGATCGATTCTCTGTTAGAGTAGGGAGTGCCTCTGAAATCGTACAATAAATTATCTATTTAGAATGTGTTTTTCATTATCCTTAATGCTTATATTAAAGTGCAATAAGTAAAATTATTATTTTAAATAAACTCGACTGCGTCAATATCTGTCCTGTCGCCCTTTCTAAACTATTTTTTTATGATTAAACATATAAGTTATATGTATATATATAGTCGTAAGTACCGTTAATAATTCTTTATTTTGATACCACACTCGACGTATTTTGGGAAAACTTTTTTGAGATTACTTTTTGTCTCCAAATATCCTTAACTTTGTTTTTATTTTTATTTTGATGTACCCAGTGTCACTCTCGTGATTAAGACAAATCTAATGACACCACTCATATAAAAAATACGACAAGCCGTTGAGGCTCTAGGGCGTGCCAAAGAAATATATATACATACATACAAACACTCGAAAAACCTAACCCATCTTCTTTCGTAGTCGGGTAAATACGTATTTTTTAATTTAATCATTTTTTTTACTTTTGATGCGATAAAAGGATGTTGTTGATATTTTTTTATAAATATTTGGTTACTAGTAAGTAAATAATGAGTATTTCTTTGAACTTATTCCTTATTTTACGTTCAGTAATTCTTTTACAGCGTCTCTATAGTGCTAATAAAATTATAATATGTAATAAATAATTTCAAAATATTAAGATATTTCTTATTTAGCGAACAGTATTCGTAGTATTAAAAGTATTGCACTAATTCTGTTGATGATGAGGCGCTCATAGCCCAGTTGCACTCGGTGATTAGGAACCATCACCGAGGGTAAGCAACGACGGCGCGGTCAGTACCTGGATGGTTGACCGCTAGGGGCATATTACCATGAGCGTCTCGGTGTTTCGGAGGTCGCGTTAAGCAGTCAGTCCCGGTTGTTATCATAGGATAACAGTCGTGAAGCTCAGTTGGAGGCCTTTGAACAGCTTTAAAACATCCATCGGTAAGATTATGTAGCCACGACGTTGTCTTGCCAGTCTCCAACCTGCACTTGGCCAGCGTGGGGACGTATGGCCTTAACCCTCTCCTGATAGGAGACCTGAGCTCAGCAGTGGGACTTTATGGGTTGGGATGAATTCTGTTATAGCAATGTAAATAAAAATAAACTTATAAAATCCAATACGTGCACTTTTGCTTCCTACTGTATTTAAATAAAACAACCTTTATTGTATTCCTGTTGTTACATTGTCATTTATAGTCTTTGAAATGGCCAGCAATTTAAAATAAAAATAAGCATCACTCAAGCTTAACCAAGTGTATAAGAATTAAAAAGAAACAAGTGAAGCCAAAAGAAACTGTCATCAAACAAATGACAAGAAAAAAGGCAACATCATCTCAGCCAAAACTGATGGACAGAGGCCTCCCCCAAGTTTCTTTACAACAACCGGTTCTGTGCTGCCGTTATTCAACGGTTACCTACGACCTTCACCAGGTCTTCGAACCACCTTATGGGGGGCCTACCAAAGCTGTGTCTGTGTCTGTTGTAGTACCCTGATCTAGAAAATGTTTATACCTAAAACACCTTTTTCAGTTCAAAACTTCAGTTAAGAACATAATTGTGCCAATCTAATTCAATTCAAATTATTTACTTCGGACCTATTGATACATCCATATTTTGTTAGTTACAAGGATGGAAGCGCAACCTTTTCGCATTATTGCGGCAAACCCATCGACCTGAAACTCCGCGAACATTCCCGACGCGCTAAATCTCCATGGCACCCAAAATGCATTGTTATATTATATACAACATAATGTGGATACCTTATTCATGTACCGTAAAAGGCGACTAAGGGAGCTAATTACACAGGACAACATCATTACAAGAAAATGAAAACGTGAGTCCGATTATAACCCTATACTGACCTGTCTGGCCAGGGTGGTATAGTTGGCCAAAACCTCTTTTCTAGGGCGAAAGTTATGTCCAGCTGTGTATTGCTAGAGGTTATTATGGTAATGATGATGTCGATGACAACATTTTGCGTTTGGTTTAACCCCACAACTCCTTAGGTCCTTTAAAATATAAGTACGAGTATGTCTATCAGTAAATTGTTTACCATTTTTTTTTATTTTGAAAACCCCCATGGACCGTCGCTCCACCCGGGTTTGCGGAGGGGCGGTGTGTCGCAATTGAACCGACTAAAACCACACGGTGTGCCTATGCGCCTGAGACGGGTGAGATTCGGGAACTGCTATTATTAACACATCCGGACCAGTAAACTGGTCCATAGGTCCCTACTTAGTTTGGGATCAGACCGCCTTTTGTGAGATGAACGAGGATATTATTATAATTTTGTTATGACATTACTTAAATCTTCGTCGAGAGTAAGGTCACGGTATTTCCCTAAGGTCATGTTCAGAGGTCACTTGACGTTTTTGTGCATCCCAATTTATCGGTGTTCTCAGTAATGCATGAACGAGGTCAACAGTAGGTAGTTGTCTTTAAAATTATGTTAAAGAGCATTGGTTTTTTTGGTTCATTAAGTGGTCTTATGCGAAACCAGTGTTATCGCGTTAATTCAGATTTTGACAATCTTTTAAAATAAAAAGTATATATTCTATGTCTTTCTGTTTAGTTCATGTGTACATGAAAAAGTATTTAAAAACCGATAAGTACTTAATACGGCAGCAGCGCCAACCATGCATTTATTTATTATTATTTTTTTATTTGAAACTAAATATCTACCATATAATCGTTCATATCTTACTTCCGTCTTCGTTCTATACTGCCCTTGAAGATTGAAATTTACCAAAGAGACATCTTTCTCATAATATACAGGGATCGCAAAGCTTAGCGTTGATGCATCAGTCCAGTCAGTGCAACCAGTTAGGGCAAATTTTATGTGTCTAAATCGGAACACAATACTTCTAGAATATTCTAAAATACATGAAGTGGGTGTAAACCTTTAACTACTTCTTTACCATATTGCTAATTCGTTTATTTTTAATTTTAAAATATTTCAATGCTGTTCATGTCTGCTTGCTAAAAGTGTTTGTAATCTCACACACTATTCCTATATTAAACAAAAGCCCTAAAGTCCTGTTAGGATATATCAGGGGCAACTCCGGCACGAGAAAAAATGCAATGATGTCTGGTGCAATCGGAAGGATACTAAATTCCTTCAATGTTGCAACAAAATGATTCAACATTGTTCTGTTCAAGGACAATTTGAGTAAGTAATTAGGAGTTTACTTGACCTCTTGTTGCAACTCTTTGCTGTTGACAGGAGATGACGTCAAAAGGAAATATCATGACGAAATCCGTAAAAACCGAGTTCTTAAGTATGTGTTTGTTTACGCCAGGTAAATAGGCTTTTGTAAATAGGCTGTTTAATGATGATAGTCCTTTTTCAAACTGATATTTCGTTATTTGAACTTGGACATTGGATTGAATATAGTTACCAACACGTCACTATTTCCAGTGATAGATTGCGTTTGGAATCTGTACGATTGCTTTAGTTCTATTTTCATTGAACACATTTATTTATCTTTTTCACGAATTTCTCATTACGTCATATTCATAGGCAATTATAATGATAATTTATATATAGATTTTAATGATTAATGAATTAAATTTAAAGAAAAATAATAGCATTTGTATTCAGTGCTAATTCCTATATTCTAAAAGTCAATCATAAAATAAGGAAAACTAAACTTTGTCAGGTCGAGTCCTATCTATAGCATATCTCAAGGGACACCAACTTCGTAGCAACATGGTTAACTTTAGAATACACACCAATAGCTATATAGCAAAATTGCCAGCTACTTAACTAACTAAATAGCTCATTTAGACCCATATTCAATATCCCAGATACCATTTCGTTCACTAATATATCTATATCTGGTTCGTATATAATATCATATTAGTAGAGTCCGATTTCATTTATCTCGCGTCGATTTTGCGTATGTTAAAAAAAATAAATGTTATAACTACTTTATGTATTCATACTTGCTGTACGACTTATATCTCTGAGAAGGTATATATAAGCCTCTAAAACGCCTACTTTTGTAGACCACAGTATTTAAAAAAAAACTAAAAAAATATGTTATTGATCACGTCCATACCCAGGTTTTACTTTTGGGGTTTTAGTTTTAGTTTGAACCCCAAAAATGCGCCGGCGTTATTGATGTTTTGCAATTAAGTTTTCGTTGTTTAGAAGTTTGTAACTAACTCCTTAACATACACCTATCCGGTACTGTTTATAATAATCTTTTTGGGAAATGTGAAAAAAATATATATTTATACATACTTGTAGTAGCATTTACTTGGGTCCGGATGGAAGTCGGGGCATTTAAAATTATCAGGGCAGAACTCTTTCGTTGAAGATTCCGGTTTGCAGCCGAGTTCCATGTAGAAGGCGGCCATGTCACATTCGCCAGCCATGTCTGTCGACACGCCGGTCAGGGCTGCAACCAATTGTAAAATTAAAATAAATGTTATTATTGTTAAAGCGTGGTAAGAAAAATATTTCTTTGTATGTTTTCTTACTCTACTTGAAAAGGTGAAAAAGATGAAAAAATCTCTTTTATAAGGAAAGCCACTACAAGAATGTAGTGGCCTATTTATAGCTGTGATGGTGATGCAGGCAAGACAATTAAAAAAAACTATGATCCGACAACCTAAAAGCTTATGATAAAATTTAAATAGTCTATGTCATCCGGGCCATTATTACATAGCTATTGACACCTCATTTATTAAAATCGTTTCAGTAGTTTAGGCGCTACAGAGGAAAATAAAACATACATCATCATCATCTTCCGGGCCTTTATTATTCCCAAGATTATTTGGGATCGGCTACCAATTCAACCATTAAAGTTGAAATACAAACGTACCTACCAAAAATATAATATTTTCTTTAGACTTTGCCACAGTTGGAAGAAAAAGCATGTTAAATTCCATATCTGAATTTCCAACATTAGCGTACAATGAAGTAAGTTGAACAAAATATGTAAATATTAAAAATAAAAAACAATTTTTATCTGTTTACACATTACTTGATGAGTAATTTGCTTTTTATTAAACATAAAATTTCAGGTTACTTGATATACTAGTGTGTTTTTACCAGACTGCAAAATTTGGAGGGTTACATTTTTCAGGTCTAAGTATGTATATTTCTTTAACACACCCTAGAGCCTAAACGGTTTGTCGTATTTTTATGTGAGTGGTATCAATAGATTCGTTTTAGTTATGAGAGTGACAATGGATACATAGAAAAAAAAACAAAATTAAAAATGATACACAGACGGTCGTATATTTTGATAAACACCATGGATTTTAATTATTGTAACACGTTGGTTTTATTCCTACCCGCAGAAAAATATGCACAACATCAGAAAATTTAATAACGGGGGTTTTACGATTTTTTCATTTGTACTATTAAATAAACATCTAAGGAAATCATTAGGCCCTCAAAAGGCTTAACTTTAAGGTATTCTGTTATTGCAAATGACAAATGGGGGACATAGGACATATATATAGACTACACGGTCGTCCTAGTGGTTTCAGTGGTCGCCACACCGCTTCCTACTGCGCCAACTGTTGTGGGTTCAAATTCTACATGGAACGAAACACTTTGTGTGATCCATAAATTGTTGTTCTAAGTCTGGGTGTACTTTGTGTCTGTTTCATGTATGTTTGTAAAGATCCCCGTGACACAGGAATGTATATTCCTAATGCGGGAGTTTAATAAAAGAAAAAAAAAAGATATAGGGCTTACCCATTTTGTGGTCTTTATTTTATAAAACAATGTTCATGGCTGTAGAAGTAAATTACGGGATCAGAGAAAAATCTCCATCAGACGAAAACTGGTTATGAAGTACATAACTTGTATTAACTGTTATAATGATTCCGTAGTTATAATAATGCTAATTCAGCATTCAAACTTACGTAAAATACTTTCTTATAATATATATATAACTCCTAAAAATACTTCAATAATGAAAGTATGATTTGTATTTGTCGAAGCATATGTTCAGGGTTTGCTCTGGTTAGTAACATTATTTTAACTGGCCTTTAAACACGCTTTTATGGTATATTACAGTTTATATTTTTATTGTCATTATATCACGACAATGTTAGTTGACATTCACTTATATGTATATATCATTGCCTTGAGTCCACACCATTTAAATGTATTCTTATAACTCTGTTTATGTAAGAAAGGAAGGATTATTAGTTCTGTTTATGTATGAAACGAAGGTTATAGGATAAACTACACTGTTATGAATAAGTTCATATCGTATGTTTTCCAAACCTACACTTTGACTACACGGTTGGCCTAGTGGTTTCAGTGGTCGCCACACCGCTTCCTACTGCGCCAATTGTTGTGGGTTCAAATCCTACATGGGACAATACTTTGTGTGATCCATAAATTGTTGTTCTAAGTCTAGGTGTACTTTGTGTCCGTTTCATGTATGTTTGTAAAGATCCCCATGACACAGGAATGTATATTCCTAATGTTGAAGTTATCATTTAAAAAAAAACAGTTTTTGAACGGGTACTGAGATGAATTTTAATTAATAATATTAAAAGAATATGTTTATAGTCTTTGATTTTCTTTACGGGAATATTTTTAAACGTAAATTAATAAAATTTACTGTTTATTTATTTACTGGAAGGATATTTTATGAGTTAACTACGCTTCCACGTGTCGAAAGACAGACAAAATATTTTCTGGATATTTAAACAATTACACTAAATATCCTTATATTAAATTTATACGGAATCCCTAGAGATATAAGTTACACATACCCTGAACATATAAACAATTAATGAAATTAATAAGCCACATTTGTGAGAATCAATCAATTCATGAGTTACTTACACTTTCATATTAAAAGTCAGGTTTTCAATATAAAACAGTACTTACCGATTATCACTAGACCGATAATAACCTTCATGGTCAGTTTAGAGAAAAAAAATAAACAAAATCTCTTTTAAGCTATTAAAAACTTTAGCGTAAAACCTTTCAGAATGAGACACGTCCGTCCCGTTGTAATTATGGCGGCACAATGATTTATCAGAGTCGGAAAAACGGTGCTGCGTTTGCGCATTTGTTTCACTATTATATTAGATGTTTATATCGGATAAGGCCAACCATATACAGGGCAATTAAAATCAGTTGAATAGAGGTTGTTGTTGTGGTGATATTTCGCATGTGCATTTGTAAAACCTAGTAATGGACGCCTGTTAGTAAAAATGGGTCTGATTGGCGACTTTAAAAAGAATTTAGAGGAGTATTGAATTATGAGTGTACACAGTCGTCTTGGCAAACGTGGTGTGGGACGCCCTCTAGCTAGATGGTGTGACGATTTACGTAAGAGGGCTGGAAGTGACTGGGTGTAGAAAGCAACAGACCAGGCTATGTGGTGTTACTTGGGAGAGGCTTATGACCAGGAGTGGACTGTACCGGGCTGATGATAATTTCATTGTGAAATTTTTAGAAATACGACTTACAATTTTAAAAGCTTTCAAAATAGGTGCTCTTTCGGTGACAAACTCTTCAATTAAGTCGCTCATCATCATCACAGTTTTACGTCCCTCACTAGGTTGGAAATTGTACAGTTCATTTCTATTCAGTTAAAATATTTACTTGTCGTTGGTCTAAACGTTAGTTTTTAGTTACCAACCTCCTCACAATGAGATCATCGTTTTTAATTGTACGTTTTTCTGTTTGATACCTCAGCACTCCGTCTTTTATGGACCAATTTGAAAAAATCTTTAATATTTAGAAGAAGAATTCATATTTACTTTTCGTGATAAAAGTTAAAAAACGAGTTGGAATATTAAGAAATGATTATTAAATTTACCTTTATAAAACAAGTAATAGATTATTCAATATCATAAATAAAACATATAAGTTATGTATATTCGTAATCACCGTTTAAAATTCTTTATTTTGATACCACGCTCGATGTATTTAGAAATTATATTTTTGTTAAATTACTTTTTGGCTCTAAAAATCCTTAATTGTTTTTTTTATTTTTTATGAACCCAGTGTCACTCTTACAACTAAGACGAATCTGTTGACATCACTCACATAAAAATAACGACCAGCCGTTTAGGCTCTAGCGCGTGCCAAAGAAATATACTTATATACATACACTCGAAAAACATAATCCCCCTTTTTTCGCAGTCGGGTAAAAATGAATTTATTTTACTGAAAAATAAAACAACTTACGAACTTTACTTGGCTATCTTCGTTTATTTAAATCTATAAATTAATCTGAAATATGTATTATTTCGCGTGCATCCGACCTAATATAAAATCATATCGTGTCATCACACTGGACGTTATATCGACTCAAGGTTTTTCGTCTTTATGCAATACCATCTTTTTTTTTCGCGGCTCCGTCCACACATTATCACGGTAAAGAGTAGCCTATGGCCTTTCTCAATAATCAAAGTACCTCCTTGCCAAATTACATTGAAATCGATGCAGTTGTTTATATGTTAATTGTAACAGACAGGCAGATTTACTTTCAAATCTATACAAATAAATATAAATTCTGTTTGTAATATTGAAATAACTGCTTTTTACTAAATGCACAATAATATGTATGTAGACACGATACATATTACAAAATATCAATTTTTAAAATTTTTGTCTGTCTATCTGTTTGTTCCACCTAATCTCTTTCACTGGCAGATAGCCGATGATATAATGAGTAACCAAGGCTACTTTTTTGGACTAGTTTTGATCCGCAACATTACCTGCGGTCGATGTTATACCTGTTATGTTATAATTTTAGTATGAATTATAATGGAGATATAAGTTGCTCTCATTGACTAGAAACAATCACCGAGGGTAAGCAACGACGGCGCGGTCAGTACCTGGATAGGTGACCGCTGGTGGCATGTTACCATGAGCGTCTCCGTGATTCGGAGGTCACGTTAAGCAGTCATTCCGGTGGTTATCATACGATAACAGTCGTGAAGCTTAGTCGGAGGCCTTCGGGAGGCTTAAAAACATCCAACGGCAAGATACGTAGCCACAACGTATTCTTGCTAGTCCCCAACCCGAACTTGGCCAGCGTGGGGACGTATAGGAGACTCGAGCCCAACAATGAGTCATTATGGGTTGTTGATGATGATGATAATGAAGATCAATTAGAGCGTAAAATTGACACTTATGCAGATGACACAGCATTAATTGTAAATAGAGAGGGTTGGACTCTTACCTATTGCCACGCTGAAAAAGTTTTCTACGGCTATAGCTAGGCTCACAGCCAATCTGATTACTTTGAATGTCGAAAAAACTAGATATTTATTATTTTTTCCACCTTTTGCTTCTAAGACACAGCAGAGCCTCTTAGTGAAGGCTCACATCTGTGGGTATACTAGTGAAGACTATAATTGCCTTACTGTAGTTGGAACAAACACATAGAGGCCTTGAGTTTTCGCAGCAGAAAACTTATATTTATATTTAAAAGAATAAGATCTTCTGCTGATAAAGGGATTCCAAAATTGTTATATTTACACTATGTCAACCTATATCATCTTATGGCATAACTGTATGGGGCGGAGCATGCTCTAATAATATGATTAGAGTCAAAAGAGCACAGAGAGCTGTTCTGAAGGTACTAACAGGTAAGCCGTGAAGATACCCGATAAATATTTAAAGGATTCATGTGTTGGGATGAATTTATACCAACACATAAATCCTTTGAGTTTGTGAAAATACAGTTTAATAACGAAAAGTGTTAATTGCCTCGCTCCTACCCTTTTTATTGCCTACGTTAATGATTTGTGCAGTTTGTATTTGGAAAATGGTAATATTACTACTTATGCATATGAAACTGTCTTGTTTTTTAAAGGGCAAACTTGGGAGGATGTATATTCGAGTGCTAAAAAAGGAGTTAACTTGATATCTAAATGTCTTGATAACAACTTTCTCTCACTGAACCTATCCAAGACAAGTTAAATTAAAGTGGGCAATAAAAAGAATCGGAGCGAGGACACTGCCATGCGGAACACCAAACGTTATACTTTTCTTGGTCGTGCTTCAATACTCGCCTACTTGTATAATTCGGGTTCTGTTGGTTAGGTATACAGTCAGGCGCAGTGGTTTTCCACGGATCCTATTTGGTTTAGCTTATTAATCCTTTGATAAGTCTAAAAATACACCCAAACACTTTTCCTTGGAATCTAGAGCTTTTGTAACGTGTGACGTCTTTTTTATCTTAGTTTAATTTGGGATCTTGATCCATTAAAGATATGCCAACCCCATCGTATCTTAATACATAGTAAAGTAAATACAAGAAAAAGTTACAGGAGTTTAGTAAATTGTATCATTGCTGAACTATTGTAATCAGGTGACATAATTTTTTAATTGCTTCTAAACTTGGACAAATAATTATGCTTTGTTTTAAGCTCACATCGAATAAATTTACGTTCAATTTTTTTAGTAAAACCTCGCGTTCAATTTTATTCCTGTCACACTCCATCAGCAAATCAATCAGCAGCAGCAAATCAGCAAAAAAGTGACGTCAAAGCAAGAATCGCATCCTGTGTTGGTATGTTTCTACGAAAACCGATTTTTTCTTTGAAATTACTTAGTGCTTTACTCTCTTAATAATTTCTTAATCTATTATTATTAGCCTTTTCTCTTATTTTGGAAAAACCTGTCAGTAGCAAAATAGGTCTGTAATTAATTATATTAGATTTGTCTCCTTTTTTAAATATTGGGACGATTTTGGACATTTTTAAAGTTCAGGAAAGGATCCACTGTCGAAACACGCATTGCACAAAATTGATATAGGACGGGCCAAAACACCAATTCGGATCTTATAAATATTGCCTGAAATTCCATCCCATACAGTGCTAGTATTGTTGTTTAAAGTCTTACTGACATTTTTAATCTGATTTTCGTCAGTTGGTAACATGGCGAATGAGTGTAAAGGGCTCGGTAATTTATTTTCTGCCTCCACAAAATCACGTTCATTACAATTTATTCTATCAAGAATTACATTTGCCAAATTTGAATTTAACGTAATTTACGCTTCACCGTCCGTTCATTCGCAGTATAGTATATTTTTGAAAAAAACCTTTTTCTTGTATAGAATGTTTAGGGGCTATACTGAATGATAAAATCATGCAATTATGATCAATTATTGTTGAGTCTAGTATGGTAGTATTTACAAGGTCTGAGAGTTTAGCGAAACTATGGTCTGGCATATATTTTCTCTAGTGGGTTGGTGATGGGTAGCAATGAGCTTATGTAATACTAAAAAATCTTAATAGGTTGATGATTGATAATAAAATGTTCATATCGCCCAAAAATAAAACCCGTGTATAGTTTTTGAAATTATTTAATACATCGTTTAGGGACGACAGAAAGTTATTAGTTTTGCGGAATGATGGTGAAATAAATACATAGAACGGCTAGTTCCCATAGGTACAGAGTTGCGCAGAGCAGTGATTTCGAACAAGTTTATAAGGCGAGCATTCAGCATGCTTTAAGCGAGCGCCGTAGACTAGAACTATTTGAAAATGAACAAATTATTTATATATTGTCATGTCCTGTGCCGTGTAGTTAGCAAAAAAGTGTATCTAAGTCTCACAATTCGCGAAGCAAATAGAGATAGAAAGAGAGATTTAATACTCCTTGCCCTTTCTTGTGTATATATGTCCATCCTTGATACAGACGAATTTATATCCAGCTTCCCTTGCTTTTCTTCTTGCCGCCGCATATAAAACTGGGCTAATCTGTTCACATATGTAGACTGGCACTAGTTTGCCTCCATGTCCCTGATGATGACTATTAAGTTTAGGACGCTGGTCTTTATCAAACTTAATAGTTGACAAGAGCATGTTGTCACGTATAGCACGGCTTTTAAGTTTGACTGTTATTGATCATGGACGGTTGGTTTCTTTGAACTGTTTAGTTACTCGCGTAGCTTGGATAATATCTTCATTTGAAATTACATACCGCACGGTTCACGCTATTTGTATCACCAAGCATGTTAGATTTTCTGAGATTCCTCCGGTAATCTGTTTATCTCCAGATTGCTTTCTCTAAGGTATTGTTCTACTACTCCAAGTCTGTCTCCCATGTATTTCAAGTTACTTTTCAGTATATTGTTTTCCTTCTCTAGACCCTCGATCGTTTTTGATTTAGCATTGAGGCTGGTTTTTATATCTTCGCAAATCAAGTTTGGATTTCTTTAAAAGATATTTTTCCCGTTTGTAGATTTTAACTGTACAGGGACCATATCATTGTCTTTAATACTAAACTGAGTTCCCTTATCAAGACGCGAATATTTTCAGAAGAGATTTGTGAAACGCCATTCGGCGTATCATCCAATGATTTCCGTCGAGGTTTCTGAGTGTTTCTTGTGGTTACAAACGACATTTGCTACGTGCATTGAGTAGTGGCGCAAATCGGTATATTTGTATTACACGTCTTAGGTTCGGTGCAGCGACACTGTGGGCATTTCCAATTCAGTTTAGTGTCTTTGATCATTGATTGAAAGCGTTTTGATGTTATATTAGCACAATCCAGATCGTAAAGTAAGCTACAAATGAAAAATTTCATTATTTCTCAATTGTTGATTAAGATAGTTTTATGTCATCCAGTGCAGCTCTGTATCGTATACATTTTTATGCGCCTGCAGCATTTTATTAGCAAAATTTGTTGGCGCCTGTTGTATAAAATAATCTTACTATACAACAGGCGCCAACGTCTAAAATAATCCTATTTGTGTGAGGTGCCTACCCGAATACTTTTAGCAATTCATAGGAAGCGAACTTCTAGTTTCATAAGTAACGTCACTGCGTAGCTGCTCCGGTTTCACCTTCCACAGATCCTTTTCCGATTTCAATATCTTTAATACCGTCCAGTGATGCACTGTCGTTAAATGAGAGATCCGACACACGGCATGATGGCCGCGGTTGTGTATGCAAATGTTCCAAGTAAGAGCAAGGGGGACCGACAAAAGCACTATTCACCAATTAATTTAATATAAAACACGAATAACTCTGACAAGACCCTTCTTCACAATGTTGAGCGAGGATCTGAACACACATGAAACTCACACAAAGAATACCCAGAGTCAGAACAACAGATTTGAATCGCACAGTGTTAAACCTACAACACTAAGTGTGGTAGGAAACGGCGTGGCGACTGTTGAAACTATTATCAAAGTGATTTTTAATTTGTAGAAAAGGTTTACACATTTAAACTTATCAAAAATACGCAGTAAAAAGTACGCAGTAGAAGTAGATATAGTACACAGCTACGCAACTTTCTACCTTTCTCTACCAAGATTGCTCTTACACAATCCGTTCATTTCTCTATCCTGGACTATGCTGACGTCAGTAATTAAGATCTTACTGAAAATCAATTCAGAAAGCTTGAGAGTCTCCAAAGCTTCTGTATAAAATTTATTTTCGGATTACGGAAACATGATCATGTCTCCTGTTATCGTAAAAAGCTTAAATGGTTACCCATCCGTCTTCGCCGGAATGCACACGTCCTTTCTCTTCTGTATAATATTCTCTTTAATCCTTTTACCCTACGCTACCTCAAATCACGATTTACTTTCTTAAAGGACATAGATCCCAAATTACTGAGGTCGTCAGAGAAACTGAAACTGAAAACGCCTGGCCATTCTACAAAAAAATTAGACCACTCCTTTTGTGTCCAAGCAGTTCAGTTGTGGAATGCCTTACCTGCAAAAACACTTACTGCATTCAAGAGACTTGTAAAGGAGCATTACCTGGGAGACATCAATAATACCTTAAGATGCAATTTAAAAAAAAATATCGGCTATTGGCCACTACTACATTTAAGTATATAATAAACAACACTCGGGTCACAATACAGAACGAGCGCTCACTTAAGTGCGCAACTAAAATTCACGCCACATAAACAGTACCTTCTTGACTAGACCGTAATAGATCGAGAGATCCCATTTCTGCCTAAACGTACAACTCAATACATTAATAGCGATATGGAAAAAAATAAAAAAAGTGAAGGTATTTTTAAACTTCTTTTTATTCGTGCGGAAATCTCCTCGAATACCACCTCCTTGTGGCATATCGGACTCGAACCGACTAAAACCGCACGCCATCGCGGGTACTAGGAGCCGGGGAAACAGGTACACCCTAGGAAGGAAAACCCTGCAATCCCAACGTACCTCGGGGGACCTACGGTTTCTAGATGGCCTTCTCCCTCCCTGGAAATCACGATGTTTCCGTTGCTGCCCCAAAAGATGGGGCGCGAGTGCTGCGAAACACGCGCACCCCCCACCCGTGTCTGCTTCTGCTAGGGCGACAGATGGCCTCATCTGTCACCCCCAGGGTTGCGTTTATGGAGGACGGAGATCATTTTGTGATCTTCGGCGCCCGAGTCGTCTGCGGTACCTGGCCCGTTCCCGGGCCGCCTAGCGGACCCGGAGAGTTCTAAACCTCTCTCGGTCCCGCTCCGTCGCCTCCTTGGCAAGCATAACTTGCTAGCAGAAAGAAACGGCGGAGTTCCATGCCCTCTCGCTCCGCAACATGGCCGCAATCATGTTACCGAGCGAGAGAACCCTCATCGCGTCATCGTCACTGAACGCTTTTCACGGCGCCATACGTATGTTGTGTATTAGTGATTTTTGGGTGAAGAAAGCGTGAAACTCACGTCATCATCACCGCACGTTTCCGTGACGATAAAATTACATGTTACTTAGTTTTCACTTCTATCGGCGTTCTCCAAAGACTGCCCTGCATTTTTTATTGCAACTTAGCGTTGTCATGTTCATAGAAAATCATAACATTTACAGCACTGTATAATAATAAAATATATATTTAAGTTAATACCCTGCTGTTGATTCCTTTCACTTGTGTTTAGTTTTGAAAATATAATATATGAAAGTCAACGTTTTTGGTGACATTTAAGAGAGTACGAGAACTTCATATTGCTTGCTTTTCCTCTCCTCGCCTCCGAAAGGATAGTAGCAACATCCTTGACTCGGTTGAATCTGAAAATTAAATAATAAAGTTTGATATATATTCACCCAGCTTATTATTACGTATGATGTATTGACATCTCGTTCATTGAAACCGGTTCAGTGGTTTAGGCGCTTTGGTGGAACATGAAACAAATATAGACTGAAACTATCCTTTCTTTTGGTTAAATTAAAACGACATACCTCAATATTATAAACCTAAAGAACTTGTTTGTTTGGTTTTTGTTTCTTTGGTGGAACATGTTAATCTCATGAACTTCTTGTTCGAATTAAAACTTTGATATGCCTGTAGCCTGTTGTGTTAGCGTTCCTGACTGCGAGGCCAGAGGTTGTGGGTTCGGTTTCCCTACGGGACATATCTTTGTGTGATGAACACGATCATTTATTGTGCGTCAGGGTGCGATTTATCTATATCATTGTTACATGATAGAGTCCGATGGATTTGAGAAATAATCTTTCTGACGTAATAAAGAGATTTAATAAAAAACATTCTTAAAGCTACAATATCACTTAAAATAAGAATCCTAAATTGTCGCCAAGGTCATTGGGTTAATCACTGATACCACTCAATTATTTATCGCACTGTAGCTCAAACTGAACTGAACCGCGGCCCGCGAGACATGATTTTTATACCCATTGTTATTATTACTACTGCATGTTAGTAGATACTCGGAGGTCATTTACGTAACATAGAACGCGTCCGCCGGCGAAAGCGCTTGAAACAACCGAGCAATAATCAATCTATATTCGACGCTATATATACCGTAGTAAGGTACATTATTTCGTGCCTCAGGAAGTGTTTGTTTTCTTCGTTATAATATATATATATATGCTAATGATGTGATGACATACTATAGCAAAGGATTTGTCTAGTTTGGGATCAGACAACCATGTATGAGATGTGTTAGGATATTTGTATTATACTTGAAGCATTGATTAGTCCGTTTAAACGTTGCCAATACGGGGAAAATTTATTCCTTTTGGAAGACAGATGACCTTGCTATTTATCATTAGGTTAGAATAAAGTACGGCGCGTTGCAAGCATATTTTAGAGTTCTCACCTTTCCAGGTGTAGTGCATCCATCACATGTGACTCGACCAAAATACAGTTTCTCACCATCAGCTGTTACACCAGCCGCCACAGCATTGGGAGGAAGCTGGCCGTTCGAGGACCATTCCCACGAGAACACCGCAGGAACTAACACCTGATATCAGATACAGTTACAGGTACAGTCTCTTTAATTTATATGTACGTAATTTTGTTATTAAAGGCATCATTATAATAAAAAAAAACACTTCATATGTCAAACACCATTATTTCTGAATGATATCAACAGCTCTTTTATATAGTATATAGTAATAGTCCACTGCTAGTCAAGAGCCTTTCCTTTGAAAAGAGGTTTACCGTGGTAAACGAGAAGGCCGTGAGTCAGAGATAATCATTTATTATTGCTTATTTGGAACGTACGTAAAACGACAATTCTGTCAATCAAGGTTCCATACCTGTACCTACGCAAATTAGGAATGCATTTTCCTGTTAGATAAAAAGCAATAAGTATGGGAAGAAAAAACTTGTGCGTTCTTTTCTGTCGTATCTGACTTACTGTCCATTCCCACGGCAGCATACCACTCTAGCCAGACGGGTTTGTATAGGGGTTTCTTTAAGTTTTTCTTCTTTTTGGAGTGATGTTGGTCTGCATTGGTAGTTCCCTTAGTCGCGACACATATGGGATGAATAGAGGTGGTGATACTCGGCGTTCTTAATCCTTTCTAAATAAAGTTTAATGATATTGTTTATAAAATGGTGTGACGTATCATATTTGCTTAATCAGAATGAAATTATCACACATGGACCTTTAGAATTCCTTTCATTGGTCTCTTATATTCCCTTCAGTAGCTGGTTGTATAGTATATGGCTGTTAAATAAATGTGTACCTCAAACTGCTCTTTGAGGATTTCCTTGCCACCCCAGCAGACGAAGCAGACATCTCTCGAGGGGATGACCTTGGCAGGCATGAGATCTCCTTCATGCCGAGCGCGTCCGGCGTAGATCGCTGAGCCATCTACATCAGTGCCCACGCGCAATACGCCTGGTGGTATATTGCAATGGCCCAAGCAAGTCGGAACCCAACGGTATGTTGTACCTGGAATATTTTTGAAAAGAACTATATTTCAAGAGTTAGATATTGTTAATGTTCCGTGAAAATATTTGTTTATATATTTGTATGTATATATATAACAATTTTACCTCTTATTAATATTGGTATTGATTTCCTTTTTTGGTTTCGGTAGAGGCTCGTGACTATATGGGAACTGAGTAGGTTAAATCGTTCCAAATTTAGACGGTACTAGCCAGGTCAGTCTACGGATGGGTGAATATTTGCAACAATCGACTTGAATGACAATTTCATAATTGAAATTTAATTTATTAAAATACACATTAATTAAAACACAATAAAAAAATGAGAAATAGGAATAAAGTATCAATTAATTTTATAGTCATTTATCAGTGCTCATGTTAGTCATTTTGACGATAATTTAAAAAGAAAAAAAACGTATGAAATAAAACTATCAATTTTATTTATTTTCATTTATTTTTATTATTATTTTAAAAAGACGACTTCCGTAAAAGGAATACACATACTGTGACGCGAGAAATTCACAAAGACACATGAAACGTACACAAAGTACACCCACACATAGATCAACAATTTGTGGATCACACAAAGTGTTGTTCCATGTAATAAGTAAGTATTTGAACCCACAACACTTGTCGCAGTAGGAAGTTACTATAATAATAGATGAATTTTATTTACCCAAACATTTTATAATAAACTTTGTTATAATAACGGATACAAATTACTTTCCCTGAATAGACTAAAACGTTTTAAAATTTTTTTACATTGTTATTGCCACACAAGTCAAGTTAGTTGACTAATCGACTAATCGTTTGTCTGGTAAATCTTTTTTCTATAACTGACTTTTCTAGATTTTTATATCACAAAACAAGACAACTGATCTTCTGACAACACAAAATACTTGATTAAAGCACATAAAATCAGTAGAGTGATCATCGATTATATCAAAACAAAATGGCGTTTACATACACATGACGTCACTTGCTCTGATTGGTAAGGCGGACTGCTGCATTTTGTAGTTTAATTTTTGATAAATAACTATTGATCTAGCTCTGAATATGAAAATAAATACGATTTTTATACTACAATTGAGCCCATTTCATCAGGAAAATATAATTTAATGGTTCTTGGTTACTGTCATCGTGCCCAATAGTAATCGCATACATATACACAATGAATTATGCTAAGTACATTATGTGTTTATGCTACAATAAACTAGTGACAGCGAATCTGTTTACGAAATAATAACACACGAAAGTTTTCGAGAAAATCCAAGCGATATTTTACGCCTATATTTACAACATTATCATATATATGCTTTGTAAAAAATAAGCTGTTTAGACGTTTTCACTACTTGTTGACCTTGTATATTACTCATTAATGTGATATGACAGTACTACACAAAAAACGATCATCGCAAAAAAGTTTCAGTTAACCAAAATAGGAAAATAATAAGAACAGGGACATAAATAGAAACTTTGTTGATTATCCTACAAGGCACACCTGTGTAAGGTGTAGTTCTATTATCACTAGGTATCTTATCATTATCACTAACCTTCCATGTCGAGGGTGCAGTTGCTCGAGAGAGACTAACTTCGTTGCATTTGAACTACGTGTTTTATTACAAAGGGTATGACTCATGAAACATATTTAATTTTATCGGAAAGGTCATTAATACAGGACGTCAATTGACAAAGAAACGCGAGTGTAAAGTCAGACAGTCTGACATGCGTTCGTGTGAGTCGACGGGAGGACTGAACGAACAACAAGTGTTTAGTACACTGGCGCATGTTTCGTTGACTTTGTACTTAGATTGTACCTACTTTGGGTTGATTGTAATCTCAATATAAAAAACGTAAACAAAATGTGGTTTCACAAAAAGTCGCTAGCCAGTCAACTGTTCATAGCACCGTACAGATTTTATTTATTGTAGAAATTGATAAAAATACGATCGAAATTTTATTGCACGTTTTACCATATAATTTATTTGCGTATTCTACTCTTAATGGGATGTTAAATTTACAGATAGGATTTAGATTAAACATGACGGCTACACAATTTACTATTTCTAAAATCAATATTGTAAACAACGTTGCACTTGCCACAATAAATTCCGTGAGTACCTTTGAAACTAGCTTTATTTCTGTTGATACCGACATTGCTTTAGAGCGTAAACCCGAGCTTCTTGAAGTGTTCCCAATATTCTAAGTATTTTATATAACCTCTCTCTCATAATCCGATCGGACGTTTAACCAATACAACCGTGGAGATATCAGGCGCAGGACCGACAACTTTACGTGCTCTCCGAGGCAATTAGTTGTATAGTACCCATAATACGTATGTGTATATAAATAAAATAGAAAATACTTATAATATATAAGCATACTGACCACGCAGCCACGTCTGCGTCTTCTATTGACCGTTACGGAAACAAATTTGTTTCCCATAAAAAAGGTTATAGTGAGCGAACTTTAAAACATAGACATATGCTGTTGCGGACTTTTTTTAGAACTTAATTCTTCTTCATTGATGCTCCGCTCTTTTTGGTCTTAGCGTGATGATGTACAGTCGATAGCCTTCCTTAATAAATGGGCTATTAACACTCAAAGTGAGAGTTTTTCAAATCGGACCAGTCGTTCCTGAGATTAGCGGGTTCAAGCAAACAAAGAAACGAACTCTTCAGCTTTATATATTAGTATTGATATAAATATATATATTTTGAAATTTATGGTATTTTGTGACTTGGTTTTCTACCAAGTCACAAAATACCATAAATTACCTGAAATTTTAAAATACAGCCCTCCGACGATAACATTATCAAATTTTCGAAACAGGTTTAAGTTTAAGGTTTATTAAAATACAATTTATTTAATTAAACACTTTATTTCAGTATTTTAATGGAAATGGTAAAACCATAGTCCACTAGCAAAAGATAATTAGCTACTTATATTAAAATCAAATCTTTCATTTTTCTTGATATTAGTAAAGATAACGTAAGAAAACACTTATTTCGTAGAAAAGAGCGTTGATTTTTGTTTTACACATATTTCATATTATGTAAAAGTTTTAAGCAAATACATCCCGGAAGAATGATAAACTTATCAGAACAAGATACAAAAAACATGAAAGGAACTCTAGATAACATTAAAAAACCACGCAAAGTACAAGAAAAATACGATACTTTAGAAAAAGTTCTATTGAAAGTGACAGAAAGCACGAAGAAAAATGTAAATGACAGACTAGGTTTAGAAGCTAGAACAAATGTAAAAGAGAGAAGAGAAAGAATTTCAATAACAAAAAGGAGAATCGTAAAAAAATTGCAGATATTAGTAAAGAAATATCCAAATTAATAAGAAAACATAGACAACAGATTCGGTTCCAAACAATAAGGGAATAAATCCTAAAAACCGGTGGTATCAAAAAAGTTCTAGAGGAATTACTACAACTGCTAAGTAAAACTAATAACTTTATGAATCTAATTTGAATTGTTTTAATTAGCTATATATGTAATTAGAGATCCGGAGAAGTGTGTATCAACAATACTGCACTGGTTTCATTTCCGTGACAAAAGTGTCATCGGCGTAAAAAATTATGCACAGAATTAGATGAAAACACCTAAATTCACTGTCTGCATGTGTCGATCCATAACTTCCAGTTTCCAAAACGTGTAGAGTCTGAGTAGTCGTGATACTGATAAAAATTACTAAAATAATCGCCACGCATTATTTTCAACTAACAAAGGTTTGTTAATAGTTAAGATCAATTACAGGAGTAGGAGTTTGCGTATATAATAAAATAACACCCTCTAAGCCCATGACTGTCTGTCGTTGAGATAATCGCCGATTGCATAGTAGGTCTTCTTGGTGAGGAGTTTTTTTACAGTAAGCTTGAATTAATCTACAGGAAGGTCAATTACATATGTAGGAATTTTATTATAAAAATGTACACCAAGATTTTCGAACAAATTGTGTACCTTATGTAAACGATGATAGATACCAACGAGTTTAGACGTATTAATACTGTTTTCATCGCGTCCGAATCATCAGGCCCTACTGGTTTCTTCAGCTTCTCGCTTGTCCAGCACACAGGGACTCAGCACTCACCATCCGGACGCCAGACTAGCGTTTAACACCTCCATGAGGCGTCCGACATATGGTCGGGGACTCGGGCCATCTGGTATCCCGTCTGGCCCGGGGGCTGTGTTCTTGGAACAGCTTCGCAGAGCAACTGCCTCTACCTTCGATTCCCTAAAGGGTGGAACATCCTCCTCTTTACCCCGTCGTCATTGACCATGTAGGCCTTCGACGGGCGCATGTGCTCCGCCCGTTGCGGAAAAAGGCCTTCGACCACTCCCTGCAGGAAGCAGGGCTCCGTAAGGTGGGGGACCCAACGCACGATAAGGCAATCCCAAGGGGCAAATCCTAGATGGGACAACACTATAAAAGTTGTTCTAAGTCTGAGTGTACTTTGTGTCCGTTTCATGTATGTTTGTAAAGATCTCCGTGACACAGGAATGGATATCAACGTACCAATACTAAGGTGAAATAAAAATATTATAGTTTATGAACTTACGGTTAAAGAAACTTTATTTCTCAAAAGAATTTACAAAATTCACTTACTGAGAAAACATACAAACATGTTAACAAATAAATCAAATGAGCGTTTTATATAAAACAAAAGTGGGTAGTAAAATATATTTTGCACAACACCATGAACTTAAAATACACTCGAACACAGTAAACACGATTAACTCAAGCAACTGAACCAAAGATGTACGATATTTATAAACAAGATGGGACATTCGTATTGTAAGTACAATTACCACCTTTATTACTATGATGCGAATAAATACTATATTCTTTTAATTCTGAAACTTTCTGTTCGTACGTAATTAGAAGTACAGATGAACATTATATATGATTTTTTTTTTAATTTTTTATTGTTTATTAATTACTAAGTAGCTACTACTAATAATTTTGGTACCATTTTAATATATTTAATATTTGTTATTGTCTATTATATCTGAACTACTTTTTTATTATTATTATTATTATTTTGTATTTTTTCTTTTTTTTTTTAACTTTGAATGTTTTGAGAATTATAAAACAGGAAATAGTTAATACGCAGCTGTTATGTGACTTTTCAATGATTTTTTAAATCTAGTCAGTGTTGTAGCATTTTTTATATTTAACGGTAATTTATTATATATTTTGACTCCCTCAAATTCAATATTCTTTCTACCATAGTTCGTTCTAGGTGGCCGAGTCACAATATGACTTGCGTTTCTTAGTTTCATTTTTTGACGAGTATAGTTTGTTGTGAAAGATAAACTTGTATGCATATTTCTATTTAATATTTTATGTATCAGAACACAAGTGTAGTACATGTAAGTCTGCTTTATGGTCATTATTTTGGTTTCTTCATATATTTTTTTGGTAGAAGTACGAAAACTGTAGTTAAAAAGGATCTTTACTAATTTATTTTGTGTGCGTTGCAAGTCATCTAAAATAGTTTTGCTTGCGGTTCCCCATATTTCAACTAAATAGTCAATGTGCGTTTTGTCTAGTGAATTATATATAAGGTATTTAACTTTGTGTGGCATGCATTTAGTTATAGTGAATAGGCAGCCCGTTAGTGAAATTAGTTTATTTTTTATTTTATCTATTTGTGGTTTCCAACTCAGGCGAGTGTCTAGAGTGAGGCCAAGATATCTTTCATTTGTCTTACTCATCACTATTCATTTTTTTATTTTTGGCTGCGAAAATAACATAATTTGTTTTTTTGGTATTTATTGTCAGTAAATTATATTGGAACCAATCATTTAATATATTTAAGTCGTTCTGAATTTCGGGCATTATAGCGTTGATAGAACAACCGTAATAAAAGAGGCTGGTATCATCTGCGTAAAGTGAAATTTCACCTTTAAGACCAATCTGGGATATGTCATTGATGTAAATTAAAAACAAAAGTGGTCCCAAAATTGAACCTTGGGGAACTCCATAGGTAACACATTTTGAAGAGCTGTAATGCGGGCCGATTTTTACTATTTGTTCACGGTCATTTAGATAAGATGCTAAAATTCCTAGAGCTTTGTCCTTAATGCCTATATGGAACAATTTTTGCAATAATATACCGTGACTTATATTGTATCGAATGCTTTCTTGAGATCAATGAAAACACCTAGCACTATTTGTTTTTTATCAATTTTATTCTTAATTTTAGTTATCAGGTCTATAGTGGCCGATAGAGTATTTGAAAGTGGACGGAAGCCATATTGTTTACTATAGAAAAAGCCTTTTGATTTTAAGGTGGTTTCTAGGCGCGTGTAGATAACTTTTTCGAATATTTTGGAGATGACTGGAAGTACCGAAATTGGGCGATAATTACAAGGGTCCAGTCTATTACCAGATTTATATACGGGAGTAACCTTGGCTATCTTTAGTCTTCTAGGAAAAACTCCAGTTTCTAAACACTCTTTAACGCACATCGTTAATTCCTCTATTATTAAGTCTTTGATACATTTAATCACTTTAGTACTCACACCATCGATACCATAGCTGGTTGGTGTCTAATTTGTCTATTATTTTATTTATTTCATCTACAGTTACCGGTTTAAATTGGTTTACTTCAGTTGCATCACTTGTGACAACAGTGGGTCCTGCGTTGTGTTTATTAATTTTGTATTTATTAGGAATTTTGTTTCCTAAAGCTAAGCCAATCGTTGAAAAGTAAATATTAAGTTGTTCGCATATTTCAAGCTCATCCGTGACAGTGCTAGTATCAATGACGAGCCTGTCCGGGCCAGTATTGTTTTTAATTTTATTTTTGGAAAGGTCATAAATGAGTTTCCACAACTTACGAGGCTTTGTCATACGTTCTTTAAAAGATTTTAAATAATATTCACTTTTTGCCTTCTGTATTATTTGATTTGTTTCCGCTGTGTACGCGATGATAAGTTTTTTTTTGTATAGATTAAAACCTTCGGTTACTTTTAAGAAGCTTTCATATAGATGTCTAACTTTTTTGACAGTATTCTATAGCCTATTTTCATTAAGGATAATGTAGAATTCTACTCGTTAATTTTTTTTTCAAATCTATTTCTTAGTTTTGGTATCTATTCAATTCAAATAAACAATCAACCCTTCCTCTTTGTATTGTTAGTAAAGATAACGTTAGGAAACACATAAAAGTGATGTTTGTGTTGTAGAAAATAGCGTTAACTTGATATTTCATACGTTTGGCGTCCAAAGGTTATTGAAAGACATCAACATACGCTCTCCTTTTTTTACTTTCAAAGAGGTGAACAAAATAGATGAGTATTAAACGACATCATTTTTCATCCCACTTACATAAGGTATCTTTCATATATAAGCGTAAAACTTAAAGTGATATGTGTGAACATAAAAATAAAAAGTTAAATACTTTTAGTGTTCCATGATAGGAATCGAACGTAAGGCTCATTCTCTTTTTTATTTGATCGCCTGATCGCCAGCGTCATGATACATTATAAAGAGAGATCCTTTACCAGTTTTATACCGATTCAGGTGCACCGAAAAAATTTGAAGACAAAAAGTTGGAGGTATTCCTAGATCAAGACCGATGTCAGACGCTAACAGAACTTGGAAAAACATTAAAAGTAGATGATTCAACCGTTTCAAAACGTAGAAGTTTTTGGAATGTAGATGATTCAACCGTTTCAAAACGTAGAAGTTTTTGGAATGATCCAAAAGCAAGGACATTGGGTACCGAATGAATTGAAGCCTAGAGACGTCGAACGACGTTTTCTCACGTGTGAACTAAGCTTTAACGGCAGAAGAGAAAAGGTTTTTTTCCACCGCATCGTAATTAGTAGTGTAAAGTGGATACAATACGATAATCCAAAAGCCCAGCCATGCATCAACATCGTCAACAAAACTAAAATATCCATGGTTCGAAGCTTGTTCCCTGTATTTGGTAGGATCAGATCAAAGGTGTAATTTATTATGCTGCTCAAAACGAGCTGAGACTACCACTGGGAATCGCTATAGACTTCGACAAATGTGTTTTAGTCGAGCCTGAAAAGAAAAACGGCTGATATATGAGCAGACACGACAAAGTGATTTTGCTTCATGATAACCCTCGTCCTCATGTTGCAAAACCAGTGAAAACTTATCTGAAAATGCTTAAATAGGAAGTTCCACATCCGCTGTGTTCGCCTGGCATAGCCCCTTCTGATTTTCACTTATTCTGTTCGATGTCACATGAACTAGCTGACCAGCGTTTTCATTCTCATGAAGAAATATAAAAAATGGATCAATTTTTGGATAGCCTCAAAAGACATGTCCTTTTTCCAACGCGGAATTCATATACTGCCAGAAAGATGGGAAAAAGTAGTCGCTAGTGATGGGCAATACTTTGAAAAATATGTTTTTGCTCCTAAATGAAACAAAAAAAAATATTTTGTAAAAGAAACAGCTAGAACTTACTCATGGTCCTAAACTTTACATTTTAAATTCATAAACTAAAATACTTTTATTTCGACTTACTATTGGCATGCTGATAGAAAAATTAAAACATTTAAATTACTGTTAGTAATTGAATCCTTTATTTATGTTGACATACTGCTGTTGATTCATTTTACTTGTGTTTAGTTACAAAAATAGAAATTATTGAACATTAAGTTGAGCTTTCTAATAATATTAGTCGACGTTTCTGGTGACTATTTAGGAGAGTACGAGAACATCGTATTCATGGCTTTTCTTCTCCTCGCCTCGGAGAGGATAAAAACAACATCCGTGACTCGGATGAATCTGCGAATTAAACAACAACATTAAAAAAATAAAGTTTGAAACATCATTAAAATCTCATTATTGATACAGAACTCTAAATTCTTAACAAGAAAAAGCTTTTAAACTGTAACTAAAACTAAATAGGTTGAGTGGATTAGGCGCTAATGTGGAACAAAAATATAGAATGACAAAAGTACTACCCTTCCTTTCCGTTTCATCGTAGTCAGTTAAAAATTAAGACGACACACACAACATTTAACTAATACTATAAAGTTAAGTAATTTGTTTGTTTTTTTGTTTCTTTGGTGGTACATACTAATCTCAGGAACTACTCAACAACACTGTTTAAAATTTATTTCTTTTGAAAGACAGATGTCTATGCTGTTATACTTTGGCCACAATAAAGTACGTTGTTAGCAGTCATAGTATATTCTACAGTTCTCACCTTTCCAGGTGTAGTTTGGCCATCGCGCGTGACTCGACCATAGTACAGCTTCTCACCATCAGCTGTTACACCAGCCTCTACAGCATTAGAAGGAACCTTGCCGTTCGAGGAGTATTCCCATGAGAGCACCGCAGGAACTAACACCTGAAATCGGGTACAGTTGTCTGTTCAATTTATATGTGTGAAATTTTGATATTGTAGACATTATAGTAATAATGAAAAAAACTCTTTACATGTCAAACACTATTTTACTGTGTTATATCAACAGCTGTTAATGTCCAGTGCTGGATATAAGCGTCTAATTGGAAAGTTTTGGCCACCAATACTATCGTGGCAATCGAGAGGGCCGTAAGCCAAAGATGGTCATTTTCATTTCTATTGGGAATGTACGTGAAATGAGAATTCTTACAATCTAGGTTTCATATCTGTACTTATGTAAAAAAAAAATATTAAATAAATGTAATTTCTTGTTAGATAAAGAGCAATCAGTATGTTGAGATAAAACTTGTGCATTCTTTTTTCTCTTTTTTGTCTTACTGTCCACTCAATTCCCACGGGAGCATGACACTCGGACGGGTTCGTATAGGGGTTTATTCAAGTTTTGCTTTTTTGCCTTGTTCCCTTAGTCGACTTTTGCGGCATCCAATATGGATTTACGGATGAGTACGGGTGATGATATTTGGTATTCTAAATCAGCAACCACACGAAATTATTATTATTATTTTGTATACAAAAATCCTACGGTATATTCAATTTGCTGTGATATACACACGCAAGCGCCACAGCACACAAGCTACTTTTTGAATAATTTGCGCTTAATTTAAATGATATCATTTATAATGGTCTGATGTATCAAATTTGCTTAATTCGAATGAAATTATTACATCTGATGAATTGATCCCTTATATATTAATCTTGTACATTATCCTTAAATTTTAGATGTTAATTAAATGTGTACCTCAAACTGATCTTTTACGACTTCCTTGCCAGCCCGGGAGACGTAGCAGACATCCTTTGAGGGGATGATCTTGGCGGGCAAGAGATCTCCTTCATGCTGAGCCCGTCCGGCATAAATGTCTGCACCATCTCTATCTGTGCCCACATGAAATGCACCTTTTGGCATACTGCACTTATCCAAGCAAGTCGGAACCCAACGGTATGCTGGAACTGTTGAAAAAAATTAATGTTTTTTGATTGTTAAAATACTTATTTTAGGAAATATTGTAAATGTTACGTGGAAAAAAATTATGAAAGTAACGGTTAGAGCATAAATTGTGAAATATCTTAGATTTAAATTGTCAAAAGTACGTCGCGCGTTGTACATCATGTGATTTAGGGTCACTGGGCCGGTCAGCGCAGCGGCCACTTAGCTGAGCTATCACTTCAGATGAGTAAAAGAAAATGTTATCTTTATGGATTGTGATATATGAATGATAGTGGATATTGATCCCAAGTGTTCTCTAGTTTTAATGTAAAACATAAAATGAAATACAGTCGTCCATTAATTACTAAATAATAGTAAAAATATAGTATGGTAAAATATAATTGGTTTAACAATGTTATTAATTTTATCTTTGAATAAAATAGAATTAGGTCAATAGTAATTCTTCACAAAAATAATATTTTAGTTTTGTCATTTATATTATTGTATTTGAAAAATTTAAATAACTTACTTTTGTTTTGGTTTCGGTAAAGAAACAAGTAGGTTAACTCGTTTCACATTAAGACAATCCTAGCCAGGTCAGTCTCCGGATGGGTGTATATTTGCCTGACACATTGAAAGCCCTCAGTATCTTGTTACGTGTAGTTAGGCATTAAAAACTCCATTAACAGTCTTACCACAGCGCTTTGATATGGCCGATATGCGTTGTGGAAGTTTGACGGCAGTCACACTGCGTAAAAATACTAGGTTCAGCCATTTTTCACAAAAAATATTAAGATTTTGACATTGGAAATATAATGCCATTAGTCGAGCAGCATTCACGTAGCACGTGAGGCACCTCCAAAATTTGTAAATTGAATGCGAATCGAAAACGGCAAAGTACATAAATTATTTTTCGAGAAAATGAAGACGCTGCGAAAGAAGCATCTACTGCCGCGTCGCGTACGAATTCGGATATAAACGATCAATATAGACAATCATCAAAATATGAATCCCGTATTCGGACGCTCCGCAGAAATCGACTGGAGAATTTCATCAAGAACATGCGAGATAATTTCTTCACTCATTCTCGAAACACTTATTGCTGTGTGTGCGAAAGAATTTTGTTGAACAACAAGTTACGAGTAATGAAAAAAGATTCGGTGGCATGGAAGTATGCTGTCGAACTCAGATACTATCCAACGTTGTACAATTTCAAAGTATGCAAAACCTGCATTAATAATCTACCTGATTTGTTTAGAAGCCTACCGTATCATGTTTCTAGAACACCTGAAAATTGACTGGTAGAGAATACCTCATGGTACCAAGTCCACCTTTTTACTTCATGTGGATTAAGTTTTAATAAATAAATAAATCTCCGGCGTGGACAAACACCTCTTTTATCTACGGTGAACGGTTTCCTGTGCCCGAAAGAGATTGGCCTATTGCCGCTGTGTCCGATCACAGAAAGATTGAAGATCATCGCGTTTACCTTTCATATCCATTAAGCGTGTGTGATTTTTCGAGTGTTCTAGAAAGCTGTACGGCCAAGTGATCAATGTGCCCGTGGACGTGGATTCCATAGTTCGAGTGCTGCCTCGTGCTTTGGAAGATGATTATGCGTTTAATGTCAGAATCGAGAAGAATCTTTTGAACAAGAGTTCTTATATGGTCGGATGCATTTAGAAGAGCATCGTGAAGCTCGAAGCGGAAACAAGCAAGAAGTTCTTGTGAGCAGCGTGTATCAAGCGACGCTGATTGAAGGATTCTTTCGCGGGGAAGAAAAGTTGAACGACATACATACACATACATCGACGACGTGATTGAAGAATTGAATATACGACGTCCGGAATCTCTGACGATCTTTAGAGACGCCGCCAACATTAAAAATTTTCGCATCAAGTGCCAATTTTCATAAAAGATGGATATTGGAACGTGCCGTAGGCAGTAACTAATGAGAGCTCGTCGCGTAAAACTGCAGTCAAGAAAAATTTCATATCGTACAGCAAATGGGTCGCTGCAGATCAAGACTCGAATGGCGACGAGGGCGATGTTGCTGCCACTTCCCGAGTTGATTACGAATTTGTCATTTAATAACTATCCTGTACTTTGAACATTATTATATCTTGCTTATTAATCGAAAAATGAAATATATTATGCTTATGCGCCACGTCGACAATTATTTAAGCTTCGATACGCGTTTGGAAACATTGCTATTTGTTTGTTAAGAGAGTTATGTCGACAATACTCATATTGTGAGGCACGAAATCTGTGAATTTTTTTATTCCCTAATTGTGTTGAAGGTTTTTATTGCTATTATCTTGACTTAAATGAATTTAGTCCGCCAAGTGGCCGTTTACTGAAGATGGCCGTAATACCGACACAACGACTCTATTGTATAAACATAAGAAAACTAAAATATGTTTATCACTCAAGTAGCTGTAATTAATGTGTACATTTATAATTTAATTAGCAAGCCGCCCGGCTTCGCAAAATATAATATGTTACGGCTCTTTACGAAAAATATAATAAAACCTATGTTACATCGAGAGATGTATTTACAGCATTGTCATATAGATTTTTACTACTTATCAAACTCAGGTGAATGAGTAAAACACTATTACAAAATATAGCCATGTTAATTATTAACAATGGTCGCAAAAATTAAAATAGTTTCAGTTAGTTGAATTAGGAAAATTAGAAAAAGTGTAGGACAGTAATAATAGCGACGTTATTGGAACTTTGTTAATTATTCTACGAGTACAGATATGATTCTGTTTTCACTAACCTGCCATGTCGACGGTGCTGTTGCTCGAGAGAGACTAACTCAGTTCCATTCGAACTACGGTTTTTATAGCAAAGGGTTGACTCATTAAAACAAATTCAATATGGGGAGTACCTACGCGCCTAAAACTGCAACACCTAATTAATTGAAGTAAATAATATAAATATATAAATGGCAGTGTTTTTAAAGAAATTTGTTCTAATATTTTTATACAATAGGTAAAATAATTAAATAATATCTGTAGGTAAAATAACTAAAAGATTATGCTGATTCGGGAAAATGGATTTACCTTTTTGGGGAACAGAAAGTATTGAACACCACAGATCTCATAGCATTAGATCGAAGAGGTGGGAGTCGATGTTGGTCCTGGTCGAGAGGGCATTCTAACTTCACTGATAACATCATGATGATCTAAGTGGGACAAAAGTCCTGGCAGCGCCTTTTGGTATTGTAACCTTAGTTAACCGAGGTTAAAAACAAAATATTGATTTAAGCTCTTTTTGATATTATCATGATTACCAGCCCGTTGCAATCCACTGCTGGATATAGGCACCTCGCGAGGCACAGCTCAGAGTCTTGTCTAATGCTTTATGCATCCCTCTTTTTTCTCCTTTCAGTGTATTGAGACATATACCGTAATGAAATGCAATATACACATATAAATGTAGTATATAGTATTTTACATTATTTAACAGTATAAATATGTTAGTATTAGTAGACTGCAACGGCCTGATGATGAAGATATCCATACTAATATTATAAATGTGAAAGTTTGTGAGGATGTTTGTTACTCTTTCACGCAAAAACTACAGAACGGATTTAGATGAAACTTTACAGTAATATAACTGATACATTCGAATAACACATAGGCTACTATTTGCCGTGATAACCGCCGCGGAGCCGCGGGCATAAACTAGTGAAAATATATATTAATTGACTCTGCATCGCCCTAAGGTTGTCTATTAGATTATGCCTATAGCATTATGTCCGCCTTTGTACTTTGGTGCATAAAGAATCAATAAATAAATAAATATATTTTTATGATAACTATATTTCACATATTATTAGAGGATTTACATATAGAAAAAACTTATCGGTAACCTACCTATAAGTTTATTTCAAGGTAGTAGAGCCACCCTCTCACAGAAAAAGAAATATCTAATTCTATTGGTTTATGAGTAATATCAACCATATATATACGTAAAAAAAATTATGTAGCAATGTATTCTTCCTAGGCACTAGGGCCATCTGAACTTGCCTTGCATCAGGAGAAAAAAAACTGTTGCACTGCACAAAACCAGGAAGACTACGGAAGGAGAATACGGAGCGTTACAACTCAATGGCGGATTTATTTAATTACTGGGGTGTTATAAATTTGACTACTTTGTCTGTCTGTCTATGAACCTGTCTGAAGCTTCATAGCTCCTAAACGAATGGACCGATTTGGACGGACGAAGTCTTTTTAATTTGAAAGCAAGCTTTTTGTTGATGGGTTTAGCCTTAGTTGTTATGGTCATAGCAGTCAATTCGAAGATGGGAATTGCGAGTTGGAATCCCTTATTGCAGGAATGGTTTCGTACCATAACATAGCATATGTTTCAAGCGTCATCAACATCGAGCAAAAACAATAAAAAAATCACGATAGTTTTATGGGAACCCTAAATACTTACTTTGTTTAAAAGAAATAGATCATCTATGAATATTTCAACTGTCTTACTAAAACGGTTCATGAGATTCAAATTGTTGACAGAACTACAGACAGACGAACAGACAGAAGGATGGAAAGCGGAATCTTAGTAATAAGGTTCCGTTTTACCATTTGTCAACGAAACCCTAAAAAGACCCGCTATAAAGTCGGTATTTGCTTATTTCTCACTTTTAATGTTTTTCTCATTAATGCAACCACAATTTACATGCTGGTGGTTAAACAACACATTAAAGAGATAATGTGTGGTAATTTACACTAGTATATTATATAAAGGCTTGATTTTGGGTTTTCACTTTGAAGGAATGTGTCAACTTGTTTAATTTTCCTGTAAAATATGCCTAAAATATAGTAGTGGTTCAGTGATTCATGAACTTGACTGCTGAGATAAGCTAAATTCCACCACAGAGCAAATAAACTTGTGATGGCCATATCTATATATAAATATATATATATATATAAATATATGTATGTATGGTTAACAATAGTCCGTAGAATAGTTTGGGATCATTTTTTTGTGACACGAGCGTGAACAAACGGAACAAACAGATAAAGCTAGTTGAAATCAACTTTAAGACTCGGGAAACGGTTATATATTAATCAGTAGCCCAAAAATAAAGTTTCATGATTCCAATTTAAAAAATAACGGATTTCCATACAAACTTTCATCCCCTATTTTACCCCTTAGGGGTAGAATACCCAAAAACGCTTAAATCGGTATCTGCTCATGTTTAATCAGTTGCCCAAAAATAAAGTTTAATGCTTCTAATTTAAAAAATTATGGACTTCCATACAAACTTTCAACTCCTATTTCACCCCCTTTAAGATAGAAATTCCAGAAACGCCTAACTACGTAGCGTTATAAGTAACGATTCCAACCTCATATAAAATATACTATAATATAATTATCAAGTAAATGCTGAATCTTATTTAAAAAAATAATCTTTTCAGCTTCTTACGCTACTTACAAATATTGTTAAAGACTCCTGTACTCTTTTTATACAATGATATATCCGGCGTAATAAATCTTTAATGTTACACAATGCTGTATTATCAAATAATAATTGCATGTTAATAGTCATTGGTGGTGTGGGTGGTGTCAGGTGTCTAGCTCTCATAGTACAAGCTCTTCTAGTTTGGAACAAGATGGCGTTGTGTGGCATATTTCCGAAATATCATATTGTTTTAGTCGCATACTAGATACATGTAGGTACAAAATTTAGGTACATATTTCTGTAGTTATCAGTTCTTAAGGAAAATTCAATGCAAAGCAAGGCATAAATTCGTATTGCATCGTTCATTTTGTTTAATTAATATAGGAGGTAAATTAAAACTGCAAAAGTTTTAACATAAATAATAATTTTAAGTTTAAATCAAGTCTCGAATATACTATATATAAACTAACATAAATTAACAAAACAAATAACGTCTAAGGTTTATTCTCTCTAAACCTCCCTTTCTTTTTACGTGTGGAAACCCCCTCGGGCCTTCACCCCATCGGGGTTTGCGGCGGGGCGGTGTGTCGGAATCCAACCGAATAAAACCACACGGTGTGCCACTCTGCGCCTGAGACGGGAGGGATCCGGGAACCGCTTTCTTACGCCATCCGGACCCCTCCCAGCTCTCTCTAAGCCTCCCTGGTTTAAACACTCAAGTCTTTTACTTTACTTTGGTAGGTAGGTCAGTACTTTGTACTATTGAAAATAAAAAAATAAACGTTGCATGTTGTGTGTGTGTAAATGAAAAATGTACATTCTTTTTCTTCTTTTGATGAGATGGCAACCAGCCGAATAAGCTATTTCTGCCAATGTCAAGTATTTAGTCTTCAATTCTATGTCTTCGAGTCTTCAAGTCTTCGTGGTGATGGAATCATTTATAAAAAATTAAAAATTTGGATGACATGAAAAAGAACCGTCTCTCGCAAAAACAAAAAACGATCGCCAAAATGTACATTATAATTTTTATTACGACAAGAACTTCATTTTTTAAGGTTATGGCAGTATTTTTTTCTAGGGTTATGTTATGGCAATCGCTCAATCTCAGATTTAAGAAAAACACGTAACTAAGAGTACCTTTATCCTATAAAACAGTGTCCAAAACAATATCTTTGCGTAACGTCTGAAAAATATATGTATATTCTATGATGTATGTTAATATTCGAATATCCGAATTTTGCGGATGTGTCAACTCGAAATCTTTCTTTTGTATGTTTCTTAGTTCAGGTAACGTTTCGATGAAGTCTTCCGTATTCCTTGATGAAGTAATTAATATCGTTTATACACTGACCTCTATTATTACAAGTACGCTGGACGAAATATTATTTAGGAAGAGATAGTAGTTTTTGTGCCGTTCTAAAACGCTCCTCACGACCGTCTCGCGTACTAAAATTAACATTTGTTACAAATGACCGTTGTGTTCTTTTGGTGCATCTCTCTTGATTTATTTATTTATTGTGAACTAACACTATACTTTACAAGTAGTATCATAAAGTTAAGGAAGTATTAAATGGATTTGCGATAGGTTACCCATTAAAAATTAGCAGCAATTACCTTTAATTCATTGTTGTATAATTAATTTGGTAACATAAATTGCACCTATATGTTTATTAATAAATTTTACGTCATTTTAAAGAAAATTATGAAAAGGATAGAAAAAAAAATTATTGCGAGCCTAGCAAAGCTAGAGTTGCCCGGTGTAAACAGGTATATTATTGTTACGTTAGTACAGTCATCATTTTTTTTAATGCAAAATTAAAGTTTTATATTTCTTGTTTACTAAAATCCATGATTACCAGTTAAAATGGCTGTTAGCAGAGGCTACCATGCTTTCAATCAACTATTCTCTCTCCAGGTAAGTGTGAGCGTAAGAAAAAAGATGCACGGATTGTTACTTGCTGTAAACGAGAGTACAGTGTAGATGTAGTTCCAGTATTGGTTTAATTTGTATCTATAAAGCAAAAAAAAATTGTTTATTACGTAGCTACGTATAAAGCAGATAAGAAAATTACGTTATGATTCATATACAAACATTGTCAATTATAATCAAGGAGATTTAATCTTAGTAAGGATTAGGCATGTAAAACTAGGTTAGATTCATTATATTTGGGACCTTTTGTATTGACGAAAAATTCGTTAATTAAATAGATTAAAATTATAATAATCTAATGTTATGTGTTACTTACCTGTAAAAAAAAATCATGCCTAATTATAATTTTTTCATATCCCACGATCGTGTGGTGTGTGTATAGATATCTAATAGTGTATATAAGTGTGTACTGAAATACATAAAGAACAATGTAGTAATATATGTTTTTTTTTATATGTTTTTTTAATGGGACTGATCCCACCTACACGCCCACCACTGTAGCTCCTGTACACCAAGATCAACAGCAGTGACCCACGAACTCGCCGGGCTATGGCACTCGGGAAGTCCTAGGAAAAATTAAACTCTCTTGGAACCCGCAACGAAATTAACCAGAAGAAAACTGAAGGAGTTACAAATATTAATTATTCATCATAATCATATAACTTTACACTGAACAGTCGTCTTTTCTTTGTACATCCTACGCCGAACCCTACACGATATTAAGTATTCCCGAGTTCCTAAAAGGGTAAATAAAAATACTTATATTTAATTATACACAATTTGGTTTATAAGTATCAAGGGTCTATATTCTGAAATATCTTCATTTTATAACTATTTTGTTTAACTTATTGTCATAAACAGCAATTAGTTTAGAAGAGTTGTTAACGCCAACTTTCGTGGCTAAAAATTGTCGGCATTAAGACAATTGAGCGGGGTCGCAGATATCTTCAGCGACTAAGTGCTGCCTGAGACTAAATGCGCAGAGTAAGATGCGGCTGCCGGAAGGTGGGTAAGATGTAAGGGAAGCACGCCTACCTTGATGGCCTTGAGTTGCTGAACAAGCTGCTGTCCAGACCTGGCGCCCTACCTCGCGTACCGTGGTGTGGCTTGCGAATCACGGTGGCAGTTTTTAAATTGCTCAAGTACCAGAAATTGGGACCAGTAAAAAAACATCGTGATGGTCTTCTGTAGGCTAATAAATATAAATAAATATGTTCAGACTTTTTAACACACAACGCCATCTAGTCCCAAACTAAGCAGAGCTAGATAACTGATATTAATACTTATATACTTTTTTGTAAACACATACATATTATACATAGAAAACACCCAAACTCCGAAACAAATATTTGCAGATCATACAAACATTTGGTCCGACTCAGGAATCGAACCCGAGACCTCTTGCACAGCAGTCGCATTCGCTACCACTGCGCCACAGAGGCAGTAAACTACTAGGTACTATCACAATTAACGTAACATAAAAAAGCTCAATATCTAAATAGAACTTAAAACGAAAAATACTACGTTGTAACAAACGCCGATTGAAGATCAGGTGCCCTTGTACGAAAGTTATATTCATGGCTAAATGTGGCAACTTGTCATCTCTGCACCGATTTGAATGAGTTTTTGTATAGTAAATAATATTAGTGATTGTAGCAACTGCGACAAATTTGTTATCATTTAATTTTATTGAAAAGTTTTATTGCATATCGCTGAAAAACTTTATCAGAACAGCATTGAAATGACTATCTCGGTGGCTGCGGTCTCAAGTTCAATTCAAGGGTTGGATCAAATGTTTGTATAACCTGTAAATATATGTGTTCCGGAGTATGGATGTTTCTATGGTAAAATATGTAATAAACTACAAAAAATAACTGACATAATACAATCTTTGCTTAGTTTGTTGCAGAAAAATAACGTGAGTGAAAATAAATAATGTGTTGACAAGGTGTTTGGATAAGTTAAGCTCATTTTCACACGAATTCTAAGCTCCTTTTCTTTTGAATTTTTGTATTTTAGTTATTTTTCTGTCTGTTCGCTTAGAGCTTTTAAACAACTCAACAGAGTTTAATGCAGTTTTCAGTGATTCAAGAGGAAGGCCTGTTTGTGTATTATATGTATATTATAGGAGAAGGAACCGGAGAATGTCAAAGACTTCCGTGTGAAGCCAGACCGCATCGCTAGGTATACTAGCGATGGGGTCTGGCTTCTAAATATAAAGTGATCCTTTGCCCGTAACACCAGTAGGACTATGCAGTAGAACCATAGGTAAATAATGAAAAAAAAGTGCGTGCGTACAAAGTACACATGTCAGAAGTGAAACTTCTTAGCTCTCTCCCACCTCTCGCTCCATGGCACTGTGCGTGATACGACAATCGCTTTATCTCAGTTTTTCTCTCGATCTTTCTCACTTGCCTGCTCCCTACTCTCACTCCATCGCTAGTTGCTTCATGCTACTTTCGCCCTGTCTTACTCTCTCTCAATCGGTCTCGATCGCTCTCTCTCTCTTTTTCGACACTTCCGTTGCATACTTGCGTGACGTTACATTTGTAAAAATTTTACCCTCATGCGCCTAAAGAAGTTTCACTTCAAAATTACCTCATAGGTGATTCTTATCAAACATTAAAAATACAAAATTTTATGTTCATATACTAAATTTTTTTTATTCAACTTAGCATGTTCATAAAAAGTCACAACATTTACATTACAGTATTATAATTTAATCTTTATTTATGTTAACACACTGCTGTTGATTCCTTTCAATTGTGTTTAGTTATGAAAATAGAAATTAACATTAACTTGAGCTTTCTAACAATATTATTCAGTATTTCTGGTGACTACTTAGAAGAGTACGAGAACCTCGTATTCGTTGCTATTCCTCTCCTCGCCTCCGAAAGGATAGTAGCAACATCCGTGACTCGATTGAATCTAAAAATTGATGAAACGATATATTAAATAAAGTTATTAGGATTGTTGATATTTTCATTACTAATATACTTAAAACTTCTTAAAATTAATGCATCACACAAAAATCTATACTAATATCATAAACAACCGACCGGTTTGGTCTGAAGAAAGCATTGTATTTGATAGCATATTTATACAACATTTAGAAACTGGCTCTATATAATACCACATCGTGAACAATAAGAGTAAATTTTGCAAAAACGGTTAAAATGTATTCCTTTTGAAAGATGCAAGTGAAGTTACAAAGACTAGTTGATCATAATACGTCCAGTTGTAAGCAGTCATAGTTTTTGGAGTTCTCACCTTTCCAGGTGTGGTGCAGCCATCATGTGTGACGCGACCATAGTACAGCTTCTCACCATCAGCTGTCACGCCTGCCTCTACAGCACCAGGAGGAACCTGGCCATTCGTGGAGAATTGCCACGAGAACATTGCAGGAACTAACACCTGAAATCAGATATATTTTTTGGTTAAATTATGTTTACGGGATTTCGATATTGAAGACATTGGAATCATCATTATTATCATCATCTCCTAGCCTTTATTATTCCTAAAATTTGGAGTCAGCTACTAGTTTAACCGATGTTACCTGAATATCAGTTTTTAGACGAAGCGGCTGGCATCGAACCTCTGCCACCCCTAGGGTGAACTGAATCCGATGGCCGAACTAGTTGACAGTATATTTGAGGACACTGACTTCCAAATAACGATTGCCATAGATATTCATGACAACCGGAACCAACGTGAACGTGACGCCTTAACGTGCTCTCCGGGGCACGCATGGGACAAATGTAGAAGAAGATATTGATGACGTTAGAGTAATCGTAAAAAAATCTTCATATGTTAAACTTAATTATTTCTTTGTTACATCAACAGGTGTTAATAGTTTACTGCATGACAAACATTTCCTTCAAAAAGAGGTTTTGACCAACAATACTACGATGGTAACCAAGAGGGCAGTAAGTCGAAGGTAGCCATTCTTATTGCTTATTTAGAATGTAAGTCAAACAAGAAGTCTTTCTATCTAGGCTTCATACACGTACGTAAATTATATCATCACATCAGCCGTAACAAGTCCACTGCTGAACATAGGCCTACATTATTGGTTTCCTTTTCAACCGGTTGGTAGCGGCCTGCATCCAACGAGTCCCTGCGATCTAAACTAGATCGTCCGTTCAACCTGGGGGAGGCCTTCCTACGTTGCGCTCTTTCAAAAACTTGGCATTCTTTTCTCACTTTTCTGCCTTACTACCCTTGCGATTATCACGACATTATACCACGCTGTCCAGACGGGTTCTAATAGGATTTTTTCCAGTTTTTCTTTCTTGCAGTGATGTTGGCCTGCGTAACAGTGATTTTTGTTCCTTTAGTCGCCTCATAGAACACCCATGGTATAATTGAGAGCGTTGACAACAGTGTCATCGACCCATTAGGAATATAGTTTCCTAACGGGGCACACAGCATAGTTCTGCATTTGTGTGTTAATTTAATTATTCTCTATACAAAATGCTTTCGTTATTCTGTTTGATATAATTTATCTAGTGTTAGTTACAACCATAGAATTATTTAAGCTAAGCTTTGATGATATTGATTTAAATTCAAATGGTGTGTCCCACCACATTGGTCCCTTAAAATATCCAGTTTCGGAAGTACAAAACTGATAATTAAATCTGTACCTCAAACTGATCTTTCAGTATTTCCTCGCCGCCCCAGCAGACGTAGCAGGCCTCCTTTGAGGGGATGACCTTGGCGGGCAGTATATCTCCTTCATGTGGAGCGCGTCCGGCATAGATCTCTGAACCATCCTCATCAGTGCCCACTCGCAATGCGCCTGGTGGAATACTGCGCTGGCTCAAGCAAGCCGGGACCCAACGGTATGTACCTAGAATTATTTAAAAGAATTTGTGTTACTTGATTGTCAGAATTAATCTTTCAGGAATAGTAAATATTACATGGGAATAATTTATGAAAGTAACGGAATAAAGTGCAGGGTTTAATAGTATAAATTGTGAAATATCTTCAATTTACATTATGAACTAATAATAATATTCCAAAAACAGCTTCTATTCCGTACATATTTAGTAAATGTTAGGCAAGAAATACAAACATTAATTTTTAACACGGTTGTTTTATATTTTCTACGATTTTACGTATACACAACTTTCTTTTACACCTAAATAAATTAAGTTAAGTTGGGAGCTTAGCTTTTTTAGATAACAAATAATAATAAAGAATTAACAATTTACAGCATTAAAAAAACGATTCTTGTAAATCTACTGTCGTTTGGGTCTATAAGTCAAAAGGTTTATTTTATACATGCAGGACGCAATCAAGGCATCCAGAAACATCTATTTGACTTATTAAATCAAAAAATAGAGACAACACAACAGTAAAGTTACGGCCAAAACTCTGTATGTGTCAAAAGTCAGTTTACTATAATAATACGTCTACAAAACAAGGTTTCAGAAGAAATTAAATATAATTATAAAAAGTAAGTCTGGATTGGCGTTATTTATAATTGGTAGGCAGTCACCATAAAGAGAATTGGCCCAACGTTGCCGTTAATCACACCCAAGCTCCTGCTTAGAGATAGCACTTCCATATCTACCTACATTACACAGACGTTACACAATGAAACAAATAAATAATGATTAATAAGAAAATAATTTTATCGATGAAAAGCAAAAAAGCGATTTGTTGAAGCTAGCAATTTTATCATTAGATTTATCGACGAGCAACGTTCGTGGATAAGATTAACGATATTTTTGATATCATATGTCTTTTAAATACATTTAAAACTGAGGTTTTAAAAAATAATGAAAATCCGTGCTTGCTATGAAATTAAAGAACTTGATGATTAAACCCAGTTAAGGACAATCGAAAGGTGCTACCTCCTAAAAACCCAATCCAGACTTACTCCATGGCAACTCGACAGTTTCGCCAGGTAATGTTGGCGTTGTGTTATCGGCAACCAACACCTCGTCTCCAGCGGGTGGCGGTACGGGGTAGGGGTAGACGTATGCGGGTTGCATGATCATGATCCCTCCTGGATACATATGCGGAAAACCGCCTCCAGATCCTGGAGGACCGGCTGGGTAACCATGTGGGGGTGGCGGTCGGTGACCAAAGCCATAATAGGGTCGACCTGGACAGGTAAAGTCATCTTATAGTACGTGCGTGTGTTTAAAATAATGTTTTCTTGTTTTTTTACATAAATGTTAGCCTTTTTAAATGAATGTGTTTTAAAAATATTCATTGTATGTTATACGTAAGTAACTTAGAAGTTGGGGCTAGGTAAGTAAGTTAAAAAGCGTTTGCTTAAATAACGTATCAAAAGTGAGAGTCACAGTGATCTCTGCTTTTGTCCAATTTTTTAATGCAATTATTTAGCCACCCATAACAACAAGAATTGGTTAAGTTCAATTGTAAAACATACTATACTTTTTCTTGAAATAGCTATTTTAAACGTATGCATAAATTACATTATACGCATAGAATTAAAGTTTTGAAAGGAGCACCAGAAGCAATGAAGCTTTTGTGTCTTTTGATTTGCAGGTCCAAGGTCAACTTGCCAGTGATCAACTTGCTCATTTACCTCCATCCATACTTTCTAAATGTTACGCTTTTAAGACTAAACCACTGCAGCGATTTCAATGTAATTTTGGCGTACATGCGGGTGGGTCGTGAGCAAAAGTTAATAGTAACTATGTAGTAATTATTAACTACTTTACATATACGAATGGGATTACCGCCTATTGTACTTCTCCAATTTTAAGTTTGCCTTGGAATATATCTGGTGTACAATAAAGTGATACATATAAAATATATATTATTGTTATATTAAAATATAATTTGCGTGAAACGAAGACTACACGGTTGGCCTAGTGGTTTCAGTGGTCGCCACACCGCTTCCTACTGCGCCAAGTGTTGTGGGTTCAAATCCTACATGGGAAAATACTTTGTGTGATCCATAAATTGTTGTTCTAAGTCTGGGTGTACTTTGTGTCCGTTTCATGTATGTTTGTAAAGATCCCCGTGACACAGGAGTGTATATTCCTAATGCGGGAGTCGTCTTTTTAAAAAAAAAGAAAAGAAAAATTTAGAAGTCCTACGATTTCTTTGATTATAGTTGCTCTGGTCTGATTTAATAATATGTGTATATATGTTCCCATGACGATTTCAGCTATGGTGACAGATTAAGTCTGAGCATGCCTTCGGGCTTGCGCTCTGGCGTGACTGACGTACCCATCTTTGTACTGAAGGAACGTGTACAGTGAGGGCAAGTAAGCACCTCATTAAAGTAATTGTATTTTACTTTGATAATATAATTACATATCAATAACCTATACTCAACGTGGTGATGTGCAATCATATTTATCTTGTAATAATCAATCACTTAAGGATAGCATACTGTTGATAGGTGTGGCTTCAAGCCAACTTACATTTCGATCATATTTTTTGTGATAAAGCACGATGATTTCTATAGTAAATAATAAATTATATTATTTTTTGTAAGTAAATCATTTACAAACATTTTTACAAGTCTGATATCACAGCCGAAGCACCAGAATTTCATAAGACTCGGCCTGAGAAGAAATACCGAATCAAACATTGAGGTGTCTTTTTTTGATTCGTTAACATTGTTTATATGAAAACTATGCGAGTACGGTAAAGGGTTTTAGTTTACGTATAAAGTTGTTATGCTCCAGTTATGGGCTGAGACCTCTCGTTGTAAGGAGGTGCAAGAGAATAAACCAGAAGAACGCTATCCTGTTCAGAAAAAAAATTGTTTTCGAAATGTTTTTATTATCGTCCAAATAGTAACTTATACAATATTAGCCAATAATATCGATTGGTTAAAAATACTGGAACTCCAACCAACCAACCGAACTGAAACCCAATTCGGTTTCAGGCCAAAGTCAATTTAGTTCTCGTTTTATTCTTATATTCTTTGAATATTTATGAAAATCCATATCGTGTTCTAATAATAAAATAATAATTTATTATTCAAGAATCAAAACTCATTGTGTTCATAGAAATTTAACATACATCCTGCCTGGATGGTTTTAGTAGCTCTTCAGTCACCGAGGAGCTGGAGATATAAAGGCATTTTTCACTCCGTCCACAAAAAAACATTTCAAGTGACACAGACGTGCAAAAAACACCGACCTTTCTTTTGCAGCCAAGGTAAGCATTTCTCCCCTGTTTTGCTACAAACATAAATGATCTCTAAATGATTTATTTTTGTAAAGTTATCTTAAAGTGGTCTTAAATTATGTTAAATATGATTTTCTAGGAGGCATTTTTTCTTACCGAGCTAGGTCGAGGTCGGTTTATTTCGTAGAGTTATTCCCACCGAAACTTTAGTAACTCAAATACAAGGCGATTGATTTACTTTTGAAGTAAGACTTCTTTACGCACGCTTGACCTGTGGAGTAAGCCGGTGAATGCGTGACGGGAGCTTTACAAATAGTATGATCGGGCGAGGCGATTAGGAGTTAAGAGGAAGATATAGGTAGTGAAGATAGAATGAAGAGAGTTGCGTTTTGTATATTACTGTAGGGGCAAGAGTGGAATGTGCGAGTACACATTTTCTTTCTTTCTGGCTCTTATAGCTTATCTCATATATAAAGAAATATTACTTCAGTCGTGTGTTCTAAACCACATTACTTTTTTAGGAGTGCAATTACCCCTAATGATAGCCAAAGCCGAATGGTAACCGGAACTAACAGATTATATGCTTATAATTTATCAATAATTTTAAATAGTGCAATTATTTTTAACGATTGAAATTTATCAAAATCACTAAAACAGATATCGATTCGTTATCTATATGACATACATAAAATGTTTTGTCCCTTGTTATATAATTATTATGTACGGGTCTGTCACTCTGTTAGTCTTGACTATTAAGCCTGAGATCATAGCTTCGATAAATACTGAGTACAAATAATTTAATGATAAGAACTGTCCTCTATATTTAGAATGTTTTTTTCTATAGTTTTGATTGTTTTTTTAACGCCACCTACTCGCAAACTAAGCAGGATTTGTATTGGACTAGACAACAGATATAAATATATATACTTTTATTTATTTGTGAATAAAGGAAAATCAATTGTGATTCTGTACAAATTTCATTAACTGAGTCAGGTAAGAAGCCGTAACTGTGGCTTCTCGCCCGAATCAATTACCTTTTATAACATAATCGATAGATGTATTACTGAAAGTCCTATAAAAAGACGAGGTTTCTCTATAACAAAGACAATTAGCGAAACTATCATAGTTTGATCCATTTGATCCAGCTGATCAACCTGAATAACTTTTCCAAAGAAACCAGATGAACTTGAAAATCCTAAAGTACACGCTAATATTAGGCAAAAAGCTTAATTTTGAAATGCATTTACAATAAAATATTCTTTAGTCCGGAGCGAAGGTTTCATTTGTTTTGTTGTGTTTGCTGGAGATATACTCCTTGTATATCAATTATATTTTGGTATGGTACAACTTGAAAAAGGCTTATAATGATATTACTGACTCTCTATCTAATACCTTCAAACGAGCAATTCTTGTATAAAAATAAAATCGGAATCTCGGAAAGGGTCTCAATGATTTTCAACAAATTTAGTATAGGTACCTGGGGTTTCGAGGGCAATAAATCGATCTAGGATCTAGGTAGGATTCATTTTTTGAAAATTTACCAAAAAAATACACATTTTAGGTAGATGAAGTGACGAATTATTTGTAAAAATAACTATGTATGTGTGGAAATTTCTTAACAAATTATTTTAATTTATAAATACAGACTTTATCGATTAACAACATTTCGAATTTCCTAAAATCTATTGAACATAATTTATCTTATCAGTTACAGCTAAATACAATCGCTACGTGGAATTGCGGCTAATTCTATGAGTAATATTCACGATAACTCTTTCAGAAAAGGGAGCAATTCATAATTCGTTTCAGTGCACTGCGTTGTTTAAACACATAGAACAAAAGTACGCCGCGCACTGAATGCCCTTAGGTTTACATAACAATTGTTTAAACATAAGAAAACTATGTTTATATTCAAGTAGCTGCATTGTTGGGTAGGTAATTTCATCCTTAAAACACATTTTGTTTGTAATTCCATTTGTATTCAGGTCTCAATATACCAGAGACATCAAATCTATTGACGAAAACATAAAAATATAATCCTGTACTAAATAAGTTAGAAACAAAACCTTACTTTGTCAGATATTGGTTTTCAAGAATATAAAAGAAATGTTTTAGGTCCGGGATTTGTTGTTATAACGTTTTTACTACTTGTCATAACTTTTTCACGTGAATAAGCAAAATAATATTAAAAATATAGGGCTGTCATTTACCAAAGATTGGCACAATAAACAAAATTAGTTTCAGTCAGTAAGGAAAATTAGAAAAACTATAATAAAATAAGAATAGTGACATACATAAGAAATTACTAGATTATTCTACGAGGCGTATACAGGTATGATTCTGTTATCAATAGGTATCTTATCGTTATCACTAACCTGCCATGTCGACGGTGCTGTTGCTCGAGAGAGACTAACTTAGTTCCATTTCAATATCGTATTTTATTACAAAAGATATGTGGTGACTCAGTAATATTTAAAATGGCGACTAGGTACGCGCCTAAAATTGCAATAGCTTAAGTAATTAAAGTAATGAATAAAAAGATAGAAGAAGCAGTTTGATATCGGGAAAAAATGCCAAAATACATATAGGAATATGTGCTCCAAGGAATTGTTCGGGCTGATGCGCGCCGCCTCTTTCCGCCATCGTCCTTCGCGACAGAAAATTCATCCCCATCATCTAGATGGTTGGCAGTCTTGTGGACTTTATGCCTCGCACAACAAACCTGTGGAATGAACTGTCGCCTGTGGTATTCCCGGACCACTATGAACTTCAAGCCTTCAAGAAAAGAGCGTACTCCTTCTTAAAAGGCCGGCAACGCACTTGTGACGCCTCTGATGTTGCGGGTGTCCATGGGCGGCAGTAATCGCTTACCATCAGGCGATGCGTCTGCTCGTTTGCTACCTTTATCATGAAAAAAAATTAATTCGTTTTTAGGATTTGTTGTTAAAGCGGCAACAGCAATACATTATCTGTGAAAATGTCAACAGTGTAGTTAGAAACAGCCTGGTGACAAACAGATGTATTTACGGATAGTGAAGACTTAATAATAGAGATTTTTACTCCTTGGGAATGGAAACCTACGGAACCTTAGAAATTTATACTAATAGTTTAATTCTACATCCTGAAGATAAATTGTTAAAAGATTACGTCGACTGGGGTAAATTGTTCGAAGATAACATCAAAGCGACTGCCTCTGTGGCGCAGTGGTAGCGAATGCGACTGCTGTGCTAGAGGTCTCGGGTTCAATTCTTGAGTCGGACCAAATGTTTGTATGTTCTGCAAATATTTGTTTCGGAGTTTGGGTGTGTGTCTATGTATAATATGAATGAATTTATATTAATATCAGTTGTCTTGTACCCATATTACAAGCGCTGCTTAGTTCGAAACTAGATGGCGTTGTGTGTTAAAATATCTGTATGAACATATTTATAAAAAAATTCGTCCATTGGGAATACCTTTTGGGGATCCTGAGGTAATGAATATCACAAGTCTCATAGCTCCAAGAGGTGGGAGCGATAGCGGTCGGCTCCCACTGCCAAATGCAAGCGTTTCGCCTCCATTCTCCAATATTATTGGCTAATATTTTGTTTTGACGACGTTCGTAACTTAGCGCTGAGAGACGTCACTTCCATGCAATTGTTTGTTTTCTATTAACTTTCACATATGTAGAATAAACTTGGCAAGGGGGCTGGTCGAGAGGACACTGACATATCATTCTGAGGACCATGATATGATGATCTAAGTAGAATAAAAGTCTTGACATTGTAAGCCCTTATATTGTACCCTCTTCAGATTGGAAACAACTTGATTAAACTCGTTAGTTGAAAGTAATTGAAAAGATCGTAATCTTTTTGATATCATCATCAATTCATCAAATCACCAGCCCGTTGCAATCCACTAATGGACATAGGCCTCTTCCGAGACACTACACAGAGTCCATAGAGAGTGTGAGAGTGATATATTGAGATATATTTTGTGATGCGATTGTAATATGTACATATATATAAATATAGTTTTATCATATATTATTTTTTTAGTATTATTATATGTTTATAGTAAACGACAACGGGCTGACGATGATGTTATCCAAAAGATATATTATTGTGATATATATATCACAAAAAAATAAGATATACACAGGATTTCCTTTACAATTTTTGCTTTGCAATTGTAGTATATTTACTTTTTGATAAGATAAGATAAGATAGGTATTGAATTGAAAGCCACGTCTTGAGGAAAATGCATTAAAACTTTCAGTTTTGCCAAAAATCCGAATAAGTTCGTGTGGCGAATTGAGAACACAGACTATCTCTACTCAATAATGGATTTATTTATTTGCCGCCAGTAGCATGGGCATCCGGTATCCTCACTCACTCGTTGAAACACAGTTTCACACCGGTTTTCTGGTCGAGCCGGCCCCTCGGATACCGTTACCTGTGGAAACCCCCTCTGGCCTTCACTCTACCGGAGTTTACGGCGGGGCGTTGTGTCGGAATCGAACCGACTAAAACCACACGGTGTGCCATTCTGCGCCTGAGACGGGAGAGATCCGGGAACCACTTTCCGTGCCGTCCGGACCCCTCCTAGCGCAGGATATTCGGTCAGGTTCGGGCCCAGGTACTCTATCTGGGCCCGAACCTGACCTACCGAACCGGTACGAAGGTCGAGTTGACCACTATGGAGGCTCAGAATAAGGGGCGCCTCTGGCGGCCTCAGAGAGTTTTGGCGGTCAGAGCCATACGCGGATACCGCACGCTGTCGACCGAGGCGGCGTGCGCCTTGGCCGATACACCCCCGTGGGATTTGGAGGCGGAAGTGCTCGCCGAAGTTTATCGACGGGTGGCTGAATTCCGGGCGGAGAATGGCGTTCGCCCTCCGCCCGAAGAGGTACGCGAGTGGCGTGAAGCGTGGCGGTGTGCCCCGCTTGGGCGCCGCAGCGTCGGGCCCTCACTGCAGTCATCGGAGGAGATCTCTCGCTGCCGGCCGTCGTACGCTCCATGGCCGGCGGCGGCGAGAGCAGTTTTACCGCAGTCGCGACCTTCTGCGAGGAAGTCATCTCCACTCGGAACCGATCCGGAGGAGGAGGCACGCCTATAAGCGCCTCATGCCGCCCTGAGTGTGGCCACGGATGGGCGGGACGGGTTTTCCCCCCCATCCGCTTCGCTGGCCAGCCGCGAGGGGGGCGACGTTACGCGTGTGCCGTACGTCGCCTAAATTGAGAGTTTACCATCAGACGACAGAGCCCGCTTTAGTGCGGGCAGGCGCTGGGAGGGGTCCGGATGGCGTAAGAAAACGGTTCCCGGATCTCTCCCGTCTCAGGCGCAGAGTGTCACACCGTGTGTGGTCCGTTGCCATTCCGATGATGTTATTCTGGGTAAAAACGAAACGATGAACTAAACAAATGGAAAGGAATTGAACGAATTCTGAGTAATAAAGCTAAGAAGATGTTTTTATGGTCATCAATTTATTATTCTTTATTTGCCAAAATATACGGGGAGTAATTAGTTTTAAGAAATATTTTTTGTTACCTAGGTCTTTAATTTATGACTGTCTGCGACCATCTTCCATTGGTTACTCTGTAAACGTGGCCGGACCATTTTCACTTGAGTGCCAGAATCAGTTGAACCACATCTCGCGCTTTGGTTCTTTTCCTAATTTCTGAGTTTCAATTTAAAATTCATGTTTTTCCTTTATCAGTACTGTAAGACGTTACTTCGTACCAAATTTCAATATTCTGAGTTCACGGGAAGTACCCTATAAGTTTTGATTCCCTTGCGAGTGTCGAATATTTGCAGTATATACGGCTGTATCTTCTGATTGCGTTGATTCTTTCACAACGCCATACATAAAAATGAATGTTTATCTGTATGTCCTTTATACAACAGTAAACTATACATTTGATCATGTCATGATCTTCAGGAAAGTACTGTGCATGAGCTTCACAAAGGTCTCCGAGTTGGTCCAGCTTTGCCCTGCGGCGTTGCCTTATGTTGTTTTTGTACCGCGGGTAACCGCAAGGCTCAGCTAGTTATCTATGTAAATGGTATACACATAGATTATTATAAATCAAAAGCTGTTTCTGAGAAAAACAAAAATAGACAAAAATAAAAGAAGGACACCATTAAACCTTTTTATTACTACTTAGGGTTTTAGGCCACGATAATGATCAATAATGATAATCATCTTGGTAATATGTTTCCTATTTATACAAAAAATTTACATTTAATTTAGAACGAGGACCTCGTATTCTCGGCTGTTTCTCTCCTCTCCACCGAAGGGGTAGTAACAGGTACCGTGGCTTGGCTGAATCTGAAATTGATAAGCATTTAAGTATACTTTTACGACCAAAAAAAACGGTGTTTCGATAAAAAAATGTTACAAAAATTGGGGGAAAACTATTTCTTTACGGAGCTTCATTTGCGTAAACCGCTTAAGTTTCAAAAAAACAATGTGAATCAACATTTTGTGTTGCCAACGTTGATAGTCGCAATTTATCGTTTATAATCCTAAAATAATCTTGCAGTTTCCATCACTATATGACATTTACATGCCGTTCATTGTACTTTGACAATACGCGACTGTTTAGCCTTCTCTAGTTTTATCTAAAGAGGATAGAATATTCATTACGATGCAAATCTCCTTACAAAAATAAACGAAAATTGTATGTGGTTGAAACTAACTAAATACATATTCATTAGACTTTGTTGGTTTCGGTTTTTCTACTTTCAATTGTACTTGTCAGACTACACAGATGGCTTAGCGGTCACCACGCAGTTTCCTGTTGCGCTGAGTGCTGTGTATTCGAACCCCACATGGGAGAATACTTTCTGAAACTGGATGAGTTCTTTTTATAAATAATAATAATATATAACTATATCTAAGTCATACAATGCCTTTTAGTTCCAAACTAAGCAGAGCTTGTAGGAACTACATCTAAGTTACTGATATACGTGTATCCCTTTATGTAGATACATACATATTATAGAAAGAAACACCCAGACCAAATAGTTCTTACATTATATGTTAATGTACACAAATGTAGGATATGAGCGGGAATCGAACACATGACATTTACTTAGCAACCCATTACACAAAACACTACGCCATTTGACCGTAGAAATGTGTTTAAAGTCCCCTCTGATGCAGGATATGTTCTTCTAAGTGCGTATAATTAAGAAGTGCTTACCTTGCCGGGTGTGATACACCCATCGTGTCTTACTCTGCCGAAGTACAACACTTCCCCCTCAGCAGTGTACCCTGCCTCTACAGCACCGAAAGGCACCTGGCCGTTTGCAGAATACTGCCACGAAAACACCGCTGGGACTAACACCTGAAAATAATGAAGTGTGGGTGTGTGTCATCTCTTCAGACTGGAATTTACGTCAGGTAGCGTCAAGAAATTCGCGGCGCTTATGTCATTTTGTTTAGATCATTATTCCTAATTATTATTATTCTAGCGCTTTATGTTTTGATAGTTTGTTAGACGATATAACTAATGACAAAGCTCAGCAGCGTAACGCCTCAATTTTAGTGAACGCTCGATTTTACAGTCCATAATTATTTAATACCGTGGGCTAAATATAAAAATAGGTCACCTGATGATAAGTGCTATCCTGGACCCCAATAAACACAAGTTCTAAAAGGGGAAGTGGGTGTTTTTTGGGTGAGAATCTTTAGTGATGATGAGCATGAGTTAGCTTCCATTAAAAAAACTAGATAAAAACCTATATTATGGCTCTATTCCTCACGGGAATTGTAACTTAATTATCATTACATATAAATACCTTAGCTAATATAACGAAAACTATGAATAGAAATAAAAGCGTACCTCAAACTGATCTTTAAATATTTCTTCACCACCATAGCTGACGTAACAAGCTTGCTTCGAGGGAATGACCTTAGCGGGTATGATATCGCCTTCATGACTTGCACGACCTGCATAGATTTCTGAACCGTCTACATCATTGCCCACATGCAGCGCGCCAGGAGGAATGCCACGTTGATGTAACGAAGCTGGTACCCAACGATATGGACCTGTAATTCATATTAATGTCATAAATTCGAAAGTAACTCTGTCTGTCTCTCTGTTGCAGCTAAATCGCTACATCAATCTTAATAAAACTAATCATAGAGATACTCTGACATTTGAGGAAGGACATAGCTTATTTTGTACCGCAATCATTGACATACACACACGTGGTGCCACAGGTAAAAGCTAGTTATTTATAAATATGTAATTTTTAGTGTTAGTGCTAAGCCAGGGGTCATCAGTTCAATTTGCACCCGTGAGAAATAATTGTGTAATGAGTAATACCATTTGGTCTGTGTTTTTTTGTTTTTTTTCTATGCAGGTGTTTAGGTTTTATACAAATAGGTATACGTGGGCTGTTCCAAAAATACTTAGTGAAATGAAAAATAGAAGATAAAAAAGGTTTATTGTTTCAAATTTCAAAATATCTCTCTCAAATTCCAATATATGCAGTCGGCGGAATCAGCTTTCAAAACTTTAAAAAAAAGTGTCTTGCGGGAGCCTGAAAAATAGCAGCCTAAATTCTTCGACGGCCTCGTCTGCAGTGCTAAATTTTCTCCCATTTTTTACCTAGGTTACTAAAAAGCATGGAGCATAGAGCTAAATCTGGGTTGTACAGAGGATGGGGTAACATTTGTATCCTCAAAGTTGTCGAATAGTCCATAACTCAAGCAGCTGTATTAGCAGGCGCGTCACTTTGGTGAAAAAGATTGCCACAGACAGTTTGTCTGTGGACCCAGTTGAGCCACTATATGCAATATGCTTGTACACAACACTGTACACATCACACCCATACATTAGATACATGCATATGCACAGTGCCGTGCACTATGCACAGTTACATTTACATGTTTACGCACAATTATGATACATAACACATAATATCCAATATAAAACTTGTTTGTGGGTATATGTTTAAAAATATCAACATACTCATTCGTTTATTTACATTCGCTCGCTATCCAACTCCCCGAAAGCTTGAGGCATACAAACTTCGCTACAGCATGCCCTAGTAACTGTTCCACGGTCTTCTAACGGAATTACTGGTCCATTGCGTCGAAAAAAACCGCTATAATTTTGTTATTAAAGCTCTGACCGCGAACAACGTTTCTTCAAATCGTCTTCTACAAACACCCATTGCGTGGATTGTTGCTTCGTGAAAGGATCGTTGCTATATAGGCATGATTCGTCAGTTGTAAGAGTGTAGGATACAATTTATGAAGTTCCTCCTTCGAACTTTTCTAACATAAATTTTCACCAATCAATATGGTATTTTTGCTCATCAGTGAGAGAATGAAGTATCCATCGATAAGTAAATCAATAATATAATGAAAGAAGAAATTGTATTTATTCTGTGGCCATAAATTCGGAACAGCCTGGGTATATCTATCAGTGGTCTGGTTACCATATGGTTACCTCTGTCTGGTTTCGTAGCAGACGACCGGTCGTTTGATATGTGTTCATTAATTTTGCAAAGGAATAATTTTTAAAAGGCTCTCTCTTCTTAAATTTCAAACAAAAACTAAATTTTTGTTAACTTTTTAGATGTTTATTGTTACCTTACATGACTTTAAAGGACGACCCTTTTCCGTATGAAAATTCAACTTAAACTTCACAGATCACTTGTTTTAAAGACGTACTGTTATATAGATACATATTTGTGGTTTCAATTTATTTTTACAAACAATACCTCAATACACTTATTCGAATAGAAATGTAGATGGTTTCGTCAGCTATTATCCCATCCAAAATCCCAATAGCTACAACCTTAAGGTATGTTCAAGACAAGATCTGTCGATTGGGCTTAAGATTTATATATAATATATATATTATATGCCTCAACTGACCTAATCTTCAATAACAAATAAAGTATTTATAAAGAAAATGAAGGAAGTTCATCGAATAATAATGCTTTCCTTGTCTTGCAACTGTGTACACACATTTTTATAATAACCTAAAAGACTACGTGTACATACATGGAAACGCACTTGTGACGCCTCTGATGTCGTGAGTGTTCATGGGCGGCGGTAATCGCTTACCGTCAGGCGATAGGTACGTACATAAAATACATACAGGGTACAAACACTGCTTCGCTCTACTGTGGCACATTCTCGTTGCATCGATTGTAAAAATTACCAAACCATCTTTGAAGTGGAAAATCATGTTAAAATTTCTCAACCGTTGTAGAACTTCTTGAGTTTCGAAACGTTTACAGGCCATATTAACATACATATATAGATATCGAGATTTCATTTTGACTCACTTTGAATACAAATAAAAATATCACTACATGTTCAAAGTTCAATATAAGATTACTACTATAAGGTAATTTAGGAGGAAACTAAAACACTATCACAAAAACGATGCTGTGAGATAATTCCGTGAATACTGATAAGGTGTCACTCACCTGCCATGTTTTCGTCGCTATTATACAAAAGAGACTAACGGAGTGACTCTTTACAAGTGTATTTTATTACAATGAACGTGGTGTGTCAATAAAGACGGGAAACGTTAAATAATGATATGTTTTAATGTGTCTTGTGTTTAAAGAGCTATCTGTCGTTTTTGACAATTTACTATGTGGTTATATGAATTCAATTCTTATTTCTTTAAATGACTTAACAAACAAAAAAAAACAAACAAAATGACTAACAAGAAGCTGTTTCTGAATTCGGTTGCATCGTTTTCGTTGCTATGGTTAGTGACCTTAACTGGTTAGCTAGTGATTTACGGGTTCGATTCCCAATCTGGATAAATAGTTTTATTGAGTGTGCTCGATCATAGTTCTGTGTCTTGGATAATTTATCTATAATATGTTTATATCTGTTTGTTATTTCAGATCAACATCTTTTTACTGGATATGGAACTAAATATTGTACTTGCACCAACATTACAAATAAATTCATTTTTTTTAACTGTGTGTTTATTTGTTCTGGCTAATCTCTAGGACGGCTGGACCAACTTTGACGAGACGTTCACCGTCAAGTAGCTGATGTTATTTATTTATTTATTTCGTTTTGGAAAACCAACGGTTACAAAAAAGAATATGATTGGTTTGATATGCAACATCATTAGAGGTTTTCATAAATTCCAGCAATATAAATTAACAAAAGTTGTTACTAACACACTAACCAACACGACACATTACACTTTACATTACAATAAATAATAACAGAAACAAAAAATAAGACATTGAAAAAAAAATTAGATTCAGCATACTGCGTACAATATTAGTGTTGGTATTAAAGAGTTCAATAGAGTACCCCTTGCACAACTTATCACATACAGCCTTCGAAGGAACAGATCAACACAACAGTCAGCGCTCCACCGTCTTATTCACTCCCACAAAGCAAAGTTTCAGCCAGGCAGCGACCTCCGCCTCAACAAGGATACACCATACGCGGAAAACGACTGCTCCAGTCTGGTTAACCTCTACGACCTCTATAGCGTCCAGGCACAGCACACTGCACTTATGGTCTATGTAAGCAGAGCATCTCTCTACGTCTACGCAGCAGCCAGCCACTACGCAGCAACCGCGCCGACTCACTGCGGACTTCACCGCAGCACTGCGTACCGTATGCAATCCCGACTCACTGGGATCAGCGATCTTCAGCCCAAACTCACTGGGACTTGCGGCACTCAGTTCCGACTCACTGGATCTACCCACTCCTGGCACTGGACTAGACAACAGAGCCTCCACAAGAAATATAATTGTAACATAAGTACGTTTATCAGTGACTGTTGACCACAGCACAGACTCCGGCTAGTTTGTGATTAGGCCGTGTATGAGATGTGTGAGGTTATTCTTATTATAAACTATATTATTACTTGCTAGCCCGGCTAACTTCGTACCGGCATATTTACATATCTGTCTCAGCATCCCACAGCCAGTGTACAGTCGCAGACAAAAAATAATGATTTTTCAGGTTATCTTTTAATTTTTCTTGTCCTAACAATAACAAACACTTAAAAAAAGAATTATTTAGTTTGGTACAGCCAGGAACCAAACTAAATAATTCTTTTTTTAAGTGTTTGTTACAGGAACACATATTTCGTCGATGTAACCTGCCTTTTATACGGACTGCCCGAGACCAGGATGTATGGCGCTCCTTTGGGATTGACCATTCATTGATTCATTGGTTATTGATCGTGATGGTGACGCATTGTTATGAGCTGATACATTTTTGAACGTTAAATAATAGATATTGAGAACAACATCGTTTAGTTATAATTTTAAACAAGAAATATTTAGTCAATATGTGAAAAGGTGTAACTAACACGAAAGTCGACAATCAATTTATAAATACTAAGTCAAAATGTACATCATTGTATCGTTTTTATTCAGGCTTTCGTATTTATTAACCTGATTTGACACATTTTACATTGACTCTGAAACATATCCAGTAAAACACAGGAATAAGTATCCCACAAACAAACAGATTAAAAATAAATTGGTTTATTCTAGCTCTAGCGTCTCAAATACGTTTTCGTTTCGGAAACCCGCTACGTAATAACCGAATGGATCCGGAAAAATTCTCAAACTTGAAATTATGCGTACGTATTCAGAACTACTGTTCTTAATACTACTGGAAGGTTGCTTATATTTTGGAGGATCATAAGACCTTAAATAAAAAGTAAAATACTATTCAAAAAAATGTAATCTTTAACACTGCGCGTTACAATTACTTTTATGATGTATAAATTCCACTTTATTTTCCTTTTCACATCCCCTTCTAACACATAAGCACTATTTTTCATTTCTGCTCTTCTGTCCATCTAACGGTTGCCTATAAGAGATTGCTTTGCAGCAATAAGGTCCCCACTTGCACTTCCTAGCTTTAAGTTAACCTTGAAATTAGTCTGGTGCACAATTGAGAGATTTATCATTATAATAACGTCGTATATGGTAGTGGTACAAATTAATAACGTTAGTTTTTTTTATGGAATGGAGGGCAAACGAGCAGACGTATCGCCAGACACCCGCAACACCAGAGACGTCATAGTGCGTTGCCGTACTTTAGGGGTTTAGTGGAGGGGGAGGAGGGGTTAGGGAATAGGCCTCCGGTTCCCTCACTCATTCGGTGAAACACAACGCAATTTTACTGGGAGGAGATGGTTATGAGAAGCCCAAAATCGATCAGAGTGGCGTGCAATGAAAGAGGCCTATGTCCAGCAGTGGACTGAAATAGGCTGATAAAGATAATGTTTTGTTAAATTCTTTATGAGGTGATTAAATATTACATTATTATATTACTATATTTATTATATTAAAATTAAAATTTACTTTAGCAATCATACAACAAAACGGGTAAAAAGTGAACAAAATAAGTAACCTAACAATAGCAATTCATTATTTAGCATTACAATTCTACAAAGTCTTGGACATTTGCCAATGTGAGTTAATACAAGGTAATGTAATGTAATAATACGTAATATAATGTAATGTACAGCAAATACATAACAATGAACCTCAAAGTTTATTTAACATGGTAAAAATATATAAAGTATTAGTCATAGCTACATTCACATTTGTCTTGGTTGTTGCTTTAAATGAGCACTAAAACTTCATATTCGGTGCTACTCCTTTCCTCGCCTTCAAATGGGTATATACAAGTACCAGCACTCGGGTGGATCTGAAAATGAAATTTAATTATTACGTACCTAAATAATTCTTAATATTTTTACTTGTGTTACAAACACACAACCGTTTCACACTGACTTTCAAATGGGTTTCAATTTCTATAGACTTTCGTGATACTAACAAGAATTGTAAGTTAAATGCTATAAAATAACAAAATAACAGAAACAAGAATCATATCAAGTTTAGCAAACAATACCTAGATCTCAGTAGTCCTATAAAAATTGCGTTATTATACCATCGTAATAACATATCAGCATTTTTTTAAATTGTAATCAAGTTGCAATGACTACAACAACTCTCCAACGCTATGATCAGTTACAGTATTTGCAATGCTGCAATGACTACTAAATACTATCGACAAATTTGAATTATGACCCACCTGACCACGACCTTCAAATACAATCATGTCGACATTCACGTAAATATACATTGAGTATTTATTGCATTGTTCAGATATATTCTTTCGATTTAGGAACAGTCATTGAGCATTATCTTTTCTTGTCTAATCTTCAAGTTAGTAAGTTTGAACAAATTTGAAATCATAGCTTTTTGTAGAAGAAATTTTACATTTTGCTGAATATAGAAATTTAGGGGATAAATTCGTTGGTTGTCAGTTCATTTACGATGTGAAAGGCTACCCTATTATTTTCCTAAACGCCAATGCTAGTTGTGACATTTCCCGTAGTTATAATCTCTTTTTTAACCTTGCCCGGCGTTTGGCATTCGTCATGCGTGACTCTGCCAAAGTAAAGTTTTTCTCCATCAGCCGTGGTTCCCGCCTCCACAGCACCTGGTGGCACCTGACCTTCGGATGCGAACTGCCACGAAAACATTGAGGGAACCAGTACCTGAAATCCGAAATAAAATATGTAAATATCGTAGATAAGACGTATATACATTGAATATATGGGTAGGTAGGGGATAGACGAGCTGTGTCTGATGTGGTGACACCTCTGAAAATTCTAATGGTAATGTCGATAGTACGGAACAGCACTTCTATACAACTGCATCAAACGGGACTCCGTTCAGCACACACTGAAGGAATGTTCTTCGTGGGAGTCCAAGAGTCGAGTCCAGATCGAACAGATTGGAATAACCCTGTAACCGCCAGCATTGATCGTGGCTATACTGACGAGTAGTAAAGGTTGAGAAGCCACGGTCTTCTTTTGTGAGAATGTTATGCTCCGGAAGGAGTCCGCTGAACGGGATCGGGCCGGGAAAGAGCCAACCCCGCTTGAAGGAAGCGACAATGGGGACGTGGCAGAGGTCGTCAGCTCCCGAATCACCGCCGAAGTTTGGTAGAACGGCTCCGACGATGATGGCTTGTACAGCCCTGAATTTTGAGCCGTACCAGCCACGTCTCCAGAGCTTGCTTATGCGCGTTGCATTTCGGGCTTATGGTATAACGCAGCCTCTACCCCATGTAACTGTGCTAATGCGACATGGTGCAAATTTATAGATACGTACCTCAAACTGATCCTTTTCTACTTGCTCTCCTCCGTAAGCAATATAACAGACTTTCTTATTAGGAATAACAGTTGCAGGAAGAATTTCTCCCTCGTGATGACAACGCGCTGCAAAGATTTCATCACCATCTGGGTCGGCTCCCACGCGCACTGCGCCAGGAGGTATGCTCTGCTGCATCAAACAAGCGGGAACCCAACGGTATATACCTGTAAATAAATAATAGGATAACTTTATTACTAAGATCGAGATTTCTGCTACAACATTCAACAATCATGATTCACATTATAAAAATCTGAAGATGTATGTATTTTCATGTTTCGTCATTTCATGTTTCAACCATTATACGATATGGCTTTTGATATCCTGATTGAATAATCAGCGTTCGACGAAAAAAGTGATAAAATCCTGGACATTTTCAAGACGACAGCTTTAATATTTAACATCATAACAAAAATAAAGTCCATTCGCCATAAGAATTTAGTGACGCATCGGTCAGCCCGGTTGGGGCTTGATAGATAAATATAAATAAATAAATAAATATTTCGAACATCTAACATACAACGCCATCTAGTCCCAAACAAAACAGAGCTTGTATTATTGGTACTAGACAACTGATATGAATACATAAATACTTTTTTGTAAATACATACATATTATACATAGAAAACACCCAAACTCCGAAACAAATATTTGCAGATCATACAAACATTTGGTCCGACCCAGGATTCGAACCCGAGATCTCATAAACAGTAGTAGCAAACACTACCACTCGAGGCAGTCAAAAAGATGCATCACTGACTAATAAGATTACAAGTTTTCGTATTAAACGATTATTTCTTGTAAGCTAAATAGTGTGAAGGGGATTCTTATTTCAATTCAAAAGTACGATAAAATGTGTTATTGTTGTTAAATATTTTTAACAAATAGAACAATTAAAAAATAGTTATGGCCAAAACTCTGTATGAAATTAATTTTTTTGAAAGTAAACAAAAAATTTCAATTATTGACGGTAACGGTTACAAAAGTAAGTCTGGATTGGCATTCACCATAAAGAGAATTGGCCTAACTTTGCCGAACGACACACATAAGCTAATACTACTTAGAGCTAGCACCTTCATAGCATACCTACATTACTAATATTGAGAAAGAAAATGATAGTACGCTTATCAAATAATAAAAATAAAACAATGTTTCAATGTAGCAAGTTAATTTTATCATGAGTTTTTATCTATAATACTTAATGTCTTGGATAAGATTAATGATATTGTTGATGCATAGAATCCATAAATACGTTACAATCAAAACTCCAAACCCTTATCAATTGAATATATTGAAATTAAAAAAACAGCAGTCCACAGTGATTTTGACGAAACATATACTGTCTTTAATCATGAAATGGCGGTGTATCGTAATTTTGGCAAATGATTTTAGGTGTCGAAAGCAGATATCATTTTATTTACTCATTCATTATACTTTATGAATTTTGAAATGAAAAGAATATATCTCAACAAAAACACATTTATACTTTTTTACAGTGGTTTTTCATTTTAAGGCTTGACCCCTTTTTAATGATTTTTAGACAAATATTTGTCCATAACAAAAAGAGGTCACATATATACTTATTCTGTTAAGTGTTCAATGTGTATAAAGAAGTTTAATTAATTAAATGGTACTAGTTTGATAAAATTTGACCTTATACTTATCGATGCAGTTTAAATTAATGTAAGTAGCTATGAAGGTGCTGTCTCCTAATATCCAATCCAGACTTACTCCACGGTAACTCGACTGTTTCGCCAGGTAATGTCGGCGTAGTGTTATCTGCGACTACGACCTCATCTCCAGGAGGTGGCTGTACAGGGTAGGGGTAAACGTATGCGGGATGCACGGGGTAGAACATGATGCCCCCAGGATACATGTGTGGAGGATATCCTCCGGGTCCTGGCGGACCAGGGGGGTAGCCGCCACCATATCCAGGAGGGCCCGGTGGGTAGCCGTGTGGAGGAGGATGGCCATAACCATGAAAGGGGCGACCTAGATGAAAATAATGTCAAAAATATTAAATAAACCCTTTTAAAGTTAGAAACCCATATTTTTGTACTTGAAAAAATAGTTATGGAATTCAGAAAATTAAAAAGCACTTTTTAAATTTTAGTCTCAAACTATTTCTAATTTAAGCGTTTACGTTTAGACGTTTGACAATCTGTCAAAGTATAAGCCCAAATGAGCCTACGCATTACACTGTTATGACACAGAATGAGTTTGTGTGTGTGAAATTGTGAATTTCTTTTTCTTGTATTTGAGTCTAAAACGTGCATATGAGAAGATTTCCCTCCGTAAAAAAATTACAGACTGTTTTGTATCAAGAAAAGACGGTATGGCTACTCTACTTCCCTCCGGTCTCCCAGAGTGTGCTGATCCATGACAAAGTAACATTACAATTGGAACTGCTTCTAATTTATTCTTACTAGACAAAACAGTGGTCCATTCGCTATATGAAAATAGTGACATATTGATCAAACCAATGCGTCACTATAATTTTCTTAACATAAATTGGCTTTAAGTATCGTTTTCTAGTTACGTAGAGTTTCAATCAAATTCATTGCTATCTGTTGATATATTAAATGGGTAGTTAGTCAACGTATTTTGCTTGTTTCGCGAATATTACAGAATAATATGAATCCTCTTATTTTTTTAATTTACTCCACTCGCAATCCGTATAGTTTTAAGTAATGTATTACATATTTGCTAGCTATTTCTGTACTATAGGTACATGTTTTTACAATGGAATCATATCTTTCCTTTATATTTCTTTATCATAATCCACGATAATATTGAAATATCAAAGTACTGATACATATGAGGCAAATTATTTGGACAAGTCGTATAAAAATGGATGTATCAAAGCTTTTGAAAGTGTGGACGTACCTTTTACTAATTAATCGCGATAATAATAGGCTTTTTTATCAAATACACAAAAAATACTGTTTCCTTTTTGCCCCACACTATGCAAGTGTATCAAATAGATGTTAATGGCCGTCACAAACCAACTCTTCTACGATGATTTTTTGATTGGATGGAACAAATCGTGGTTAACTATGGTTATGGAAAATAAAAAGAAGAGAAGAGTTTAAATATTAAAACGTGAAGCAAAAAAGCAAAAACTGTGTAAGCCTTTTTGGAGAAGTGCAGAAAGTTACAAAAAAAAACAAATTAATTAAGGCCGATTTTCGACCTCTCGGCGACCACTAATAATTATACAATTATATTAACTAAAAACGCAAGTATGACCTTGACCTTGAATTTTTTTCATTAGAATATTGGGCTCTATGAAATAAAGTCTGCACTTGATGACATTTTAAAAAGCACAATTTTATTCAAACATAATTTATAGGCTTATTAGCTTATGAGGGGATTAAAAGAAAATCTGTGGTGACTTTTTAATAGCGCATTGTTGGTACTTTTCCAATCCAGGTGATACATATTGCTGTAAGCTGTATCCCTAAGATTAATAAATAATATGATAAAATAATTAAAATATTTCTAGAACTTACTACGATATTTAAACAATGATTAGGTTCGTTTTACAATCCCGCTATGAAAGAGATTATTGTGGTACATCCCCTCTATCATGCATTAGATAAATCCGCTATGTACTGCTACACTTATAAAAATTATTGAAATCGATTCTCTTTTATTCCGTATTATTAATATTCAACATCAGTCATAAAAATACTCTGTTACTCATCAGACCTTCATTTACATTAAAAAAGAAGACCAACAGTTTATTTATCATATTGAAAAGCAAATACTGCATAAAGACAAAAATGAGTAAGACGATGGCAAACATGTTTAGTATTATCACTGAATATTAAAATATTATATTAAACTATATTTTTTTTAATGTTGAATATGTATTCTTAAGGAAGAGAAAGCAGTAAAGCACATTAGTAAAGGTTTCTCATAAATTTCACTTTCACGTTTTGTGAATAATATCGTTTTAATTTATTTACGAAGTCATCAATTTAAACTGGTGTCTTCGATCACAGGAGTGAGCAATTTAGTAGATAAGAATAAATATTGTATACTGAAATATAATTAAAATTAATCACTCACCTGCCATTTTTAAGTTGTCTCAAGATATAGACTAACGCTATTCCACGATATACCTGCACCTATTTTATCTGAGATTTGATAACAGATGATAGCGAACGGCTACGGAGTTAGATAGCGGTTTTGTGGTATTGTATGACTCGTCAAGGAGTGTCATAATTTTTGCACAATAAAATGATTAATAGACAAACTGGTAGAGAATGCCTAGCGTATCGGAGAACATGTTAAGCCGTCGGTCACAATTGTCATGCGATTCTTTGGCAATCGTTACAGGTAGTTGCTACCGAAAAAAGGTTCTGAGAAAATATTTAGATATGTCATATGATTAAACACACACACATAGTTGACGTGACCGCTGTTAATGTAAACACATGTTTATTCATCTTTTCTTTCCAGAAGCATCTACACAATGTCTATGTAATATGAAAATCAACAATCAAAACTGATGTGGTGTGGCGACTTCCACATACATTGCAATAGAAATATACTACAGCGCCATCTACCGGAGATACACTGAACTACGGAATAACGAAGGAAACTGAGAAACTAACAATCCTACATCGCGCAACAGAAGTTCTCGCGCTGATTAACATATATACAACTTCCCAATATTAACCGTTGGGCAGTGGCCCGCCAGGCATGATCACCTCGCCTAGTCGAAGGATCCTTCCTTGGTGTTGGAGGGACATGACACGCGTTCCTCCGCAGAGGTATATAATACGCAAAAACGACATGCATTAAACTGATTTTTTACATTCATACATTCTTCAATTTAAAAATGACTCAATATCTTATCTTTAAGAATGAGTTACCTTTCAATTAATAAGAATTTTCGTGAGTAGTTCATTTTGTTGAAAATACGCAGACAGTTTCAACCACGTGTACAAGGATGCTCTAATAGTTTTAAGCCACACGAGAACTTTTTTTCTAGGAGTAAATCGGGTTCCCGTGCCGGTGTGATATTTGATAATCAATAATAATTCGTCTGATCATTTAAGCTTGCCTCCAGCGTATCTTCGAACTGAATTGCAAAATTATGTAGTAAGTTTCGTATAGCTATTGCGTTAAGTATAAAGATGGATGAAAGGATGACGGCTGCCAAATACCGAATATCAAACCACGTGGCGTGCAATTGGAGAGGCCTATCTCCAGTGGACTGCGATAGGCTAATGATATTAATGTTAAAAACTTAATTTATACTGCCAATGTTACAGTGCTGAGTCCTCAGTTCGCTTCCCGAGATGTTTATTACTTTAAAGTTTACGTACAACAAATGTTATTACAGAGGTTTTTTTCATCCTTTACTGACCCGTATAATGTTCGAGTGTAGATTGATATAGCTATATATCGACACATAAGCAAATACACAATCATCACGGAAGTCTTGAGTAGTCCATTGCACCAACAATAACTAAACTATAATGTAAGAAGACCACTACTAGGAACTGTGAATCTTACCTGTTTTTTGCAAAACTTTATCTTTCGTATTAATAGCCTAGTAACAATCTTTATCGAGGACTATTTTTTTCATTTCATTCATTGAAATTCACATATAATACAGAAATATCCCCGTGTATTTACCGATACTACAAATGAATGATCTTGTAATATATTTGAAGAAGTAAAGCAAGTTAAAAAGCCCGTGTGGCTAGGGATTAAAGACACGGAGTGTGACCACTTCTTTGGATTCCGTGAGTGTCGTAAGAATCGACAAAGGCATAAAACTAGTTTGTCCAACAGCGTTTGTGTTTAAAGAAAAAAAGCTTAAAACAAACTCTAAACCAACCCATTAGGTCAGCGTAGTTGTAAACGAAAACCTATTTTCCGAGGATAGACTATGTGTAGTAGTGGACTATTATTTACTAAATTATGGTTAAACAAGTAACTAAAAATTCGTAAATAATATCTACTAGAAACCCGCCTCGGCTTCGCACGGGGTCTTTACGGAACATATAATAAAGCCCATGTTACTTTGGGAAATTGTGCGGCTTAATTTACTCCGAAGTCTTCAACAAAAATCGTAATATTTTAGACTACCTGAGCCCCTAGGTACACGGTAACGCCGCGGGGAAAAGTTAGTCTAAAAAAGTAACCTAAGTTACTCCTTATATCAGCAGCTATCTGCCACAGTCCCGTCAAATTCCAGTAAACATTCAGAAGATTAACCGGAACAAACAGACAGAAAGACAGACCGACAGACAAAAATTATATGAAAAAATGCATATGCATAACCATTTTTTACTAAATGAGTAAAAAGTGGTTATTTTAATATTACAAACAGACACAACTTTGTTAATTTGTTTAAATAATTTACTAAAACCTTATATACTAAAACCTCCCTAGAAAATCACACGATGTATTGGTAAAAACCGCAGGAATATCCTTGCAGTAGTTTTTAAGTTTATCGCAAACAGACAGATAGACAGACATGGCGGAGGAGTTGGTTTTATAATATTTAGTGATAGGTATGTGTATTCAGGTGTGTTTTTAGGTATACCAGTTATAACTCAATACTGACTAATGCTTAATTAGCGTCGAGTTAAATGACTGGAACGCAATATTAACTGTCCTTGATAACGATGCTTACTATCCCGGTGCTGCAGTGGTAGCATATGCGACTATTGAGAGTGAGGTCTCGCGTTCCATGATCGAGAACGAATGAAAGAATGGAGAGAAGAAAACGTTTATATGTTCAGCAAAAATTAGATGGCTCTGTGTGTCAGATGTTGGAATACAGAGTTGTTGAGTTTTTCTCATTGTGGATGTGCTAATAATACCCCTTTTTTTATTTTTACGTGTGGAAACCCCCTCGGGCCTTCACCCCACCGGGGTTTGCGGCGGGGCGGTATGTCGGAATCGAACCGACTAAAACGACTCGGTGTGCCACTCTGCGCCTGAGGCGGGAGACATCCGGGAACCGCTTTCTTACGCCGTCCGGACCCCTCCCAGCGCCTGTCCGCACTGAAGCGGACACCGTCCCCTGATGTTATANGGTATGTCGGAATCGAACCGACTAAAACGACTCGGTGTGCCACTCTGCGCCTGAGGCGGGAGACATCCGGGAACCGCTTTCTTACGCCGTCCGGACCCCTCCCAGCGCCTGTCCGCACTGAAGCGGACACCGTCCCCTGATGTTATACTCTCAATTTAGGCGACGTACGGCATACGCGTAACGTCTCCCCCTCGCGGCTGGCCTGTGAAGCGGATGGGGGGGAAAACCCGTCCCGCCCATCCGCGGCCACACTCAGGGCGGCATGAGGCGCTGATAAGTGCGCCTCCGCCGCCCGGTTCGCCGGCGACGGATTGGATCCGAGTGGAGGTCGTCCTTCCGGGCCTTCTCCGCCACACCACACCCCTGATTTAACCTAAATTGGGGTCCTGCGACCGATATCTCCTCGGTCGTGTCTGATAGCTGTCCCATCGGATTATGAGAGTAAAGGAACAGATAGTGCACCTGTGATTGTAAACTATAATATCTCCGGCGTAGTTGATCGGTCTCACATCATACAACAACAACAGCTGGAGTACATTATTGTTACGTCTGAAATATATGTACGATGTGTACATCATCAATGCCGGTTTTATCATAAGTTCCCAACTTTATGCGTCTACTGTGGGATTTGTGCTCTAGCGATTATAACCATCAACTTTTTTAAGTCAAGTCGGTATTCACTCGTGTGTTACGAGGTAAATTTTAGTTGAATCCAATTGTCACGTAAAGAATCATAATAAACACAAATTTTAACAAAAAAAACGACTTCAAAAACTGTACTAAATTGAAATGAGACCACACGAGAAGCACCAGCTTTCACATATAAAGAGAATCATCAAATCGGTTAACATAGTCGAAAGTCATGAGGTAACAAACATAAAAAAAACATTCGAATTTATAACCTCATCCTTTTTTGAAGTCGGTTAAAAATAAAACCACTTGTTTAAAATAACTTCATTAGGGTTTTGTAGTCACCTGTCATAGAAATCAAGTTATATTTAAATCACTGTAGTATCATTTTTTAATATGTACCTACAACATACTCGTATGGGCAAGGGAGCAGAATGTCAAATGTCAGATAAATATTTATTTATTTAATGAATTAATCTATGTATATTTGAAGCGACTGAAACAACATAAATGTACGTCGCGATATCCTTTAAAAACACTAGTGACCATAAATCATAGTAATACTTGTCGATGCACAGGAAAAGGCTTTCTTTAATTTAAATTTATTTTTTGTTAATTTCTAATGCGTAAAATTTCTTATACCAAGCCTACAGGTTTTCCATACGGCTCATCACAAGTATTTTAATTTCCACATGACTTGAGCGTTTCCTTCACAACATTAGAAACATTAATAAATTCTTTATATATGCGTTCGGCGCTATTTTTTACATCATCCATTGAAGCATACGTTGAGACGAGGTCATGGAGAATATTAAGAACAGTGTCTTCCAATTGCATATGATTGGGTCTGTCACTGGTTTCTGCCATCTGGAGAGTTATCATTACCTGGAGAATAAATTGAGGTAAATTTAGAATGTGTATCCGTGTTATTTTTTCTTGATTGTGTGCGGAACTGTTCAATATACTGCCAGTTGGTCAAACCGACCAAAAACCGCACGCAGTCTAGAAGCCGGGGAACCCGGTATAATCTAGAAAGGAAATCCGTGGAGCCTCGAAGTACCTCGGCTTACCCATACTGAGTGGGAACCCTAATGTGCGCTTTCTACTTTTAAAAGGATGATCCGTAGCGTTTGCTTCTGCTAGGGTGATAGCCGACCTCACTTATAACCCACAGGCTGGCACTCATAGAGGACAGGGATCGTTCTGCTACGTCTGGCGTCTGAGAACATAACTATATCATAAAAAAAACATATTAGGGTTAATAATTTTCACTAAAAACTGTTCGCTGTGTAATGACAGTTTTGTGAAGCAGGTATTTCCTTTCGAGGTTTGCTTCTGGTTCCCCGACTCCTAATACCCGAGGCGACATGCGATTTTAGTCGGCTCGAGTCTGATATGCCACCAGACGGTGGTATACGTGGGGATTCCCGCATGAAAAATAAAATAGGTTAGTACAGCCCCGGTCGACCGGCCCGTTCGTGCTGAAATCAGCGTGACTCTACACCCTCAAATATATTAGAGGTCTAATTCGCGCCATATACAGTACTTCAACTCCTTCTTTACTTTTAGCTAGTACCCTACTAACCTTACTCTTCCAACTGTCTAACGCCTCCCCTGCAACCGTACCACGCAGCGACAATCCCGCTTTTTGTAAATTATGCCGTAATAATATCAGATGATAAGAGCGGCACACATCTGAAACACATCAAGCATAATAAATAACAATGACTTTTATCCATACTCCATACTAAAATTATAATTTAAAAGTAACTCTGTGATTCTGTTACGCTTTCACGGCAAAACCGCTTCACCGATACTTGAGCAAGAACATAGTCTTCTCTTTACTGCGGTTATTGACATACAAGCTAGTTCATTTATAAATTTAGAACGAAGTAGAGTTAGCTAAACTGTGCTAAACGGCTGAACCGATTTTAGTGATCACCAGTTTTATGGATACGTTTCGACTACGAACAGTATAAAATATCAAATACATAGCAATAGTATTTTACTATTTTAATAAAATCTTTACAGAAAGAAACAGTACAAAGGAAACATGTCGTATTTTGACTGACTATTATATGGTACGAAGTTTGAACGATTGAACCTATTGAAAATTACTTTACCTTTTTTACAATCTTTTTCGTCTTCTTCGTTAGGGCAATCTTTTTTTCCATTACAAATGGCTTTTACAGGAACTGTTAAGTTGTTAATATTGCACAAGTATCTGGTAAGAAAAGGCTCGGCTCTACAAGCAGCGTGGCACTTTGGAGGACACCTTACTTGTACACAAGTGCCATTTCTACAATAACATCCAGCCATTGGTACCACGTTTTCATTTCCTGTATGCGATCGCTTCAGTGCATCGATCATTTTTTCATTCAAGAATACCAAGAAATCGTATGTCTGATCTAATTCTTGCAAATTTGAATGTTGCATCGCACCTGAGTAAATGTTAACGAGCATTTTAAAAAAATCATCTCTACTAACTTGGACTGCGTGTAAGTCTACATCAGAGCTTGTAGTTAACTTCTGTAACCGGCGTGCTAAGCCTGACAGTGCCGCCATCTTAATTTTACTATGTTCATACTCTCTTGATATTGTTTTCAAAGACACTAAATTTATCACCTCATTATACAAGGCATTTGCTCCAAATTTATTCATACTGGATCCTAAAAACAAAAAATGTGCTACAGATATATAAAACCAAAACAGTACGTTTTTAAGTTGAGTCTTGAAGATCAAACTTACCCATAGCACACGATGTTTCATCGCTTTCATCAAAACAATCTAGTTTACCATCACATAGCTCACTTAAAGGAATACTTGGTTCACCGGAGACAGACTGACATCTCAACCGAGCTAATCCAAATTTTTGCCAACATATTCGTTTGCATGTAGCGTTACAATTATTCGATGCACAAGTATCGCGCCTACAATGGCATGATATACGAAGATTAGAGGATACATTTTTGTCTTGAATATTAGGAATCTCACTATCCATATCTCTACGTGTCAACAAAACATTTTCTTTTGCTTTCCCGTCAGAAGGTGAACAAAGATTTATTTCCAAAGCCGATGACAGTGAGCTCACTAGTGAAGTTACATCACTGATTGTCTTTTTCATAAAAAAATTGTCTCCGTCTTCTATCGCTTTGGTCGTTATGTTATACTTTTCTGTGGGTGGTTTGTAATTTCTCAAAAAATCCAACTGTGATAAGAGCATGTTCAATAAAAATTTATGATGGCGAGAGAAAATAGGAGTACCAACCAACGGCTGCAAACATTTTGTGGTGATAGATTCAGCTACATCTGACATCAAACTTATTGATTGTTGAATTTTATTTATGACTGTAAAATGTAATAATAAGAGTTACATAATTATTATTAAATAAATGAAGATATGATAAGTTATCTTTTAATTTTTAAAATGTATGGTAAAAGAAAAAGATAAGCTTGAACTTTTAAGCCAGCTTGAATGCTGGATCTCGTTTTTAGATTTTGATAACGAAAAAATTAACATAGTAAAAACAATACAATATTATGATGATTTCAATAAACATAAGAATATCACTGTTAAATATTATCTCCTGAAATATTTTACTCTTAAGTATTACTTATAAAATATTATATGATACCTTTATTAGTACAATTTGTTTCGTCAGCTTCATTCCAGCAGTCCAACGCACCATCACAAAGTTGCTCTAAAGCTATATTTTTTCCATCACCACAAGGCAACTTGTGCAAAGAATCTATGCGAAGACAAATTCCATCCACCATTTCTGTACAACGTGGATCAATAGAAGATTCGCTTAAAACTTCAGCGAAAAATGCTTTATATCGCTTAATTTGTTTCATACTCATTTCGTATGTTTCATTATAACCAATGTCCTTCCCTACCTCAATTTCCTCTGACTTCGTGTCAAGCGTTCGTCTGTTTTTTGATGCTAGTCTGTTCATAGACAATTCTAGCCCTTGGTTTATAAGCTCAGTATACGCTTTCAGGTCACTATGTTGATCGTGAATTTGCAAGTGTTTTCTTTTGGAAGAAGCCATTATCCTTTCTTCGATTTTCTTTAGAATTGCTTTCTTCTCATCTAGAGTTTGTGAATCTCTGAGATAGGATTTTGCAACTAAATCTATTTTATTTGCTATATCGCGTATTATCTTTTCTTTTGCTTGAGGATCAAAAACTTTACGATTAGTCTTGCCTTTTTGAGATTTATTATTAATATTTTTGTTTCCAAGTCGTGTTGCTTTAGGTTTTTTAATCATGTTATAGTCTTCTTGTTCATTACTGTGAATTAAAACATGTTCAGTTCCTTCAATTTCATTTTTATTTTTTTCATGAAAGTCATGTACCTTTTTGTTTTTAGATTGTGCTTTGTTTTTAAATGCCTGCATGATAATTTTGACATATTTGTCTCCGTTCGCCAAATTTTTTGCTGATCCTTTTAACTTCTTTTCTATTCTTTTCAAGATAATATTCCTTTTTTCATCTGATATTTTAGATAACGAATCTAACGTCATATTGGAAACTTTATTAATTATTTCGTGTACAATTATGGCTTCCACTGTACTACTGTTCAGAGCTTTTTCTTTCGCTGAAATATAAAATGCTTTTTTACTGTCGTTAAGGTATACATCTCTCATAGTTACACATTAATTTTATTAATGTGAGATATATTTTTATTCTAAATTCTGATAATACTTTGGTAATCTTCAGTAAAAAAAGTCTTGACATATGGGGTCTAAAATTCATAGTTTAATAAGATTTTGTCGTTACGCATATACTTTCAAAGTCTTGAAGGTTTAAATTTTTTTTTTAAAATAACTATGTATTGTATTTACCGTAACTGTAGTTTGTAGAAACAAAAACCACTAAAAATAAAAAATAAATCCTCATTATGTATGAGTATTTATGCCGCCGAATCTAAAAATGAGTTTTTGTTTTCTTTTATTGCAGTAGTTAAATAATCATTAAGCGTTTCGTAATAGGTTATAAAAATTAATTAATATTTAATTGGGTAAAACACGTTGATAAATTAAGAAAGAAACGAAGTTGGGGCTGTTTGCAGCATCCATAGGCCTCTGATGCCATGAACGTGTTACTTATTAGTAGCTTATTAATGTTAATATTTTTCTATGCAGGGTTATATTATTGTATTGATTATGATATTTATAAGTACCATGTATACATTTGAATTTTCATTTTGAAGTGGCTTATTACGAAGTGGTTTCAAGGTTTCAGAGCCACCCTGATTTCAGTACGAATGGGCCAGCTCGACCGGGGCGGTACTGCCTTCTAACAGAAGATCAACCTAAAGATCAACCTAAAGTAATAGCATTCGTGCCGTCATGTTTCTATGGCGAGTGCGAGACTGGCTGCCCAATAATGCAATAGCATCTCAATGGGCCGTAGTTAAGGTCACCATGCTGCATTGTTGCATTGTCTGCATTCGCAATGAGTATGACAACCACTACTCATAGAGTCTGCTCATGTTTTCCATCAGGCAGAGTAAAGTCACTTTGGCAGTTCAATACATAAAAAAACCGACTTGGCTAACACATTTCAAAGCTCAGCAATAAGAGCTAGGTGCTCTATAGATACGTGACCATTCTTAACATATTAAGACATTACCGCGCCTCAGAAAGTACGCTAAGCCGTCGGTTCCGGTTGCCATACGAACATACGTAGTAAAATGTACCCTGTAGACATAACTATCAAGGAGTTTCTTCTACTATTTACCTAATTACCTACATCAAAGTAACGCATTTTGGTGGTGAAAAGCTGCAGACAGGGTTCTGTAGAGTGCCTTGAGAGAGGAATATCGCCAGCAGTTTACTTCAACGGACTCACGATGATGCTCAACGCATTCTTTCTTGTGACTGTACCATGACACATATTCTAAAAACAAGATATTATTACACTTACTACTACGTAATCGGCAGTCTTATCGACAATAGGTATATTAAGAAGTGTAGAAACTAACAATTTATCAGAGATATAATAAGATTATTTTATTGTGTGCGCATATCGTGCGAAGGTTTCAATGATGACCTTCGCGTCGGTATGGACCAGCCCTCTTAGCCAAGTTGCATTCTACCAACGTAAACTTTATTGGAAAACTAACAAATATATGGGAATGACGCCCCTTAATACAAAGGCACGTGGTCAAAACAAAATATTAACTAATAATGCATGGATATAGACACGTTAACGGTCATAGAAAGAGATAGAAGGAGAAGTCACCTGCAACTTAGCTAGGGGGTTATTGTTGTCACCCAACCAGTCAGGGAAAGCAAGTTTCAGAGAACCCTGGTAAACCTTAGCAGCTACAATATCACGTACAAAGTTCTTTGACCCTCTTCCATCACTTGTAACTCGTGGGTTGAAGACGTCCCTAGACGGTTTTAGTCATTATATATATATATTCTGCAGATTTTTATTTCGTACTTTTCTGATGCTAATCATTATAATACATGATGTTTTTCATTTATTAATTTTAAAGTTAATAAACATTTGCATGCCAAAACATGACTGAATATGGTATGATAAAAAACAACCAATGTTACACCTGGTACTAACTTATGTTTTATGAAAATAAATTTCATTTCAACCTTCGAACTTGTTCAGTCTTTAGGTTGTGGACAACGGATACCATCCACTCTGCGAAAAACTGATATTCGGAAAAACTGGTCTAAATAATATTGGAAAAACTAAGGTAAGGCAGGAAAAATTCATAATTTCTCCTAAATAAAATGCTTTCGTGAACTATATTCAATTGAAAGGGTATGGGTACAGAAAATTTGCTTAGAGTTCATTGAATTTCGGCTGTGCATATAATAATTGCATCAACTCGTAAGATAATGAAGTTTACATTGTCAAAAAATGATTTTGTTTAACTTTATTGACGTGACGCATCGTCAGCAAACAGTGATAACATCTTGTGTTTAAAAGGAATGACGACAGTAATCAAGAACCACTAAAATTATGTATTTTTCTGATGAAATGAGGTTCATAAAGTATAACATTTTTTGTATTTTCTTTAGTATAAAGTGAAAATTGTTTATTTGAAGCAAAAATAAAACAAACCCAAGAACATAGCACTCATCTCAAACTACGAGTGTCATTTTTATCTCAGCTAATGCCCGGGGCTCTTGAAAATTATCTGCCTATATTAAAATTACTCCCATAACTCCGACTTCATGAACAGCTCGTTCTTTGTACAAGCAGTACTTCTCTGGAATGCGCTCCCGCTCGAAATCAGGAAATCCACAACCCGTTTTACATTCAAAAAGAAAGTACACGAACTCCTTCTAAATAAACTGGCAGAACTGTCTCGTCCATAACAAACCCCATATTCCTGTATTCATAGTGTATATATGTGATGTATATGTGTATGTATATATATAATACTATTTATATTCGTATATATTTGTATTCGTGATGTGTATGTAGTGTTACATTAGTTTAATATGAAACCTCTATGCACCTACCTCACAAATTTTCTACACCACCCGAAGGTTGACTGGAGGAGAATGCCATGGGCATTAAGTCCGCCGATGTACAGGTTTAGTGCATAAAGTTTTTTAAATAAATAAAATAAAATTATGAGCGTACTAACTTTCTATTACTGGTCCTACGTTTAAAAACTTTTTCATTATATGTATACCATCACGCTACGAGCAATAGAAACTAAGTACAAATGGAAGATGAGACGAAAATGGAGAAAAAGTTTTCGCTGGCATTTCTCGTCATTCACGTTCCATACTTTTGCTGTACAGCTGTATCATATTTCCATGTCAGAAAGCTCTGTCTTCTATAATACAAGCCAGTCTAACACGAAATACGTATGTTCTGTAATCCATTTTGTTTGACTTTAGAGTTATAAATTGCATGTCTAATATAAATAATAAAAAATAATTAGGTTTAATATAAACAAAGAGGCTCATCTTCATAGCTTCTTTTGTGATTGGATACCAGGTTTTATTATAGATATGTTGCTTTTGTAAGGTGTTGGTAACCTTGGTTAAGGTTTCCAACACCTTACAACAAACCAACAAAGGTGGCAGTCGTATTACCTGTATATACTTCTGCTCGTTTTGCTCTTTCTAGTACAGTCTATCTAGAAATATCAATAATTAATCATGCTTTTTGGAAAGTCGAGATTTTATTACTAGTTCAGTAATGTGACTGCAGGTAACGTATGCGACTGTTGAGCTTGAGGTCTCGTGTACGGTTCCCGGGTATTTGTTTCAGAGTTTGGGTGTTTTTTATACACACATGTATTATATGCAAGTATTTATAAAAAAGAACATATGTATTTGTATCAGATGTCTAGCACCCATAATACCAGCTTTCTTAGTGGTTGATGTTGTGTCGTCCGGAATATAAAAAAATGGGACTATTTCAGTAAAAGACATACGCAATCAATAACAATTCCATGACCTGTACCTGTTGATTTATACCTTTAATAAAAATAAACATAATAACTTATAAGACAACTTCTATTTATTACAAGACTTAAGTGCGTGCTTGAACATATTAGATACTGATATGAATCCATTTATATCCATATAGTTCGTCCCACTAGTGTGTAGCATCGAAGAGTAGGCTTCAAGCACTGCACGAAGAGTTCCGCCAACTTTTTCTACCAATGTTTGGCGATTAGGCTCCTCATTTTCGGTAGTAATTAAAGTCTGCATCACCTGAAAATAACTTATTTTCCTCTTAAAAGTTAAGGACGAGGTTCAATTCATTCATGCTTTTCTAGAAAATCAATTCGAATTACACGTGCAAGAGGTATTCGCTATCTTCTTAGACCTGCCATTAATATTGTTAGAAAGAGAAACAACATTTTTTTATTGTACGTAACATTTATAACTATTACAGTGTGTTAGTTTAATTCAATGTATTAACTAAAATGGAAACCTAAAGTGGAATTATTGTCTTCAAGTATCTGAAATATGAACGAAACCGTAACTTACCTTGGTCTTCCAAACTTCTAACACTTTCCCAAAAACAATTTCTTTTAGTAATTTTTCTGCTCTTTCTACATATAGACGTAAGTTATCCAGTTGACGTTCCCGACAAACCTCTGTTAAAAACAATGTATTGTAGAAAGCTGTTTGCAAATTCAATTGTTTGAACAACGATATGGTTCTCACAGAAAACCGGCGTGAAACAGCGCTTGCGCTGTTTCATCGAGGAAGTGAGGATACCGGAGGCCTATACCCGAACTAATCCCCCGATCCCCCTCCCTCGATGACAATGCACTAATGACGCCTCTGGTGTTGTCCATGGGCGGCGATAATCGCTTACCATCAGGCGATACGTCTGCTCGTTTGTCCCGTACACCATAAAAAATCTATAAGTATATACAATAACTTCACTGTAAACGAATGATATGCTACAAAAAATATATCAAATTACTAGCTGACCGGCAAACGTTGTTTCACTATAAAAATAAAAAAATAATTAGGGGTGGACTACCCTTAACATTTAGGGTGATTAAAAATAGATGTCCGATTCTCAGACCTACCAGATATGCATACAAAATTTCATGAAAATCGAGCTATTAAAATCACTCACCATGTCTGCAGTCTTTTTCATCATCTCCACTAGGACAGTCTTCACTACCATCACAAACAACTTGTATATTCACAAACGTGCTGTTTCCATTACATTTATATTTAGTAAGAATTGGTTCTGTTAAACAAAACTCTTTACACCTACGAGAGCAAACCTTGGATCCGCAAACGTTATTTTTACAGTAGCATTCTGCTGATAATTGTACGTGTTTGTTCCCTGTGTATGAACTTTTTAGTGCTCTTATCATATTTTGATTCAACAAGAGTAAAAAGTCATGGGCATTGTTTAACTCACGAGTGGCACTCACACCGGGCCATAGCTCTTCGAATAATGCAACAAGAAATTTAAAATATTTGTCTCTTAATATCTTGATTGTATTTATATCAGGATTTTGGGTTCTTGTTGTTAAGTTTTGTAGTTGGCTAACTAAGTCTATCAAAGCTTCTATCTTGTCTTGTCCATGTGTTTGAGCTATTACTTGTCGTGATAAAATTCCAAATAATTCGTTATAAATAGTGTTAGCTTTGTGTTTATAAGTTGAGGATTCTGGAATAAAATTATAATTTTTAAACCAGTTAAAATATAATATATAAAATGTCGCAATAATGACATCATTTTTGTTGAACTCTAATAGTCACGCTATTTTAACAAAAGAAATGTAGGTGTTCTTGTAGAACAAGATATTTTATTAATTTAGTATCATAACTATTTCGTGGTACAAAATTTTTACTTTTTTAGTGTAGATTAGATACAGCACAGTGCGATAACAGACGACCTGATCATCCTCATTTGTGGTCCTATAGATTATAGATAAAAGATTTACGATAAATCTTTTTCAGGCAATTCAATAAATTCTCGACTACAATTTTCCCACTATTTATTTATGACTAATGATCTCATATTGTGTCTTATAACAGAATAAAGCAGTCGTTAATAAATTCCAACATCTCCAGAGATTAAATGAATAGTTCCCAGATGGGGTCAAGGGCTGGAGTGTTTTCATAAGACGTAAGGCCAACATATTTCCTATTTTTTTTATGTTATGGGAGGCAAAAAAGCTGACGTATCGCCTGATGGTAAGCGATTACTGCCGCCCATGGACACCCGCAACATCAGAGGCGTCAGAAGTGCGTTGCCGGCCTTTTAAGAAGGAGTACGCTCTTTTCTTGAAGGTTTGGTGGTCGTAATAAATAATAACATAAATGTGTTGTAATAATATACGCACGCAATATGCTTTCACAATCTCACGTTAAGAGACTCCTGACTTCCCACCGAAATCAATATCAACAGATGTAACGCATTTTACTATGTTCTCTTATCGATATCTTCTATTCTGCATAGTTAGAACCAGCATCAATAGCCTAACACATATAAAAGCTTACGATATGCCAACTGCTAATCAAAAAAACCCTTACCTTGCATACATGATGCTTCATCGGTTTCATCTATACAGTCAATTTTGCCATCACAAATATAATCCAAGGGAATAGTCGTGGTTCCTGTGATAGATGGGCATATAAATTGATTTAGAACGTATACTTGCCAACAGATACGCCTGCAACGACTATCGCAGTGATCTGTTCTGCAAAACTGATGGTTACAAGTACACGATATTGGAGACCAATGGACATTCTTGAATTTCTCATTATTATTATCCATAAATATTTCTAAATCTTCTTCTAGTTTTAAAATGTTTTGAGTGACCATATCATCAAATTCAACGGGCTTGCAAAGGTGGACTTGAAAAGAGTCATATATTGAGCTTATTTTATCACATGATCCATCACCGTTAATGTAGATATACTTCAACTCCAGTCTTAACATATTTTTCCATTTCTTTATTTGTTCGAGAAACGAGTTATCTCTCATACACTGCCTTGAAGTTTCTGCTTCCAATAAAATCGTGTTTGCTAATTGAATTTGGTCTACGACTGTAAAAGGATATACAACGTCTTATATATCGATATCTAATATACATGCTAGCTGACCAGGCGAACTTTGTACCGCCCAAATTTTGCTGACATCATCAGCAGCATCACCAAATGAGTCCAATTGTGTTTTTAAAACATCCAGGCACCGTAGAGTTAGGTGACCGATACACGTAAAGAAGAATTATCTATACAAATAAATAAAAATGAATTGTCTTTTGAAATATGAAAATAGCCGCTTTTTACTAAATGATACATGATGCATATACCAAAATACCATTTTTTTTAATTTTTGTCTGTCTGTCTAACCGACTGAATGTTTATTTTTTCGGTGTGTCGGCTAATCTTTGAACCGATTTTGACGGGATTTCACTGACAAATAGCTGATGATACAAGGAGCAACTTAGACTTCTTTTTTTAGACTAGCTTTGACCCACAGCGTTACCTGGGATTATTGTTGTACCGCGTGTAACGCCGCGGGGCTGAACTAGGATATAAATGTAAATGTTGTCCGGTCGATGGTGCTGTACGGCGCACCGGTGTGGGTGTCAGCTCTGACCGCGCAGAATAAGGCGCGCCTCTGGCGCCCTCAGAGGGTATTGACGGTCAGAGCCATACGCGGATACCGCACTGTGTCGACCGAGGCGGCGTGCGCCTTGGCCGGTACACCCCCGTGGGATTTGGAGGCGGAAGTGCTCACCAAAGTTTATCGACGAGTGGCTGAATTCCGGGTGGAGAGTGGCGTCCGCCCTCCACCCGAAGAGGTACGCGAGTGGCGTGAAGCCGCCCGTCGAGCCTAGATGGCTCGTTGGTCTTCGCGGCTGGAGGCTCCACGTGCTGGTTTCGCCACCGTGGAGGCCCTCCAGCCGGTCATCCTCGAGTGGGCAGAGCGGCAACACGGGACCCTTTCCTTCCGACTGACGCAGGTGCTTTCCGGGCACGGTTGCTTCGGGAAGTACCTGCACTCGGTCGTCAGTACGGAATTGAGTCCCGNGGCAGAGCGGCAACACGGGACCCTTTCCTTCCGACTGACGCAGGTGCTTTCCGGGCACGGTTGCTTCGGGAAGTACCTGCACTCGGTCGTCAGTACGGAATTGAGTCCCGCCTGCCAAGAGTGCGACTGCAGTGAGGACTCGGCCCAGCACACCCTGGCGGTGTGCCCCGCTTAGGCGCCGCAGCGTCGGGCTCTCACTGCAGTCATCGGAGGAGATCTATCGCTACCGGCCGTCATACGTCGGTGGCGAGAGCAGTTTTACCGCGGTCGCGACCTTCTGCGAGGAAGTTAAAAAAAAAAAGATATAAATGTAAATGTTAGCGGGTTCATTACTGTCGGTATGGTTATAATATTATGGAACGTGATAGTTTAATTAGTGTAACACGAATTGACTGCACGAATGATGAGTAATTTAGCGATCGTCACGCTGCTCCCTACTGCGCTGAGTGATGTGGGTTCAAAATCCACATGGGTCAATACTTTGTGGATCACACTAAGTTCTAAGTATTCTTTGTACATTCCGTTTCTTGTACGTTTGTAAACTCCACCGCGATTCGCGACTCGTATATTCCTAATGCTGTTGTTGTCTTTTATAAGGAAGAAAAAGTACTAATTCAGTACCTTGCAATGAGCAGGATTCTTCGTCACTTTTATCAGGGCAGTCTATATACCCATCGCAGAGTCTTTTCAATGGTATTGTAGTATCATCGCCACACGTTACAGTTTTTGAACTTTCGATAAGATCACAAATTTTGACAATCACTTGTTCGCAAGTTAACCTCTTTTTTTCATGTCTTTCGTTAAAATTTCTCATAAGTAAACTTGATTTTTTATTATTTGATGGTATTTTTACTATTTTGGTATCTTTAGTTTCAGTAGTCCTTTTAGTTGAAGAACTATATGCTGTTTTGTTTTGGGTATCTTCTGCTATAGTAAATTTTTGAGTTTTGAAGTCACTTGCTTTTTGATTTGTGGGTAAACCTGACTCATTTAGAGTAATGTTTTTGTTGATAAAATCATTTATTTTCTCAGTTTTTTGATATCGGATATAAGAAACTGTTTCGTTGTTAGTTTTATTTGCCATATCAACATTTGGTGTTTTATAATCAACATCTACTTGGAACTTTTTAACGTTGGTATGGTCAGTTATAATATCTGTTTGAGCCTTAGACGATCCTGCCAATTCAATTGTTACGTATTGTTTAGATTTCATATCGAAAACACGAACTGTATTTTTTCTTGTTTTATCTTTGTTCCTGGTATTTGTATTGAATTCATTATAATTTTCTGTAACTTTATGTGTTGTTTTCAGTAAGTTGTTGCCAATTTTGTTTTCATAATTACTTTCTAAGGTATTTGTGGCTTCACTTGTGGGTCCATCAGCGTGTTTCTCTTCAGCTAAAACATGACAGCATTTAAGATTGGACAAAGATAAGTAATTAAGCTTAACTTTAAAATGCTCTAAGATTCTGCACATTCTGTCTGAGTTTTGTTACTCTTCTTCTTCAAGCTTCTGAGAAACAATAGACTAAATATAAAACAGATCATTTGGAATAGTAAATAGTTTTTAAACTACAGTTATTCATAGTTAGTTCATTTCGCAGAGTTTTAAAGTGTTATTAAAAACTAAACAACACAACGAAAGTTCATAAATGTTTCCTGATATTAAATATATACTTATGTATAGTATTGATCTCTAAATAAGACGTGTACCATGGCCAAAGAGTTCTTTACTTAAAAGAAGTATACTAATAAAATAAACCTTCATTTAAAAATATTTTTTTAAGAACTCCACACTTATAACTAGATGTAGTTGTAAAACTCATTATTAAGGTGATAAAAATACGTCGCTATCTGAATTGATATCATTTTAATTAACTTGCAAATAATTATAAAAAATCGATAAAATAGTATGATAATATTAACGAGCTCGAACTGGAGACGCAGTCTTGTAGAGTTTTAAATTAAAATAGCTATAGATATAGCTTTTATTAATATTCCTTAGGAAGGTATTGACACATAGCCTAAACAATTTTCGATTTACGGTCCTATGTTACGATAATATGCAGTACCTGGATGACGAAGCTTTGCTCGGTATTTCTTTTTTGGTATATTTTCTACAAATGTATCCCAGCTTTGAAAATTGTTGGAGATGTTGATTGAAACGAGCACAGGTAACGTCGCGGGACGGAGTTTAAAAAAGTAAACTTAGGTACTCCTGATATCATCAGCTACCTATCAGTGAAAGTCCCGTCAAAATCAGTCCAGCCGCTTCTACAAATGTATACCAGCTAGAACAATCAACCTCGAATCCTTCTGCATACTAAATTTCATGAAAATCGTTGGAGATGTTTTATAGATTTAGAATATATTATAAACGAGCACAGGTAACGCCGCGGGACGGAGTTTAAAAAAGTAAACTTAGTTACTCCTGATATCATCAGCTACCTATTAGTGAAAGTCCCGTCAAAATCAGTCCAGCCGTTTCAGAGATTAGACGGAACAAACAGACAGACAGTCAAATTTTTTTATGTAGGTAAGTATCGTATAAACTTTCAATAATCTCAAAGTATATGAAGTATATTATTTCCGAGGATCGTGCCAAGTGGCATACAATTCGAGGGACCTGTCTGCCAGTGGACTGCGATTAGCTACTTAGATTCTTGTAACGGCTTAAATATTTTTGTTCCTTTTATAGGCTGTATTTGATGTTTAATACAGATAAATATACGATTACTATTTTATGTTGGGGGAATCGAATAAATTGGTACGTTACTTCAAATTATTCGACCAGCTGAACCACGCCACCTCATTTACGTCTTCTATTGCCCGTAGAGTAATAGTTTTCCCCTGATTTTGTAAAATTCTTCATTGGTACTCCGCTTCTAGTGGTCTTAACATGATGATATAGCTATAGCTCTCCCCAATAAATGGGCTTTCTAACACTGAAAGAATTTTTCAAATTGGATCAGGAGTCGTGGAATATCAAATAAAATTTCTTCCACAATAAAATCTCAATTAAATATTATATTTATTTAATGAACGGCAAACTGTGCCGATGTCGACGATTCTGCCAGTGTCAAATGCAATGGAAATTAAGGGTATTTGTATAGTATTAAATTATTTTGCAAATATTCCACATTGGCAGTATACTGAATGAATTGTAAGTTTCGTAACGAACAATGTAACGTCAGACTGTCAAATGTCAACTTGACATTTTTAATTTTATTGTGTATGAAATTCTAACCTAAAACAGTTGTTTTCTGCGTATGTCTACTTCTACAAATCAGTTATAGTTTGAGAAGGCCGAAAATATCGAAAATCATTTAAACAGCTATGACATCCTGCTTAATAAAACTAGCTAGCGTATGTAACTACTATGTACTGTTGGTTGTGGCTATATTTGAGTGATTTTTATGTAAAACTAAAATAATACTTTTTCTACAGCCTACCACGGGCTTGACGAGTATCATAGCAAAATGTTCACCAGTGCTAGCATCGCAGCTTCATACTTCGGCCCCCCTATATAGGGTACAGTCGGGAAAGTATAGAATCACCAAGAAACGTGATAAACCTCTTACTTATGAAATGGCGAACCCTCCTCACTATATCGCTCATCGTAAATCATGGAACTCTTGGAATACGTGTAAGTTTCACAAACTGTTCAAAACCTTATAAATACAAGTATTTTTAGACTGAAATGTTTACAATTTATACAAGATATAGTGAATCAAATTATAAATTAATAAATCACTATATAGTAGCTGGAGGCGCTCATAGCCCAGTTGCACTCGGTGATTAGAAACAATCAGCGAGGGCAAGCAACGACGGCGCGGTCAGTACCTGTATGGGTGACCGCTAGTGGCATGATATCATGAGCGTCTCCGTGATTCGGAGGTCACGTTAAGCAGTCGGTCCCGGTTGTTATCATAGGATAACAGTCGTGAAGCTTAGTTGGAGGCCTTCGGGCGGCTTAAAAACGTCCAACGGTAAGATTACGTAGCCACAACGTTGTCTTGCCAGTCCCCAATCCGCACTTGGCCAGCGTGGGGACGTATGGCCTTAACCCTCTCCTGAGAGGAGACCCGAGCCCAGCAGTGGGACATTATGGGTTGTTGATTTGATTTGATTTTGATTATATAGTAGCTGATAGTTGAGGCTGTTATGGATTGTACCAAAGCTTGTGTATAGGTACTAGAGACTGATTTAAATACATATATACTTTTTCTTTTGTAAATATGTACATATTAAACATAGGAAACACCTAAACTCTGAAACAAATATTTGCAATCATACAAACATTTGGTCGGACTGGGGAATCAAACCAGAGACCTCAATTACAGCAGTCACGTACTATACTAATGACTGTTGATAATATACACACATTGACAATGTAATAAAAAAAATATTAATGTCTATATATATATGGTTCGAATGCCACCTAGGACAAATCCTTGTGTCATGAACACAATCATTTGTTTTGTAACCAAGTGTAATTTATCAGTAAGTATTATTTATAGTGTTTACCAGCAGACTGGTTACCACAGTACGAGCTTTGCCTAGTATGGGATCAGACCTGTGTGAGGTGTGAGAATATTGTTTAAAGTCCGGTGCAGAAGTATTGAATGCAACTTGGTAGAGTGTATATGTGTGATATACAGAAATGGTTTCTATTTATTATTTAGTGTCACATGTCACACAACATAACAAAAAAATGCATTTTATTATAATAGCTGATTTATTTCTATTATTATATTTTACAAATTTAAAGTGAGTAGACTTTTACAACTGTTATATGCTTTTTCTATCCTTCAATTGACATGATTATACTTATTGTGAATAACTTGATAATTTGATTGTTTGTAGCGTCTCTGAAGGATGGGCTTCGCCGTTCAGAAACAGCTGTGGAAGATGAATTTATAAGAAGATTTATGACCGGAACATGGCATGGACTTGTCTGCAGTGAAGTAAGGATTATGTTTACTTTTAAAAGGCTATGGATAATATTGTATTTTTACTTTATTTCACACTAGTATGCAGCAATGAGCTACTCTTAGCAGCATCATGTTATAAGAGCTATGCTTAATGAGGCTTCAATAGCCTTTATAGAACTTAATAACTTTATAGAACTTATTACCTAATACATATAGACAAGTAATTCTTGTAGATTTATATGTATATATAATAAAAACTCGAATCTCTGAAACAGCTCCAACGATTTTCATGAAATTTAGTATGCAGGGGATTTCGGGGCGATAAATTGATTTAACTAGAATTCATTTTTAGAAAAAAACGTGAATTTGTCAATTCCAGGTTATAATCAAGCGTCAATTTAATCACATTCGAGTGGCAGCCATCATCAGGCGTGCGGTCTCTCCAACCAAGATGTACTTCCTTCTAGGCTACTCAGAAGAATTACTAGCAAATTGGCTGCAGTGCCCTGTTACCCTAGAGCTGCAGACTGTTGAGAGTTTCAAAGATGTTGTGTTCAAATATATTTAAAATTGCAGGTCATTTCGTAGTATAAATTATTAGCTTTAATAAAATTATGTATATAGTTATTTTGGAGTTTTCTTTCTTCAATTTTATCATTAGTAAAACTTCAGAAGAATCTCTATACATTTATTACATGACTTCTCAATCTATACCTATGTATTTGCCTATAAGATAGAAGATACAAAATAAAAGACCAGAAATAAAATTCATCTTATAATTTTTGATTCCTTCAAATATACATAATGTATCAACAAACAGAACAGCGAGACGCGGGCCGCTCGGCCGCATACAACAACTGCCACATACACACACGGGCCGGCACACACACACAAGCAAACATCCATCACATCACCGCTCCAACGCCGTACCGAGCCGCGAACGAACTTCTGCACATACGTTTTGTACTTTTATAGATCTTTTTACACTTAACGAGACCCAAACACCGATTGATTTTGATATATTGGGACACTAATTGGGTTTTTTCGGAATTAAACATTTTAAAAAAATACAGATATAAAAAAATTATTAAGTTAAACATTCAAAGCAGACTTAAATCGAAAGCGACAAAGTCAAGCGGTGTTTGTCTCTAAAACTGATAGTCAATGAAACATTCCATTTTAATACGACAATTTTTGTCTAAATTTTTCATAAATGCTTATATGGTGGCTCTCAGGTAAATATGTATTGTCTATCACAGTGTCGTAAAGCATTTGTCCTTACATACTAGTGAGTTAAACATTGCGATCTTATCATTAAATCACCATAAAACACATTTTGTAAACTCGTTAAGGTGCTTCAGAAAATATTTCTTTTTTTTTCATTATCATGATATCTTTTTTTTTAAAGTCACAAACAGTCTTGATATCGAACTAATTCGGTGCCTGTGGAATGTGTGTTAAGATACACTGAGCTATTGTTCCGCGTCTTTTTCTGTGTGCGCAGAAGTCCTAACGGCTGACAATATGCGACGGCTCGATCGTTGTTAAGCATTAATTGTTATCGAAATTACATATTTACAAATTAAATATACACACAACATGAAGGCTTTTCGTGGTTAATTCGAATCATTATCCAAAACTTCAGCGGCATCGTTGAAGCGTCCAGACCTTGCCAGAATGATTGTTTACACCGTGAAGCCTGAATATTTACACAATCAAACTATTATACAGTATGTACAAAACATAATGTTTCCAAAAGGAATAGAAACGAGGCATTGTTACTTTTCAAAAATACGAATCGCCAGCGACAAGTACTGCGAGGTTTCAACGACGCTAAAAACAATTGTTTTTTTTATTTTTATTTTGGATGGCATCAGTTTTGTAAATCAATAGATATACCTAGAGTGAAATATAACAAATGTAATGTGCGATAAAAATTCCTATTTCAACTCTACAAACTGCTAAAACTATTAAGTAAAATTGTCCGTCAAAATTCTATTAAAAATAAAGAGATCATATACGTTCTACAAATAAGATAAACTTGTTGCAATAAAGCTCTATATTATTCATAAGCGATACTTACGCATCGTGGTTCTGTTCTATTGGTTCGTATGAATACTGTAACGACTTATGTCTATCCGTCCGTGTTGTACGGCTATCACATGAAGTGCTTCGTCCGCGTAAGTATTCCACTCATGTGGATGATGTTAAGCCAAATTTTAGTTACTTGTTGCATATTGTTACATTGCTATTGTTCCGAGGTTTTATATAATATTATGCTTCGTAAGATAAAATATATGTAACGACTCGGTAAATGCAAAAATACTACACTTTTAATTCGTTTAAATGGGAAACTTTGAATAGATATGAATACGCAAGTGAACTTAAATGTATCTCCTGTAGTAGTACAGTGCAGTGAAGGCAAATTAGCAGGCTGGAGTTGAGACTGACCCCGGTCTCGTGGAAAGTAGACTTAGGTAAGGAATCTCAGTGGTTTGTGCTCTGGTGGCCGGCTCAGTCTCAACGCCCCGCCCGCCACACTCTTAAATACATACCTACATTAATTAACACGAGATAGTACAAGATCACTATGATATGACATTAAAATCTACTGTACTTAGAAAAATTATACAGCGTCAGTAGTAAAATTTGATTCGTATAAAACTTCATTTTAACACCATTTATCCTAAAAGTAATAATTCAATATACCCTTTTAATGATTTGGCTTATTTTTTTATTCTTCACAATACATCAGATAGATTACAAGAGAGACGTATCACAATTACATTAGTAACATTAAAAATTAAATACAACAGCACCTGTCGTTTGATATACATAATAGTACAATATACTGAATAAAAAACATTCAAAACTAAATTATCCGACATAAATAATTCCGAGGTTAATGACGAACAAAAAATAAGCGTAGATACAACTATGCAGTGGTCCAAATATTGTATGTTTTACTATAATATATATATAAGTGATTTGATTTATTCTTGTAAATATCACTAATTATTCCGATGAAACAACTAACGCTTTACAACGAGAACACGTACTAACGACGCTGACCTCCGGGAAGACGTGCTCAAACGTCACTGTTCACGTCAAAAGTTAGCTTCAATCTCCACGAACCCTAAGCTCACGGGTTAGTTGACATAAGCTGTAAACGTCTGACGTGTGACCGACGTTTCTAACCAGAGATGTGGTCTTCAGAACTCTCATTCTTCAAAAGGTGTCCTTACAGATTGACGGTTTAGTTTTCTAATCGACGCCGTGATCTTTTAAACTCAAAGCACTGATGCCAATCAACACATACCCTTCATACCCAGGCTGATTTTTGGCAAGTCACAGCCTAGAAATTGACCAGATGTAAAAAATATGGAGGAGTCACAGTGTCATTCCCTTTGATCTAAGATGGAGCAGACCAATAAGAGGCTTCGAGACAAGTGACGCGATAACCTCGACTACTAAACTAACGACACTCACACGAACATTTGTACTACGCCAGTATGCTATACCCGCTATTACTAAACGTTGAGACGGTTCACTAACGGACGCCTCCGGGAAATTATTTAAATATAAAAACTTACTAAAACTAAAAAAAATGCATTCAACATCGTTTCGCAAATTTAGATCGGACCACTCGTGAGCAATATAAATACTGAAATGTTTAGACACGATGAAACGGAAACCTTACGATGGTAAAGATAATGATTTAATGAATCGTGATATTTCTTTAACTAAGGAGGGTCTCAATCGCAACGTCATATAATACCTACTTACAGCTAAAGAAGGCGTCCGGTGGTGATGTACCGCGGAAGTAGACCAGTCGTAAAAAAATTAAAAGGCTTACACTAGACTAAAAAACTCTCCACTTACATAAGACAAACGTCTAAAAAACTGACAGGTAATAAGGGGGAATTTGGAGTATATATGTCTCGCTGAAAAAGTTTGTTGGTACATTTGATGCCAAATTAACCTAACACCGACCGTCCGCCGGGTTTTGTTCAACGCCGACACCGCACGACAGTACCGCCACAACTGAACCGAACGTCATCGAGCCTACTACACCTTTAAACATTCCATCTAATACCTAATCCATTAAACGACACATATCGATCAGTGAGACAGTCCACACGACCAAGAAGTTTACGTAACACTGAAGATTTGGGATACGTACAAATGGTTCAATTTAAAATACATCACGTAATACTATATGTAGAAATAGGAAGTGGTAAACAGAAATTATATGGAAGGTTGGGGCAGACAGCGGGCGACCAGAGACGTCACGACACGTGAGGGGTTGTAAGGTATCAGATCAGAGGGCCGAGCGAGACACAGCTATTTCACATCTTCTACCCCTAGTACTTTACAACCGGCTCAGGCGTCGCTATTCTATCCCACCCTGTGTCTGTCTAGGCCATAATAGTCAAGGATGTTCCCGTGGAGATAAGGGCCTAGTACCTGTAGGTGAAGGCACTCTGCAGACATATCCGACTTCAACATGTCTTTAATATACATCTCTATTCACATACAAATAATCCGAAAAGTAACCGCAATCTGGTCTGATTGGCGAATCGTTGATATTTCGCTTGCAGTTGGTTCTAATTGGTTGAAACAAACGCCAATCAACAATCGCACCTATAACTTTATCGTTTATATTGACATAACCAGTTTTACACCAAACTCCTTGCTAGACCTGTACTAGACGCGCAACAACTCACACACATAGAATGTATTCCAACATCGCTGTGTACATTATTCCTATAGATATAAGCGACGATTCACGTACGTAATCTTTAATATATTTATGAAACAACACCCTAGCATCATCATCACAAACATTATCACTTAGGATATTAATTATTTATTGCACTCAAGTGACGTCACTTCATAGGCAGTGTTAGATTCAACAATGGTCTTTCTATAAAATTTTTATAATAGATAATTAAGTATCAAAAATAATTCAAATATTCTATTACATTATTAAAGATTAATGTCAGCTATGTTACAAACCCGGCCGCGCTATGTACCAACTGAATAGCGAGCTGTATACAACGTGCTCCAACCAACATCACAACTCGCATAACAACACAACGATTATATTTAATTTATTGCAAATAGTTAATCGATATAATCAGGTATCGATTTAAATCAATTTATACCTTAATTTCTTTCAAATAAGAAACAAAACTAATAATTAAATTGTATCAGTATATATTACTCAAAAATTTGATTGTACTCGGACAAATTATGATTATTTGCAAAAGTCGAATGAAATGAGAAGAAGTACCAGTAGCTAGTAGAGATAGTATTGTATTAATTATCGATTTGGAAAATTAATAAATAATCAAAATATTCATTAAAATATAATATTTAGGACAATCACTAAGTTCACTAGATTTTTTGTATGAAATGTTTTCTCTATAAAACATTACTCGGGGATATAACGTGAGGGCCTTTGTTTTGTTTTTATACAGTTGTATTGATGATCAGATATGTATGCTTAAGCAAATAAACCAAAAATACCACATGAGTTTTGATACATCTACTAGAGATTTCACCATCCCAGTATAACAATATACACGTCCATTCAATTAAGTGTTGCAAGTGATGAAACCTTATCTATTGAAAGGGTTGCCAACCTTGAACACATTTGAAAATTTAATTGTTATACTAATAGATGCTGAAAGTGACATTTTTGTGTTTATTAAAGCGTTAGGCATGATATTAACGCGCGGTATATACCGCTCGTCGGCTCGCACGTCACAACTACACTATATACAGTGTTGGCACACGACAACTAAACAAAATAGTTGAGTGTTATGTCTAAAGCTGCGTCTAAACACAGAACACATTGTCTCACTGATCCCAACTCGAGAACAAGGTGTCGCATCGCGGTGACCGATCGACCGACGAGTCGACGGACAGTTCTGCCGATCGCCGTGACTCGACACTCACACATACACGTACATTGCATAACTATCCCAGATTAAAAAGTATCACCTAAATAATATACAGTGGAGGAATTTATACCACTAATTAGAAAATGGACGATTGAAACTCTCACACGGAATGAGGACGTACATGTTTAAATTCAAAATTATATCAGCGATGAGTCGACCACTACCATTACAGAATATCAAAAATGAAGAACACATATTAAATTTATATATCGAACGAGTACCTTTAAGAATTATTACTAAGTATTTGCTGGATTCAAGAATTTTAAAGTTACTGTCGAAATATTTCTATAATTAGTTTTTAAGTCAATGAGTGTTTGAAATATCAGTCAAAATACCTTCAAGAAAAGATTAGTACGCGTTTCAGCTAATAACTGCTATTTTTGGAAAGTGAATTTGTACCCGTTTAATGATTTGGTATACGGATATCTGAAAACCTTTTTTTATGAGCTGAACTATGCAGGGTTGGCAACATTCCCTGCATAGTTCTGCCAGCAGGAAGTGTTGCCAACCCATAACACTTTAAAATTGATTCTAAAACATGTAACGTCAACAAAAGAAACTAACCGTCCTGAATTTGACTCTCAACAAACACTAATGTACTTCATATTATATTCCTCAACTGTATAATACCTACATTACATCGAAAACTAAGCGTAAAATTCTTGTCATAATCGACTGAAAAAATATGTTTATCTTTATGATTCTATTACAATTTTATTGACACAATAAGCGTAGGTATCAATTTAGTTCATTCATATTTTTATTGAATCAATATTTAAAATTACATTTCTTATAATTTTAATCAGATTCGTTTGAAGACAATTGCACTGCCTCGCCTCGCACTAAACTAACATATTCGTACAAGATCACTGTCGGAACTCCATATTATAATCAGGCTAATTTTCCATACATTTACCTTGTATAATACTACACTACAGCCCGTTATCTATTCACTGAAAATACTAACAATGATTTGATCTACAACTTTATAGTTGAAAGTGCGGAATACTAATGTACTGCGGTACACATTCTTAACTAAGTTCTTTAGAAACAGTTCAGCTCGACCAAGATTAGAATACCGATCATATTTTCAATATCAACTAAATAGAAATCTAAACAAATGAATTTTATTATGAAAGTGCTAAAATAATATCTGTACCTATTGAATAACAATTTCTTATTGTTTTTGCCTAATCATATACCTTTTTGCAGACCAAATAACTCTATTTCAGTATATATATGTTTTCAATGAGTTCTACATAAATTGTTTGAAATTTAATTTAACTTTATAATATATTTATGGACAACTACATCTATTGCAAAAATCTACAAATACTTAAACTTATCATCCCATTAGCAATTATTATACTTGATACTGTACGCTTCAGAATATTTTAGGATGTTGTGTGTAAAAAATCGACGTCAGTTGGATAGCGAATGAAATACGTGAATAATGTGTCTCGCTCTCGCGATATTTATATTATAGTCTAATGGCGATAAAAAAAACAGTGACGTATTGATCAAGCTCCGCCCCTTGACCAATCAGGTTTCAAAGAAACGATCGTTTGCGTACGAAAGCTTGGAACGTGATTGGACGAGTTTAGAGAGTTCGGAGTTTGATCAATGAACGTTACTATTTTTTTAAATCGAATGCATTATTGTGTCTCTAATTAGAAGCTTTTTGTGCGTAAATTTCTTTTCAGTACCCTAAGCGAGTAAACTAAATTTTGCATTCTTTATAACGTCTTTATTAAATTAATAATTTTAGAAAAGTTTACGATAAAAACAGTTTAAAAAGCAAGAATTTTATTTCTTTTCTATAACTTTATAAGGTATCTGGATAATTCTGTAAAACAAATTTATTACAACACTACAATTCATGTAGTGAAGTAGGTACATTTTTTGCCGAGCTGAATATTTTTAAATAGTAATTATTTATTTGTGCTTGAACAGAACAGCATGTTAAGAACTATATGCAATACCTGTTCCGCGCCTCCAATTAAGCTAATATTACATCCAATAATAAACCAATTTAAAGGTATTCTTATTACTTTATCTATCTAAGAAGCTTTCGTAAAACACCTATATTATTGAGCAAAAAATAATAGTCAATAGAAGTTAAAAGTTTGTACCAGGTGTACTAATAATTCAGTGAAGAGAAAACGACGTTCGGTATCAATTTGTAACGGTGTACAAAATACATTTAAAATTATTAACTAACGGACAAAACCAATAAACAATCTAATTAAGAACTAATGTTTATTTTATCGAATACGGTACGGTATACATTGATGCTTTTCCATGCGTGCTGATATAATTTTACTAATTTACAAAGTAATGTATTTCAAAGTTAGTTTAGATTGTTTGTTAATTTGTACCGTGAAACATAGCCGACTTCATCGAGACGGATTGTGTCCAAACATAACAAATTTAAAAGTTTAACACGTTACGGGATTAAGTAAGTACTTAAGACTTAAGTTATTTGTACATAAACGATTCATAAGCTAATTACTGATATTCTATATGGTTGGTGTTTATTCGATTATCGGCTATTATAACAGAATATAGGTTATACAAGCCGTCGTAATACTTCATCTATAAGAAATTTTACAAACGACCTACTTATGGAAATAGACACATTCAATCTAATATTTGAACTGGCTGGCGAACATCTTCGCTGGACCAGTTTAAATATTTCCCACACGAGTTGTTATGTGAGATGGCTATCGATGATATACAATAAAAAAATAATCGCACTAGATTCGAACGGTATTATTTTTTCTGATTGATTACTTTTCTATAGACCTTAAATGTAGCTTGACCCCTGCAACAGATGGTTACAAAAGCGACGAAATAACATTAAGCAAGCGAAGCTATTTTATTTTGTATCACCAATATATAAGAATCGAATTTTTAACGTGCCAGTTTTGTCATAAATGAAGGGCAATACATTATAAATATAAACTATTACACCTGTTTTTTTTTTTCAAATGGCAATCTCTGTCAATTTCAAGTGTGATTGATGATAAAACGGGGCTCATAAAAATTAAAAAAAAAATTGCAACTGTACATTTTTTTACACAATTAGCAGTGAACAGAATGTAGGACTTTTTGTTGTGATTAGTACACCATCGTATGACGCGACGAGAATCTACACCTGTGAACTATCGAGTAGTTCTTAAATGACACTAATGAAATTTGTCACAGAGACCAAGCTATATCATGAGGAGTATAGTTGTGGAGGTGTGAATTGAAAGTCTGTGTTGTATATTTTTAAATTGTATATCGTTATATCGCATTGTTTGAAGTGTGATGTGCTGTAGGCATGGTTGGTGAGGTCGGCTAGTGGAGCGAGTCGCGGTTATTGCGAGGTCGTAGCTCGTGCTACCTGCGCCCGATGAGCCCGTTGGAGTTGCCGCTCGTTGTGGGCGACATCTCCAGCTCGACAAGCAACGGGAAGTGATCTGTGGAATTTGACAGTTTCCATTATGAATTAAAATAAAAATAGCTTTTATTTTCAACTACCTGTTATGAATTAGTACATATAGGTTTTAACAGTATTTATACTGTTAATAGTTTCTATTAGATATATACAATTGTATGGATTCAACATTATTGACTGACACATTGACGCAGTGATAGCGTATGCAACTGTTGTGCTTGTGGTCTGGGGTTCTTTGTATGACCTGCTCATATTTATTTCAGAGTTTAAGTTTTTTTTGGGTATAATATGTACGTATTTACAAAAAAAAATGTATATATGTATTTATGTCAGTTGTCTAGTTCCACTACACAAGCTCTGCTAACTTGGAACTAGAGGGCGTTAGATGTCCGAAATATTAATTATCATTATTATTTCATTAGGTACATTAGAGAAAATCGGTTCAGCACATTTTTAGAAGTTTAGAGAAATTTATATCATCAGTTCAATTGTCAGATCAGTTGATTTCAGTAATCAGTATGATCGTGGAAATCACTACGGCAGTTTGTATCGGTAATAATAGTAATAATATCAGTAGCCCCACTGCCGTATCAGTCTTATCTGAAACTAGACAGAACTTGTGGTACTAAAACCAGACTGTTGATTAACATATTTGTATATTTCTAAATACATACAGGCGATCAGGGACGGGTTCAATCAGATAAAATTGTAAAAAAAAAACTTTAATTTGTATGTATATAATACATTAATGACATATTGTATTTAAATATTCTCAAATAACATACGTATAATCTATAGACATATGTAAAGGAGGAAGGTGACTGACTGACTAAGATACCAAGAGAACAGCCCAAACTGCTGAACCTAGAATCCTGAAATTTTGCATGTAGGTTCTTTATATAACGTAAGTGCGCACTAAGAAAGGAAATCTGGAAATGCCACCCCTAAAGGGTTAAATAGGGTATGAAAATATCTACTTCTGAGCGAGTGAAGCTGCGGGCAAAAGCTAGTACACACCTATTATAGATAAATTATGCCAAAGAACCAATAGACCCATCATTACAGTGATTAAATGTTAAAAACTTGGTCGGCCTTGTAAAATAAATAATAATAATTTATTTTCCATTTTTTTTATACAATAACCGTTCAGTTAAATTCCTACTTTAATACAGCATATAAATATAGAAGTGAACTCTGCTACCCAAGATTCAATTTGTGTTACGGGTACTAATGTTCTTCCTTGTTTGGTCGGTTAACAACATAGTGTCTGGAAGGAGCATGGGAATTTATTTTAGACTCTTACATAAATATATTGGGCAATCTAATTATAGGTAGTAAAGCTATGCTGATTGCAGCACGACCGGGCTGACTCGAACACGGCGGCCACCTTCGCAAAGAAGATCAATCTAAAATGATAGCAATTTCAATAGACCACCACTTAGATTACTCCCCCATTAGAAACATACATCCTGTGACTTTACAATAATCCATTTAACTAACGCACACAAAGAACACCAAGACTTGGTACAACAATTTGTGGTAAAAAGCGTTGATCTCTGTGGGATTTGAACCCACAAAACTTGGGACAGTAGAAAGGGGCGTAGCGACCGCTTAAACCTGAGAAAGACTAAAATGAGTACTCACCAGAAGGTACATGAGGATGTGGACATCCGACGACCTTGTGTTCGCGGAACCAGTCTTGAGAGAGCGGTCCCAGGAGCCCGAGAGGCGTCATTGTTTGCTTACTGTAGAATATGTAGTCGATTATACCTTTAAAGTCAAACCTGGAAACAATAACAAATATAAAGTCACCTTTATATATATAACAAGCTGCTCTCAGCGATGTTACCCGCTGTTTTTGCTTTCCCTTTATATTAACAACCGCGAGTAGCCGAAATAGAGTGACAGACAAATAAAACAAATGGCAGTCAGAGGGATGCCAATAGAAGTGAAAACTTATGTTGTTTGTAACCTGTTATTTGTCCAATTAATGTGAACAATTAGAAATTTCATAATGTTTAAAATAAATTTTTCAACATCAAACATCAGTATGTCGGTGACGCGAACCCATAAGATCTTCCCTTATCAAAAAGTGCTTAGCGCGGTCAAAGAAGTTCTGTGAAGTCATTTTATTTATTTATAAAATAAAATCAATCTATATTAATATTATATCAATCAATCAATCAATCAATCAATCAATCAATCAATCAATCAATCAATCAATCAATCATTGATTGATTGATTCGAAAATAACTCTTGTCTGCTTTAATAACTTTAAAACTTTCGCGTTACATAACTTAATAATTATTTTCACGGGAATTAACGCGATCTGAACACAATTATCTTGTCTACTAGTTACGATTTTATTGCTAAGCTGCTGCGCCGATTTCTGTTAATTTTGGTATGAAGATACTTTGATTTTTGAGGACATAGCCTTCTTTTTACTGCGATAACCGACATATATAACGACTAATTGAATCGGAAAATAATCAAATTATTTAAGACCAATCAAAAAAAAAAATCAAGTATAAAAGCCTCACGTGTAATTAGTATAGGGCATGATATCTTCGCTGTAGGCGGAGGCTAATTTGAAGTTGTGCGTGAATTCATGTTCCGAACCAGGCATTCTTCGCAACGTTCCAGCATAGCCCAGCTCCTTAAAATCACGGTGCTCTGATGATACTCGACCTGCCGATAAAAACTCTACCACACCTGAAAATGAAACAGTCATTCTTTAACAAGAAGTTCTTTCTAGCAACATGGTTGACGCAGTGGTAGCCGAAGGCCAAATATGTTTGTATGATCTGCAAACGTTTGTTCCGGAATTTGGGTTTTTCTAATAATATGCATGAATTTACTGGAAAAAACAGTTGTCTAGTACCCATAATCTGATCTCTGCTTAGTTTGGGACTTTAGTCCCAAACTATGTTTGTAAAGGCCACGACTACACTAGATATAATAGCGACGCATTTTTTTTATTAAATAATCACAAATAATAACAAAAAAAACCGACTACAAGAACTAGACCTAATTGGCCAGAATAAAAAAAAATCATCGAAATCGGTTCACCCAATCGAAAGTTATGAGGTAACATACCTAAAAAATGCAGTCGAATTGAAAACCTCCTCCTTTTTTTAAGTCCGTTAAAATACTCTATTATTAGAGACACGCATATATAATAAATGAAATGTTACTATAATAAAAAGCTTTTGACTTGACGTTTAAACTGGTTCAGATGTTTTAACCGATTTTTAAACTGAAATACTATAAACTGTTTAGATATAGGCAGATTCTCAGAATTTCATCAGTAATACTCCTAATAAAGTTAGTGATGTTCATTCGATATCTTTAATTTTCGATACATCATCTTCCTAGCCTTAATTATTCCTAACATTTGTGGTCGGCTGCTAAGTTCAACCGGTTTTACCTGAATATCAGATTTTTCACGGACCGACTGGCATCGGTACTCCGCAACCCTGAGGGTGAACTGAATTCAAAGGTTCGAACTAGTTGTCAGCATATTTGAGTGCACAGACTTCCCAAAGGTTAAAGCGAAAAGTATAAAAACAAAATGATCTGTATATGGACTGGTGTTCTTGGTTACACCTTGCTCATAAAGTAAATATATCAATGATACTTAAACTTTTATAGCTGACTATTGGCATACTGAAGATTTAAAAATGCCAAAACAAATTCAGTTCAGTCTATACTGCCTCGGTAGCCTAGCGGTAGCGTATGCGACTGCTGTTCCTGAGGTCTCGGGTTCGATTCCCGGGTCGGATCAAATGTTTGTATGATCTGCAAATATTTGTTTCGGAGTTTGGGTGTTTTCTATGTATGATATGTATGTATTTACAAAAAAAAAAGTATATAAGTGTTATATCAGTTGTCTAGTACCCATAATACAAGCTCTGCTTAGTTTGGGACTAGATGGCGTTGTGTGTTAGATGTCGGAAATATTTATTATTTATTATTATTATTATGTGAGTACTCAATGTTACTTTAAAGTACGTAAAATCTAAAGGTGCTATTAGAGTTCGGCTTTAATTGTTATTACGTAATTTAACGACCACCTTTCGCAAAGATTGGTGGGTAGATCGAGACTAAATCTAATTAAAATAACCATGTATGTGTTTGAATCTATTTTATACCTAATTGGAGTGAGGTTGAGTAGATGTTAACGGTTGATGTCTTCCGTTAAATCGTAAATGACAGAATAGTAATAAATTGCTTAGTTTGCAAGGTTAAGATTGAATGTAGTATACACAACAACATCGATGGTATTTTGTATCCAAATAAATGTTTTAATTAGATCATAAGTTGACGCATGTCCGACAAGATTATAAAATTGCAACTGGTAGTCATGATTTTTTTTCCAAACATTGTTATTTTTTTAATTTCCTAGTAACTAGCAAATTTTGGAATAATAGTTTAAAAAATCATCTTCCAAAAACGCTCAGTCTCTAACGGCTAATCTTCACGTGTTATTACAATTTTCCATATTTTTTGGGAAAATATTTATTCTTATTTAGTTAAAGGAAAATAATTACTAAAAATAAATGCAACATAGGGCCAAAAAATACTAATTAAACAATACCTAGTCAGTTGTATTCGTGTGCTTAGTTAAACAGCTTATTTTCAACGCAGTATTATCCATTACTACTAGACAGGAGACTATTTTTATAAACTAACTTTCAGAAGAGCACGTAAACGAGTCGATCCTACTCCTGATCTCTCCCCGTTCGTATCGGATAGCCGTCCCATCGGATTCTGGGAGTGAGGGAACAGAGAGTGCACCTGTGTTACACACACTAGTGCACTATAACATCTGCGTAGTTATCTGGTTTCCGTTAAGACTAGCCACCATTACCGAAATCTGCTAGAATTTACATCATCATCATCATTGTCAAATCATTAATCTAAATATATAATCTAAATCTCGAAAACGGCTCCAAGTAAGGAGTTTCGGGGCGATAAATCGATCTAGCTAGGACTCATTTTTGAAAATTGACCAAAAAAAAAATACCGAGCAAAACTTGTTCATCCAGGTACTATAAAATGATACTAACCACTGTCCGGCAATGAATTGAAATCTCCACACAGCAACAGCTGTACGTTGTCCCGATGTCCGGCGAGGCGCAGGGTCCGCGCCGAGTCGTCTAATATGTTCCGAAGTTCATTACTCAACATCATCGTCTGGATTAACTTAACATCGCAAAACTCCGGATCCCAGTGGATATGAGCAGTGCATACTAAGATCGGCTGGGCGAGCATCGATGAATCTGTTGGAAGTCCTGTAACCAAAGGAAATATTGTTCTATAACATATTAGGCTTATTAACATATTATATAATAACCACAGAGCCAGAAGACGAAAGTTTTTCAACTGGTGCATCCTTCCTTTAATGACGTACGGTGCCGAGACGGGGACACTGACTGTGGGGCTAATCCATAAGGTTAGAGTCGCTTAGCGAGCCATGGAGAGAGCTACGCTTGAGTTTCTCAGAGTGACAAAATTCGTAACGAATTAATCCGTCAAAGAACCAAAGTGACCGACATAGCTCTGAAAGTTGGTAGGTTGAGGCGGCAATGGGCTGGTTACGAATGTCGCAGAACTGACAACCGTTGGAGTAAGTGCGGTCTGGAGACTAGACCGCGTTTTGGCGAACTTAGTGTGAGACGCCCTCTGGCCAGATAGCGGGACGATTTGCATGGGAGAGCTGGTAGTAACTGTATGCAAAAAGCAACAGACCGGGCTGTGTCCTTGGGAGAGGCCTATGTCCAGCAGTGAACTACAACGGGCTGATAATGAATATTAATCATTACACGTGTGGAGACGGATTAGGAATACGTAGTGTCACTATCCCTATATTCATTCAATGAGTGTCGTAGGAGGCAACAAAGAGAAGTAATATTCCTTGAAACAAACCTTTTATCATCTCGTCTCCCTTCAAAGAGAGGTCTATGAACATAGCAGAGTATTAAAGGCTGTTTATGATTAATTATTTCAAAAATTTCATGAAAAAGTTAAAGGTTATGAATAAGGTCTCTGATATCTGTTATGTCCTAGCCTTCAACCTGATTGGACAGATAAAAGACTCATTAATGCAAATTGCGACTTTAACGGTAGTAAAACTAAATTTGAACAGCCGTATGAGCGTGAAAAAGTAACAAACACATACACTGAAACGTTAAAGTAGTTTCGTTACTAATAGATTTTTAATAATTAAGAAAAGAAACGCGTACAAATAAAAAAAATCAGCGGTGGCATTTATAAATGTATAATAATGACACGCAGTAACTCATATGCGTCAAAAGGTAAAGATTTATTTATAGATTTACGAGGTTTACGTGTGGCAGACAGAGCCGCCGCTTTCATATACGAATCGTAGGTATATTGAGGATGCACGTAAGTGCAATTATATTATACAGCTTTCTAACATCACGTAACAGAGAATAGTAGTAAGCATTCACTTATGCAATTATAGGTACCATAGGTCGAGTTAAAGGTTATATACATAAACTTTAGTCGATGGTGCCTAGGGATTCAAGTTTCATTTCACATAGTTAATTAATGAGCGTTATGAAAACACTACACGCGTTAGCTTGACACGTATACGTTTAATTATTGTGCTTTAAATTATTATTATTATAATTAATAACTATTAACGAAAAGCACGTAAAGTATATTTTGCTGGCATTATCTAAAACCCACAAATTAGTTTGGTATATGTTTTCTGATAATATTTTTCGGAATAATTTCAATCAATTTATATTTTCGTAGTTCTAATCATTACGAGGACTTTAAAAAATCTAGCTTAACCGTAGGCTTCGCGCTACTTACAAATTTTCAGGATACTGGAAGACTCAGTATGATAGCGGAAAAAAGCGCGTCATGTGTCTTGGTCTATATTATCATATAATTCTCGTGTCACGTTGTTACTCACGGTACACTCTGAATTTTATGTTTTTTATTTTTTTTTTACTGATTTTTATGTTTTTTTTTTAAATGTGTGTTTTGATGGCGTGCCTAAGATCACACACAGCTTTCGTCTAAGTGTGATGTTAACTATCCCACCTTAGGCACGAGATCCGAGCATGATTAAAAAGAGACGCAGACGGAGTTGCGTGGGCCTGGTATTTTATAAGTTATATTTATTTTAGCATTTACAAATATTCAATTATGGTTTATATCTACTACCATAGCACAGGCTCTGTCTAGTTTGGGATCAAACTACAATTTGCGAGATGATTAAAGTCGAGAATTTCGTATATTAACCTAAGCTACTTACTGTGAATCGGTCAGTGACCTGTCACAGTTTTCTTAAGTAGATAAGTCGAAGAACATCCGGACTTAGCTTCTGTCGCCCATTAATTAGCGACAGACCATTTTATCGAACTAAATTTACTACTACAACTAACTTTAATGATCCAATATAGTGACAACTCTGCTTATAAGAAAACCAAACCGTCTTTCAAAGTCCATTAGTCTTATAAGCGTTAATAGCCGGTGCGAATAGATCAAACGGTTTGGTACCAGTCACTTCGAAGAACGTATCTACTTCTATTTTAGTCCGACATTTGTCAAATGTTATTTCCTTGCGTCTTAATATTGACTAAGAATATATTTATAAGATTTGTTTCAGTAATATAATCGTTAGAGCGTTTGCAGAGGTGTTCGATGCACGAGTATTTCTATGAACAATGGTGTAAGATAAATCAGTGTTTATTTCTTCCCATAGAGTAGAGATCTTACTATCCCTATCCCTATACTATTATAAATGCGAATGTAAGTTTGTTTGTTACCCTTTCACTTAAAAACTACTTAACCGATCATCATGAAACTTTGTACATATACTCTTGAAGGTATTAGAAGGATACTTTTTATTAAAAAAAATTTTTTTACGTAAGATAAGAAAATTGTTTGTCAAAAAATCGTCAAATTTAGCTACTTCAAAAGCATATTTTAAGGTGTTGGCTCCACTGCGGGCGAAGCCGCGGGTAAAAAGCTAGTTTCGAATAAAATTTATAAAACATTCAAGTAACTGAGTGAGATTGTTTATCACAATACTACACAGACTAAATACAAAATAAATAAATGAAATAATAAATAATAAATAAATAAATGACTATTAGAACAATACTTAGTTCTAATCTTAGTCTTAGTTTTATATCTTACTAGCTGACCCAGCGAACTTCGTTCCGCCATATTCATTTTCGTAAAAAAATTCTGAATTACTGAACAACTAATTTTAGTAAGACCGTGTGTAACTTCTCGTAGGGCCGCAGCGTATGCAACTAAGCGGACTAAGAAAATATACAAACTTTGTCCTGACAAAAACAAACATATATTTTTTTTTTTATTAAATTCGATCAAAACTTATACCCGTACATACATTTTGTGATAAAATTTTATAGATTACCAAATTACAGTTCTTAAACTCTTTTTTAAGTAAGTTCAATATTTCAAATTAGTGATCTGCCTAATCTAGGTAAGAAAGACCTGTGTTTAATAACTGTTTTTACAGTTACTTACTAGGCCTAATAATTTTCACCGTAGGAGAGCCACGCTTCGGCATGAATGGGCCGGCTCGACCGGAGTGATACCACGGCCTCACAGAAAACCGGTGTGAAACAGCGCTTACGCTGTGTTTCATCGAGTGAGTGAGGATACCGGAGGCCCATACCCCAATCCAACGCCCCCTATCCCCCTCACCATCCCCCTTCTCCCCAGGCCGCCATAGTGTGGGTCACCATGCTGCATTGCTCTTTTTCGCATTGAGGATGGTGACCACCACTCTTGGATTCTGCTCATGCTTTCCATCAGGTAGGGCAGAGTCATTTTGGCAGCATAAATATTAAAAAAAAGGCCTTTATAGTGTGCCAAGTGGTCACCAAGCTGCATTGTTGCATTGTCTGCATTCGCAATGAGTATGGTGACTAAGACTTTTGGATTCTGCTTATGATTTACTTCAGGAAGAGTAAAAGAAAAAAATATGGTTACATTTCGGTGGCAAGGACGGCAAGGCAAGTAAGTATTGAATAATGAATAATATAATTAATGTTATATTATGCATTATTCAATACTTACTTGTTTCAGGTACAATGTTTCAGGTCACTAATGTACAAATTCTGACTTATACAAAAAGAGGGTAAGGTTAGCAATATTAAAGAAAAGATTCATGTAATTATTTCAGTTTGAACATCCATTACGAGTATTTCAACAACTTAACTTCTTCAAAGTAAGTGCCACAGTACTTTGAAGACTATTAAGGAGACACTTATAACATTCCTAGCAGATGTTAAACACGTGTGCCTCGTGGTGCAACAGCATTCTATAGGATCTCACAATAATTTTAATGATTACATAATTTCCTTAATATTTCGCGAGATTTAGTAACTATTGAGGTAATAAGAGTTGAAACCAATCATGTTTTATTCATCGATTCCAAAATTTAACGAAGTTAAGTTTCTGAGCTTTATAGAATGATTGTGCTGCAACTGTACGATAGCAAATGAATATTTAATGTTCCTTATAAGACACTGCCACATACCACAATAAATTGGTAATAATGATTGACATATGAAGATATTACTAATGTTTTTAATATAAACTTCAGCACATTAAAAACAGTAAAGTATTGGGTAATGTTATACCGTTTCTGTCTTACGGGTTGGGTCGTGAAGATGATGTTACCTGATTTACGTTATAATTTCCACCATCAATTGCACCTTTGGCTTCCGTATTTATATGTCCCTTAGACATTATCTTACTGAAATGAAGACAACATTATATCATACCTTAAATTCATCATCTCACTCGACTGCACTAAAACTATGCACTTCACTGGCATCCTTATCATGTCCAAACTAGGTGTGCTTGTTTATAAATTAGTAAAATCGAATATTATATTTATTGTTTGGTTTTCAATTAAAAACTTTAAATAAACAAGTTTTCCAAAGTGAATTTCTGACAACATGTATGCACGTAGAGAAAGTATGAAGACATTGACTATCTAGTTTTTAGGTTAATAACACTTAATTACAGGACCAACTGAAAAACATACCAATTATTGAATATTTATAAAATTTGTAACGGTTGTGACTTTTACAACAAATTTACACAAATTGATAGTTTGCAACCCTACTGACGTCTAGGGTTTTGAGATTCAACAAATACTGCTTTTTTATGGGAAGGGGGCAAACGAGCCCGAGAACGAGATAGATCGGTTGATGGTAAGCGATTACCACCGCCCATGATAACCGCATCACCAGAGGCGTAACAAATGCGTTCCCGGTCTTTTACCGCAGGAGACAGTCCTATTCACAGGTCTGTCGTGCGAGGCAGAAATTTTCTAGAAAATCGCGCAGTTATGGACTGCTAACCATCTAAATGATGGTGGGGATGATAGGGGTTTCTTATAGACCCTACAATGATAAAAATGAAAAACCAGTTTAATAGTCAGACATCGAAGTCTACATTATTCCAGTCCACTTCGATTTTATCAAAATAAAATAGAATTTCGCTCAGCAACAAATAAGAATTTGTAATTTGCCGAGCTCTATAAAATTAAAAATAGCAAAGGAGAGCATCATTTCTTAATTAGGTATAAGTATGAACGCAGGTTAAATATAATGATTAACAAACTATTAATCTAAGCGTATATCTTTAATATCAAGTGTTCACCATGCTGCATTGTTGCATTGTCTGCATTCATATTTATAATATATAATATCTTGCATATATATAATATCTTTTTCGCGGGTAGGAGCTAGAAAAGTTGACATACAGTTTTTAANAATATATTACTTCGGTAATCTAAACAAATATTTGTCTACGGGGCAGGCTTGCGTCATTAGCGACATGGATGATATTGGAACTCGTAACCTTTTGAAAGGTCATAAAACGTCGACGCGATGATAAGGAGGTTGGAACGGAAACTAGGAAATGCAATGACGTTCGCATTTCGCCGGTTACTTCAGTGCCCCCATTTCCGACTGCGGCACTGCGGTATTATAAAATAATCATGAGAAACGAAAAAAGATTCAGAACTTTCAGTCTAGATTATGAATATCTTAGTGGAAATATAACAGCTGGATATGTTTCGCATCTTTCGTGGAAACTTGCCTCAGCGGAATCCGCGATAATTAAAAAACTTTACAGATGAAAACTGCTTTACTTATAAAACCAAACATCATTCACGAACATAAGCGTTTCTTGTGAGTTTATTAAAAAAAATAACTAGATCATATTTTAATTCCTAGACGACTTTCACAGTGATAAGCAAGGTTTCTAAGGCAAAATATCGCCATGGACGTTTTTATGACCCTGACTACTCTGCTTGATGGAAATCGTTAGCAGAATCCAAGAGTAGTGGACACCATACTCATTTCGAATGCAGACAATGCAACAATTCAGCATGGTGACTCACACCATGTCGGCCTAGTGATGATTTTGCATCATTGGGCTTCCAGTCTGGCACTTACCAACGAAAAACGACAGCGCATTGATTTCTATGTGAGGATGGTACCGCCTCGGCTAACTGGCCCGTTTGTGCTGATATCAGCGTGGCTCTACTACCTTAACAGACTGGAGAAGAGATAAAGCTGGATTCGTTACTAACTCCCGTGTGTTGAAACCGTTGAAACATATAATTTATTGCTATTATGCCATATTGTGTGGTAGTTTTATAGGGTAATTTTTGTAAGAATAGCATGTATATACTCTTTATATTTACGTGAATGTTCTCTACTAAGTTGAGATGACAGGTTCATCTCATTATGTATTACTAAAAAAAACTAAACAATTTCGCATCAGTGCGGGCAGGCGTTGGGAGGGGTCCGGATGGCGTGAGAAAGCGGTTCCCGGATCTCTCCCGTGTCAGGCGCAGAGTGGAACACCGTGGTGGTTTAGTCGGTAGTCTGGCGAGACAATCAGGAGTCCCACACAAAGCGAAGCGAACCCTCTGTCCTCGCGGGGGGGGGGGGGTAGCGAAGGGCGTAAATGCATTCCACCACGTAAAAAAACAAAAGTGGTTTAAGTTTAAGTGGTTTAAGCAGTTGCCGCGTCGCTTTCTACTGCACCAAGGGTAGTGGGTTCAAATCCCACAGGGAACAATACTTGGTGTGATCAACAAATAGTTGTTCTGAGTCTGGGTGTTCTTTGCGTTCGTTTTAAGGATGTATGTAAGGTCCCCCGCAACATAAGATGTATATTTCTAATGGACTGTCTGTTTGCAAAAAAAACATACAGTCGCTTCAAAATTTAAATACTTTTATTTTTACGGACTGAACGGTTAAGTCTGTAACCACTATCAGTGTGACCCGGTCGAAATATCACAAAGTGCACAATAATAGAATCGCTTTATGATCATAATATTAAATAGACTATTGGTTCAATGTCGCTAACCGTTTAAGCAAAGACATCGATTATTTTCTAGAAAAGTTATCCAAAAAAATCAGTAGTATTATTGTTGTGTGGTGTAGAATTATTAAAAAAGAAGGGCTTTTTAACAAATACTAAAGATATTCAAAGAAACGAGTGTAAGTATACAACTACAGGCACCAAAAGTAATTTGAAGCGACTTACCGTTTTCCCAAGCCGCCTCTTTCGTCTTGAGTAAAGCTGCCAACCCAATGTTGTCCTTGGGCATGACACGATTTAACATGTTATCTGACCCCTCACTATTGGCCATCGCTAGTTGGTTGAACTCGATAAGGTGCTCTTTAACTAGCGCAAATCTGTGAAAATATAAAGATCAATTTAGTTCGATGCCTCAGGCTAGAATACAATAAATTAGTATTTGTTATCTCATTTCCATAATTAAATCATAATTTTTTACTCAAAATATAGAGACAGTCTTTTGTAGGTATAACATGTATATTTATGTATATATGATCTCATTTAAGGCCTGTTTCACCAGTTCAGAGATAAAATTTCGGATATTTATCTGCAATTGAACACTATTATATAAAAAAAAGTTCCTGATAAACACATGTCCTTTGTATATCTGACAAACATGTCTCTATTCAAGACTTGTGAAACCGAAATCTGTAGTTATCTGACCAATAGGTTGACATGAATCTATCAGGGACTTTATCAGCCAACGTTGAAATTGCATTATGATTTTTTAGATAACAAAAGTATATACATTACAAAAAGAACACAAAGAATTAAGTTTCTGGACAAATATGTATGAATGTTTACTCCATTTATTTCAGAATATTAAAAAAATATTGTAAGGAACCCCTGTAATTTCAAATCAAGTGCTGAGATATATAAATGCATAGAATTAAAATACGACTGCAACTACTGTATTAAACAAAAGAATAGAATGAAAGTTTTACTGCATTTTAACCTAATGGTTTAAGTGGTCACTGAGTGTTGTAGGTACGAATTTCACGTGGGACAAAACTTAAGTGTGATCCACAAATTGTTTTTCCGAGTCTAGGTGTTCTAGTTGTTAATTTCATATATAAATATAAATAAATAAATATTTCGGACATCTAACACACAACGCCATCTAGTCCCAAACTCTGCTTAGTTTTTATAGCTTGTATTATGGGTACTGGACAACTGATATGAATACATAAATACTTTCTTTTTGTAAATACATACATATTATACATAGAAAACACCCAAACTCCGAAACAAATATTTGCAGATCATACAAACATTTGGTCCGACCCAGGATTCGAACCCGAGACCTCATGGACAGCAGTCGCGAACGCTACCACTGCGTCACCGAGGCAGTCCTAGTATATATGTTTGTAAAGTCCTTGCGACTCGAGATATATTCCTATTGTAGGAGTTGCCACCGTTGAAGTTCTAATTCCACTCACAGCAAAACAAAAAAAAATGTATCAATCATTAGAAGCTCGTTAAGTCACTTGGCCAGTTATTTAAAGCGTGACATATAACTACATGCCTTTAAAAAGAAAATTAAGAAAGATATAATATTTTTTACCCGACTAAGATGGAGTTAAAATGAAGGGTAATAATTTAGACAGTCTATGTATGTATGTTCCACCGTAGAGCTTAAACTACTGCATCCATTTTAATTAACAAGATGTCAATAGATGTTCAGTGATAGTCCAGCTAGCTGTATAAATTTTATACAAAGTATTAACGTGGTCGACTTACAGCTTTTTAATATTTTTCTTATTAAACCTGATGTATTCCTGTTTCTGACTACAGATAGTATAGGTGCGAATCATTAGACGAGTACACATTTCTCTTGTTTACAGTTGGTATAAGTAAATTGTCCATAATAATACTAATTCAAAGTGTAGATAGAACCAGCAATGTGTACGTACGCAACAAATAAGCTTTTATGGCACATCTCACAGACGGCATATGAAGTCATAAGCTTATAATGTTTTTTCTCGTCACAGTTAAGAGTATATTGACTTTTAACCTATGCGTATAATGGGCGATATGTCGAGAGGGGCGTATTAACAACTTCGATATCATGTAGGCAAATTGTATAAAGTTTTAGAATATAATATAAAAAAAAGCATAAAAAAAACCATTTTAATAATAGGAAAGTTTTTAGATCGTGTTACATTATCACCAATGGAATTAGAGGTAAATTTTAATTTTAACTAAATTATAGGAAATAAATAAAAAACATTTCCTTAGAGTTTATCAAGTACATTTTTTTTAAATCTCGCAAACTTCCTTGAGGGATTTTCAAATAACTAGCGTAAAATGAATCACACACAAGCACGAATGCCTCCAGTCGGGGTTTGAACCTGAGACCGAGTGTGAGCGTAATTTGAATTTATGGTATTGCGGGCTTGCAGTTTATTACAATGTTAGCCTGTAAGTAAACAAGCATACAAAGTAAAAGAGTAAATGTGTATATACAAATAAACTCGGTGGATTTATTATTTTGGGAAATAATAAGTATTAGTTTTAACCTCTGCATTCATAATTCTTTCTGAGGAGAAAGAAGCCTTTGTCCAGCAGTTAACAGTTAAAGGCCGCTGATCTCTGATGTGATGTGATTCATAAATATATTTACTTACGTCTCTTTAAACTTTATTACAAATATACAATAAAAAACTATTTCACTGATAAGAAAAGTTAATAAGGCGAAATATATACATTTTAAAGCTGCTGCATTTGATTGCGCGGTTGGTCTAGTAGTTTTAGCGGTCGCCACACCGCTTTGTACTGCGTCAAGTGTTGTGGGTTCAAATGCCACATAAGAAGTGATTTAAATTCTAGAATGTATTACAACACTTTGTATGACCCACAAATTAGTCTTACTACGCTATCAAAAATTCTGGAGGTGTTGTGAAAAAAGATTGCTTCGGCTTTCTTGAGGATAACAACATTATTGCTCCAAATCAGTATGGTTTTAGAAGAGGTGTGCCAACAGAGACGGTGTTCTTGAGCTGACGAGTAAATTAACCAAAATCCTTGATAACAAGATAAAGACCATAGGGATATTCCTTGATTTGGCCAAAGCTTTTGACACGGTTTCTACTCTCTTCCTTCTTAGCGGCTTTGAGAGATAAGGCATAAAAGATATCACTCTGAACTTGTTTCACGATTATCTCAGGAACCGACAATGAGTCAAAGCCGACAATTACATCAGTGATGAGGTGTACGCACGTAACTTCGCACGGGTTCTTTACGGAAAACATAATATGGCTTATGTTACTTTGAGAAGATGTGCGGTCTAACTTTTTTCCGACGTCTTCAACAAATATTGTTATATTTTTGCCAATATTCTAAAAAAATGAACTGATTATATATAAAAAATCTTCCTCTCCTATCGGGAACAGACAGATAGACGCGGCAGAGAACTTTGTTTTAAAATATGTAGTGATAGTGATAAAAAAAACTTTTTAGTGTCGATTACAGCGTAAGATAACTTTTATGTTACTCTAGCATTTCTGTTACAGAAATTCACTAAGACTTATCATATCATTATACATACATACATACAAAAGGTCACGCCCATTTCTTACAGGGGTAGGCAAGGACAATTGATCTCCACTTGCTACAGTCCTGACACACATCTTTTGCTTCGCCCACATTCATCAATCGCTGCATGCATACTCGTCGTCATGTCATATTGTCAGGCAATAAAATTTCGTGCGGAATTCTGACGAAAAAGAAGAAGTTTCACACAAAAGCTATAGAAAGACATATAGTGTGCTTACTTGGCAGATCTGAAGAAGATAGCGCATCCATCGACGTACTTTCTCTCAGATTCCGACATAGTTTTCGCTCGCGACTTTGGCGAGAAGATCCCGTCGTATCCATCTCCTTTTAGTTCTGGCAGGAAAAAGTTGTAGAATTGATCTGTTTCGACTTCCTATTTAAGGGTTAAAAAAAAATTAATGTAATTTTTTTAGAATGTACTAGTTAATATAAAGCTATAACTATTTCTTTAAGAATAGTCTTATATTTAGTTGGTAAATGTATTACTAAATTTCTGATGGTTGAATTATATTCATACTTGAGTAAAAGTGTTTTTCGTCAACTGGACGCATTCCTATTTAAATAAACATTTTTTTCTAAAATCTAACATTTTCATGATAAAGTTCCACTGAAATGAATGGTGAATCTTACCAAACTCCCTAACTCCCATTCGATCCACAGGTGGAACATACAACAGATGAAAGTATTACAAAATCCACCCAGACCAATGGTGAATCTCAGTGCAGACTTCATAGCGTTGTTCGATCCACTGGTGGATTGAGATTGTGGATTCAAAGAGACAGAGGGTTAAATAATCATGATCAGCACAAAAAATGTAAACAAACCAAAAAAAAAATAAGTCGGTATAAAAGTTATCTTTCAGAGTCGAGAAAGTTGTAATACGGTAGCGACGATGTCAAGAAATATTTATCAGAAATACAACGAGAAATTTTTATGAATTCTTACCTATATTTAACCTTATAAGAGAGGTTCTGAACTTTAATAAAATCTGATCCTGATTTGGCTGAAGGTGGCTTTGGCGTAATTACTTACACGGTTTCAGTTAAGATACGTAAATTGGATATATAATATTTTACAAGAAATTTCTTAATTTGATAATACATAACAATACATCGATACGATACAATCAGCAACATGGTATTTTTGACAGTGTCACACATCTTTTGCTTATCTGTTCGTTAACTTTTATTGCATGATTCAGGGTTTGCGGTTACTGTGAAGTTGAGGAGGTCTAGTGTAAGTTTCTTTCACATGCTACACTACTCTCATTCTCGACGGCGAGTGTGTTTGGCGGTGTGATTATACGAAGTACTTAGATGTGAAAATAAACACTCACTCGGTCTTTGACTTGATAATGATTACGAGTCAACAACAGTTTATAAAAGTTAAATCTACATCTAGCAAAAAATTAGATTGACATTAAGGAAGTAAGATAAAAAGTAAAGTTTTTTATCAATTTCACTAACCTGTAAACTAATTATATCTGCAGAATAATGTCTGATTTCATCCAAAATTCCCTTCTTTCTGTAGTCCCACTCTAATGCCCAACTGGGGCAGTAGCCGTACATCTGCCTTGTTGCATATTTATCACATAGAACGTTATAGCACATAACTGTGAATATACCTGCAAAAGAAAAACATTTAAGAATTAAACAAGTGCAAAAGTGTTCACTGACTAGTAGTAAGGTCTCTTTCAAGATTCTAGAAGCCATTATTGTGATCTATGAACTACATTACATTTCTAAAGTTTTAAGTTAATAAGTTCAGTACTTTTTGAGTGAAAGATCTAAACATCCGCACAAAATTTCTCATTAATATCGATATACATATTGATATAGTGATACAGGATTATAAATAAAGACGAAACTAAGAATTATGATGTCATCTGTAATAATAAAAATGTGGCAAAATAATTTTAGGAAATCTGCATTCGACTTAGTAGATTAATACCAAAAATATATCTAACGGCTGCTATTCAATAGCTCACTAAAATAGGAAGACGATGGTACGCATTCGGTGTACCGTTAGTGAACCAAAAACCATTTCAAGAGGATAGAAGTATGGAAGTACCGATTAATGCCAATCTCTGTAGAAGGTCCATATCCATAATCCATAAGAACGCTTATGGCTATGGATCGTTTGCTTAAGGTCCTATACATTTAAGCGACAGGCAAGGCAACTTAAAAAGGTACTAAAGAAAAATATATTTAATTGCAGTTAAATTACTGTCTTACATTTAAGAGAAAACTGCGCGAACTCCTTCAGGGAGAATTGGTAGTACCGACTCAATACTAGTACTGGTACTTTTCTTTATACACGTGTAATATTAAGTTTATATTTTTTTTTATGTTAAACCCTGCCAAAATGACTCTACTCTGTCTGATGTAAAGCATAAACAGAATCCGAAAGCGGTGGTCACCATATTCATTGCTGATGCAGACAATACAGCACGGTGGCCCACACCATCGCGGCCTAGTGATGCTTCTGCATCATTGGGCGTCCGGTCTCGCACTCACCGACGAAACACTACAACACGTACGCTTGTCATTTTACGTTAACTTTCTATGCGAGGGTAGTACCACCCCGGTCAAGCCGGCATTAATAAAATGTATGCTTAAATATGTTATGTATCTATTAATTTGCATAGTAGTGATTTTGAATGTATTGGTTTCATCTGATGTAAGTTTACGTAACTATTAAGATCATAATAGTTGCGTAAATTTAAAACTTCAAATCCTTACATTCACTGCTTTGTGTTTGCACCTTTGAGTATGTCTCATGGCAGTAAGTTCGCCTTTATGCATCATGTGCAAAAAGTTCTAAATAAATTAGGAATATTTCATGCAATCTTGGAACTGATTAGCTAAGACCTCTAAAGCTCTACCGGTAAGTTATTGCTTTCCTAGCACATGTAACAACACTGATCTCTATAAATAGTGAATCGAGTTGTAATTCTTTCAACACTAATGTCGTCGTATATCTCACTATACCGTGTAAGGTGAGCATCAGTCGCCAATTAGCTTGCGACGCTTTGTTACCAACGGCCTGACAGCTCGCGTGACAAATAAAAAAATGTCCCAATTAAAATGAGACTCGTATTACGCTCTACATGCGACCGGCACGCGACAAACAATGATTATGCTTTTTATTATTATAACGCACAGGGAAGGCTTTGGGATGTAGCGTGCTCATAATACTATCAGTTAAAGATATTCAATTTAAAGGTTCTTCTAAACGTCCATTGCTGAGACCATCAGCATAAACCATTCGAATAAAGTTTGTAATCCTTGAGATTATACACACGTTAAACAACAGGAATGAGGAAGTCATAAGGAACAATTTTCATTTTTATTGATTCAACACTTCCATTAGTAGCAACAATCAAGTGCAAATGGAACTTGATAAGGATAGATCTATCATATTCGTTATGTGATCGTAGAGCACCAGATTTATTTCAACGTGTCCATGTTATTACGTAAACTAACGTGGCAAGACTGCGCTCTCTCACGCTCCACACCATTATCTGAGATTTATGCGGACGTTGGGCGCTCGCACCCGTCTCATTACGCGAATCAAAAGACGCGCTGCGCAGGAGAACGAGGACCGCTTGTTGACTCGTCTAAATGTCAACTTCGTGGAAGACCTTGGCTATGCAATTATCTCGAGTTAATCGAGCCGGTCTCAGTCAATCAACGCACAAAGAACCGGGAGTGGAGACTGTAAGACAAAGCGACGCTGACGGTGCTATGACAGCTAGAACGACAAGACAATGCGTAGATCGGTCGCAGAGTTGTGCTTCGGACAAATTGATAAGGATCACGCTGTGTGCCCGCGTTCATGCTAATCGACGCAAAGTCAAAGTCACCTGGCGACACTCAGCTACGATCAATACGGCCGCAGCACGTGCTTCAAATACGTCCATTGTATGCCCGATGCGAGCGTGGAGCGGGTGAGACGCGGCGCACATGCCAAATGTCGCGAAACAATACACGCATCGATAATCACCAGTTGTTTAAGGAACTTCAGGCTCAACGAAAGCTCTACACACCAACATAATAATAAATGGTTATGTTGTCGAACACAACTGCAGACGCGTGTCTTCATTTCAAATAAATCGACGTCGATGATGAAATAGTACGTGTACAAAGCACAAACAATGGGGGAAGGTGACACTAACTGCGTGTGGTTACAATATTTCTGATAGGTATGGCCATTGTGTGTCGTACGTTATAGTTTTAGCGCCTACGCGTGGTCGTATCGAAGATGTCATATACACATAATATTGTAAAGTAAACTTAATAATGCGTGTAGTAAAATATAAAAGCAAAAAGGAAGAGCCGTGGCGTCGGATGTCGGACTAGTGAGGCATGTCACATCGACCCACCTGGTACCGGCACTGCTGGCGCTAGCTTGGAACTTAGCATTAAAAATATCCATGTACTTCATCTTGGAAATTTTTAGCAATCAATATAAGAATGTTTTTTTGGATGGCAAATTATGTCTCAAGCATGTCTCAAGTTCAGTCTTTCTACTTTAATTGATATTATGTGGTCACTACAATGACACCTTATACTTTTTGTGTTATTTCGTATTACTTTTCTGATTGAATCGCTCATAGTAATCATAATCTACCTAAAGGTCTTTAAGTTCTGAGAGATTGCTACAGTATTTTTATTTACGGCATTGAAGCGTCTCTCAGCGGGACAATGGTTCCCGTTATTCACGTAATGATTTCTTATGTCAATACGATTCGTGAGATACAAAGAGATGTTCTTTTTTGCGTTGAGAACGCAGCTCATTAAAATCGATTTTAGTATGCAAAGATTTCTATTTGGATTGATGTTGTAAAGAACTCATTAGATCAGGCAGTCAGAGTCGGGTGTGATGGATATGTAAGCACAGCTACAGGTGGTAACAAGACATCAGTGGGAATTTAGATGTAACTTTACCATCTTTATTTAGAATTGACTGGGTCTTTGATTGAAATTTTAACAAGATTTTATCTATATAAATAAATGAATCACAAAAATTTATGTACGCGCATAACTTTCCATCGACTTCACCAAATTGGATAACTCTTTTTTATGTGTTTGTTATTGTCAGGACAAGGATAGTATACAATAAAAAAGAAAACCGGAGGTGTTATATTTTAGTCGTATACACTGCGGCCCTGCGGAAAGTTAACACGGACCCCTAAGCTTTTCGGTAATTCAGAATATTTTCACGACCGTGAATAACGCGGTACGAAGTTCGCCAGGTCAGCTAGTTTAAAATTATTTATTTTACATAATATAATATATATACATACATACAATATACATAATAATATATATTTTTTGTCATAATGTATTGGTAATCCATTAAATTTAGCAGATAATAAAAATACTGCTGTAAATAATTTAAACAATGCTAAGGTATCTTATGAGAATAAAGATTTCTGAAACCAAGGTATATTCATAAAATGAAATGCTACGTTTTCACGAAAATATTATTTTCAATGTTCATTATGATAAAGCAAAATAATAAAGTTTGGAGTTAAAATCCTCTTCAGTGTATATGCCCATACGGATCAAGTCAAGGATAACTACCTTCTGCATTACTCCTTTAATCCAACCGTCTACAGCGAGACTTTTAAAAATACCTTTCAAGGTTCTAGGCTTTATACTTCTATTATTAATTTTAATCTCCTGAATGATAATTGTTTTTTTAAATTAATTATTCTATCGTGAACATCTATGACACTCGTTTTTGAGAATCAATGCCCTTAAATATACAGACAACTAGTTCAACTTTTGAATTCAGTTTGCCCTCGAGCGAAAGTTCGATGTCAGTCGCTCCGTGGAAAAACTGATATTCAGGTACATCCAATTCAACATATAGTATCCTACCCCATATAATCTTGGGAATAAGCTAGGAAGGGCTAGGAACAAGATATATTATGTATTCTAATTCACTAGTAGTTTCTTTCAACTTACAATGACTCAGACATCATAGTTAATTCAATTATTCAGAAGTGAAACGAAATGCTGTTCATAAACGATTAATCACAGCTGCACACATATCAAATAAATTAAGCAAGAGATACTTTGATTCGTAAAGAAGTCTTAGGTAACTCTTTACCGCAATAACCGACATATAAGTGGGCGAAGACGCGTATAAATATTAAAGAGCTTTTGGTACAAATAAACCTTCTCGTTCAGAAATATGTTAGGTACTCGTAATAAGCCAACGACAGATTTTTTTAAACAATTTAATTTATTTTAATAGTTATTGGCGTGTGTCATAAATGTCTAAATAATAAAACTGCCAATGCACTTAAAGAATGATTTGAATAAATAATATGAAAGCTGTTTCGATACAAACGAGTTCACATCAATTTACTACCTTATAAGACAGTTAATTTAAAGGTGCGTCTTGCACATGAAAGTAGCGACATATGGCGTCGGTTGCATGGGATCGTCCGCCTGCTGTCCATGCGCGTCATATCCCACAATGGTAATGCAACTTAAATGTAGTCGTTGAGGGATTTCGTAATGACGTGTTTATTGTGTACAATTTATCGGTACTATTTATTGGTTAATTTTCTGTATCATCATTTGGAACAACTCTACAATTTATTCGTGGGTTTGATGTAAAATAAAGAATTTGTTTTTGTTGATTCATTTCAACGAGTTTATTTTTTAACCACTTAAATTTATTCTTGTGTTCTGAAGTTTCGCATATACGAGTTGAGCCCAATTGACTAATATCTCTGTTATACATAAATGTCGTGTTACGTTGTTGCTCACAGAACTATTTAACCGCTTTTCATGTTTTTTAAAATGGGTTTTGCATGCGTGCTTAAGATAGGACAGGATGATTAACATCACGCTTAGAGCAATAGAAGCAGAGCATGACCAAAAAGATACTCAGACGAATTTGTGTGGATCACCCAGTAATCGATACTTATATATTATAAATCCGAAAGTAATTCTGTCTGTCTGTCACATTTTTTCACTGCCAAACCGCTGCACCGATTTCAATGAAATTTGGCATGGAGATACTTTGATTCTTGAGAAAGGACTACTCTTTACTGCGGTAACCGACAAAAAGACGCAGACGTAGCCGCGGGCAAGAGCTAGTTTTATATATTTCGTTTAGATACTCCGTCTATTAATGACTTATTATTATTATAAATATTCTTGACATGATAATGAGTCCAAAGCTAATCGTGAATGTAGAAGCCCCTTATTTTTATATACAATAAACTGCTATCTTTATAGTAAAAGTTCTATCAGGCTAATACTTTTCTTAAGTAGCCTATTTATTATACAATAAATGACAAAATGCATAAACTCATGAGAGCATCATAGTTATTTAGTAAGGCCAGAAGCTCATAAAAGAGTTTGTAGCATCGGAGAGCGGCTCGTTATCTGACATTCGTAAGTAAATATCTGATCTTTAATTCAATTCAATTCTAAGTAACCGATTCAATTATTAACTAATAACATAAATTTAATTTTTTATTGCTAGGCTTGGTTGATGTTATTCAAAATAACAATAATAAATATTCCTAACATCTAAAACACAACGCCATCTAGTCCCAAGCTACGTAAAGCTTGTGGTGTGGGTACTAGACAGTTAATATAACTAAATATATACTTTTTTTTTGTAATATATATACATATTATACATAGAAAACACCCAAACTCCGAAACAAATATTTGCAGATCATACAAACATTTGGTCTGACCCGAGACCTCAAGCACACACTGATGTTTGTGAAATCCTAGATAAGTATTTTATCACGTTTTAAATATAAATAATAATTATAAATACGTGTTGATGGCGTATGCCTCGCTGAAATATATTATAACGTTATTCCAAGCAAAAGTCGTATATGAAGCAAAGACTGGAACACGGAACTAAAAGACTACATAGTCATTTAAAAAAAAATACTTTCATTTATTGTGTAATTTATTTTCATATTTTCTTTGCATGCTCATTATTTAGTGCAATGCACTTTGCAGTGTATGCAAATTAGTGCACGACGTCGCATGGTTTTCGATTAAGACTTAAAATACTATGTGAAAGACATATATATTTATAAATTCTAGCAAATATTTAAAAACACGACTCAAATCAATCAATTATTAGTCATAGCTTCAATCACTTGTAAATATGTCCTATTTACAATCATCCCATAACTACAGCCAACGCCAAATTGTAATAATGCAATTGTAGAAATGACAAATTAGTCTAAGGTTTGTGAGTTGAAGTCCGTGTTATGAGTTACGTATCAAAGCTCACGTGTTAAGTCGTAAAATACACGGACAGGTGGTAAAGTGCAAATATGCATTAGCTAAATCATGAGCATTAATCATCTGGTTAAGTTAACGGCTGTCACACGCGTGTTTCTGTAATACATGTTTGATATGAAGTTGGAGAAAACGTGTGAATTATATTATCTCCACAGACCAATGGAAATTGTGCAAAACGATTTTCTGTTCAAGGTCGCATAATGTAAGGAATTAAATCCGAATCCGAATAAACCAGAGTGAATAAAACTAGTTGAAAATTGAAAATGGCTATATGATACCTAACACACTTAGAAGTATAGAAATACATACAACAATACCTGATAGTTTACAATGGGGTGGTAGACACCTTAGTCAAATCAGTTACTTTTATCATCTGTCAAATCAGTAACTTTGTATGAAAAACTTATTAAGAACTGACGTGTGACGTCATTGTTGTAGATACTCAATTGAAAACTATATTTCAATATTTATATTGATTAAAATTTGTAATACAAATGAAAAGCTTTAATAATTATATTTACCGAGATATTTTGTAATATTCGTTTTAATGAAGAATACATCGGTACTTATTTACGATATACTACCCTGTTTAAAAAGAACATAAACCATACTACTGTCAGTTTTGTAATCGAGAATGTTCTTTAAAATGGTTCTGAAAGGAATTTAGTATGTTTTCAACGTTGTTTTCAAAATATGACCTAACCTGCACTGTTACTGAGAAAAAATAGGGTTTTAACAGGAAAAAATAGGGTTTTAACAGACAAACGACTAGCATGAGAGTGATGTTATCGGAATTTCGTGTTTTCCTTCCTTGTATTAAATTCTATGTAACTTACAAAACCTTTTCGGTAAGTGCTTTTTAAAAAACCTTTTAAGTACGATTTATATAACTTAAGCCAATATTTTGGTCAATGAGCCTCGAGTTTTATGTTTCTAAAGGCGTCAACAGACGCGGTAAAAGTCGCAGCTTCGATATTCGAACAAGTCTTACATCAAGCTCAGCGATAATTCTTTGTAAATGAGTCGATCAGAACATCTCACTCCGCACTGTTTATCGCTACATTAAAAAGGAACAAACCAGCCCAGTACCGCATCTCATCTGAATATAATGGGGGGAGGTGCACAGTCGTCTGTTTGTTGGCGATGCTATTACGTGGGCATTTCGTATCGCACGACAGACAAGAGAATTACTTATTCAAGTGTTGAAAACATGCTATTGTTTGATTACTTTAACATAAATTAGAATATTTAAATTAATACAACAATATTGACTATAAAACATATGAATGAACAACAGAACTAAGTACTCTCTACCGTTTAACTTCAGCGTAATTCTATAATGCTTCTTAAATCAAGGCCCCTATCTACACAACTATTTTAATTAACTAAATCGTGAACACTATACATAGAAATAATTTAAATAAAATGTTTTATTATAATTATATACAATAACTGAACAACAGGTAATAGATACTAATACTCGATTGAGATATTTAATAAAAATCGGTCAAGTCCGAGTCAAAAAATCACGTTTATTGTATTGGAACCCTCATAAATTTTTATTATACTGTTTTTTTGTACAACAGAAATACATCATCTCTGAAAATTTCAACTGTCTACCTATCACGGAATACAGCCTGGTGACAGTGGAACCGGGGGACAGCCAGACTGAGAAGTGTCAGTAATAGGGTCCCCTTTCACCCACTGGGTACGGAACCATAAGAATTAGACAGGGATTTAACCGTATTATTATTATTTTTCACTGCCACAAGTACATAGCTGAACTGTGTGAATGCGATGTCTAACGAAGTGCACTATTTATATGTTATTGTTATTTTAATGGTATTTACCACCGAATATGCAAAATATTTATATTGACACCTCAGTGGGTAATCTACTGAAGAGGTCCGAAGAGGTACCTCGCAGATATATCATCAATATCATACACATTATGTTGAAACGCAGTTTAAACAAAGCAAAAAGATTTAACATCTAATAATTCTTATCATTAACATGTATAAATGTTAATGCTTCATATTTATTCAAGAAGTTGTGATAACAAACAAATTTATTTTAATTACATACTTTAAATAATAAAGACATGGTTACTAGTTTACTACATAATATGATGATGTATAAAATCTATCAAAATAAATAAAATTTTGTCTGTTTGTAATTTAAAAAAAAACGTTTTTTACTAAATAAACTTTTATCTGACGGTCTCTCTGACTATTTGTTCCGGCTAATTTCAAGAACGGCTGGACCGATATTGACGGGACTTTCACTAGCAAATAGCTGATGATAGAAGTAGGCTTAGAACTTAGGCAAAGTTTTAAAGCCGCCAAAGACCTCCAACACACCTTCACGGCTGTTATCCTATGATGATTATTATTATTATTAATCACGAAGACGCTCATGGTAATATGCCACCAGCGGTCACCCATCTAGGTACTGACCGCACCGTCGTTGCTTACCCTCGATGATCGTTTCTAATCACCGAGTGCAACTGGGCTATGAGCGGTCATTATACTTAATAAAACATTGCTTTCCCCGATGTAGACCAGGGACGTTAATTACTAAGAAATTCTTCTGGTACAGAACATGCATTGTGATGAGTATAAATTGCTTGGCAACCATTTTACAGTTATCTAATCTAGTCTTCATTTTAACTTGCACTGCATCGATTAGTTCTTCAGCAATGTTTACTACCGAAAATCAATTATTTGTAAATGTATGTTTATAATGTCTAAAATAATTTTTTTAGTTTCTAAATTTAATTAGTACATGAAGCAAAAACTTTGTACCCCTTTTTACGAAAATTATGCGAACGGAGGAGTATAAAATATTGACGAAGAGTGTAGAAAGTTTTGCAAGAAAATTGAAATCATTTGATTTCTACCCATGAACGACCACCTTTTGTCACGTTTGTGGACAGTATCCACAAACGTGTCAAAAGGTGTCATGTAAAAGGGTAATATTCTTTTGAAACAGTTATCTTTGATCAATTTTATGATATCACCAGATTTAAATCTGACGACAATGGTATCAATCCATCTACCATTTAAAGCAAAGATCAAGATATGGAATACAATAAGACTTTTTTTATATTAATAAGAGCGTACTCCTTCTTAAAAAGTCGGCAACGCACTTGTGACGCCCTTGGTGTTGGTAATCACTTACCATCAGGCGATACTTCTGCTCGTTTGCCCCCTATATCATTAAAAACAAAGATACGTGAAAAGAAAAGAAAAATTTCTGGTGAATTTTGAAGTTCGCCCTGTATCTGAAATCGCTAAGAAATATGATTTGCTTAAATTATTCAACGATATTTTGCCTTCGCAGGCTAGACTGTCTATATTTCTACTTATTTATTTATGTTAAGTAAGGTAAATATTAAATGAGATAAAGCCAGGCCGCAAACAACGTCATAAATATATTAAATTAATTGGCATCAGTTCCTAGTTTCTTAATAAATTTATTGGAGTTCCCTCTATCTCACCACTATCATAAATGTGATACCGTCTAGCTAGAGTATGCTGAATATTGTGATGCAATATTAAAGAAAATGAATATAAAATGACATTTCACGAGATTTCGCAGATTTACGGATGCTTTGAGGTTGGAGCCGCAGCTAAGGTTTCTCATTGTGCATTGTTCATCTGCGAATGGCGAGACGAAGGGCATTTCCTCCTCTCGTGTTTTATCCGACCATGAGGGCGACTAAGCGCGATCAACTGAAACGTACCTCGACTTATTGTAGATCACTTCCTATTCACGCTCGATTGATTCTTCAGTAAAGCATAGCCTCATATCGGTATGTTGCCGTATGTGTCGTATGTCCTTTGTAATGTTTTCTATAGATGACTGACTAGGGCGAAAACACAAGAGGATGTAATAATACTCTCAGTGACTAAGTAAATGTTAAGACAAGTGATTTGTTTGCTATCTCTTGATGACAAAACATTTAAAGCGTAGCAAAAAAATATATTTTGTTAAGCAATATTGCATTCAAAAAAATGTGTCGGATAGGCCTTAGGTATTTTTTTTAATTTGAGAGTGTTACAATACTTATAATATACTAAATTAAATTAGCTTTGTCTTCTCAAAACATTTACTTGAATAATAACTTAGTTGACGTTGTTCATTGTTTTTATAAAACAACACAAAACTTACGGGTACGTTAGGGTCAAAAGTAGTCTTCTCATAAGTCTCTAATCTTTTAAATAAGTGGCATCCTTAAAAATAAATAAATAAGAAACGTATCACGCTACTACAGACTACACTTATTTTAAATACATACGGGTACAAACATTTAATGAAATTAGGCGACACATACATATGTAAGTTAATACAGAGAGAAACATTTAGTTTTATTGAGGACGTACTGATTCTCAACCCTGTTTTACGCTACGCACATGTTGCAAGTATTTGAACAGATCAGGAATGTTGAATTTGCAACGATATTAATTATTTGCCAATAGGTGTAAGGTCTTCGAGGCTGGCATGGTCGGGCGTCGGCTTTGATTTATGTAAATTGGGTACGGGCTTCGTGCGTCGGGAAGCGGCATGAGTGCCGGCTGCGAACGCGTGACGGGATCTAAGCTACGACTAGTTTCAAGATTAGTTAGCCTGAAACTCAATACTTAAATAAATTTCAAGGAGTTAATAAAGTGCTATGTGAGAACGCATGAGAAAATCCAGGTGTTATTAAAATTTATATACTTAAGAAACCTTTGAATATTTGTGGAGCTAAGATTCTAATTGGTAATATTCTAAGATTAATATTAGTTTGAACCTTAGCAGAGGACCAGTTGACATCTTCTATTTTTCAGAGAGTTTATGTTGAGAATATTCTTTAATATGTACCTACAGTGAAACCTGATTAAGTGGGACCTGGATAAGTCAGAAACCTTTAATATTCAGAATTCCTATAAAGTCCTGGCCCTTTTTCATCGAATTACCTCTGGTAATGGCTTTTCAACATGATGTAAATGAAATAACAGCGTATTTCGACCTCGATAACTGGGGGCTGTAAATGAGACAACTATCATAATCTAATTAGAAAACTGAATAAATTGAAAACCTCTTTAAATAATACAAAATCCTTGGTCCCGTGAAATCCCAATTAACCAGGTTTCACTTTAATTGTGTATGTTTTGATTTGCCATACAATGTATCATAGATTCCTTGCATATACTTTGTATTTTTACTGTTTCCAATTCACATAAGATTATAGATACAATGCTAAAGAACTGCACCACTAAGACTTCACAGGGTCTATGTAACAGTTAGTTGTTAGTTAAATCCATGCTAAATATTAATTTAAGCAGTAGTAGTAGTAATACAGGGCAGATTATAATAAAAATAACAGTTTATTACATAAACTTAACCATACAATAAGAAAGTAACAAGATAGGCAGCCAGGTGATGTTTTTAACTTACATTGACATTGAATACACTGATCACATCTTAAATTGTAAATCGTACTATATAAGAAGTACTTGAAAGAAGTACGAAAGTAATTTATATGTTTCAGATTGTTAACTACTACGAGTTTTGCATTGCAAGTTCGTTAAAGTAGTAAAATAAATCTATGTCACAACTAGGACGGTCCTTCAATCTAATTTGTATACCTTTCGTTTCATATTAATATATGTACGATAGAACAGAACATATAGAAACCAGGACCAAAGTGGTATTCCTGAGGTCTCCCACGGGTGGAAACATTACCGTTGCAATGGTAGGGCGGTCTCTAGTTGGTTATTTATGAGATGGGCCGCATGCGCCGCTCCCATACGTGCCACAATGACACTTTATTAATGACAAACATGTTGGTGAGCTTTTAGTTATCGCTATTAAATTATCTGACGTCCTTCTAGGTTATGAATCGCAGTAGTGAGATGAATAAAAACCTTAGGCTGAGATGGTATCGTTTAAATTAATGTTTTAACGAGAACTATTTGTGCTCTCGTGTAGTTCCCAACTACTTCAATTGGAAAACTAACATATTAATATCTTTATTCCCTTGAAAGGACGCTATGATAATAATCTTCCTCGTGGAACTGTAATAACATTGTATCACACACATTATTTTTATATATTCTTTTTTTTTTTCAATTAATATACATATCTCCTCTTAATGTTGGTTGGACAAAATCTTACCGAATCAGAAAGATATCGAAAGTATGAAATGTAATTTTAGCTATAAAGGCTAAATAGTATGTACAACAAATGATGAATGAAATAAGAATTCGGGTCACAGTACAAATAAAGTTTAAAGTAAGACAGACTCGTAGATAACAATAAATAGGAAAACTTACATGTCGGACGAGTTCTATTGGGTCGAGTCAAAGGTATCCAAGGCCTCTGTGGTGGTAGAGTAGCAGAAACTGAAACAAAAGAAAAAGCATTTAGTTTAAAAACGATCAAAAAACGATATTCATTTTGTATGTAAAAAGATATTTCTTCAGATTAAAGAACAGACCAATTGATTGATTTTTTATTGATACAAATGGAAAATGTTTTCGAATAGTAAATCGTGCATTTATATTATTCGTATTCAAATCATCGGAGTCTCGCTATTTTAACGGTGAGAAACAAAAAGTCTCACTTTATTTGTATCGTTGTTAGACATCTACATTGCGGTATGAATAAAGACACCTAAAAAACCTATTCTATTGTTCTGTAGAGATGAAACGAATGAAACGTCAATTCGAGCGAAAATTCAACATAAAATTAAGTCCGAGGTGACTACTACAACGGTACCGCATTCGTAAATGTAAGAATAGCAAAAACATAATGACTTTTAAAAATAATTGTGAAATCAACAAAAATAGATAATCTTTGGTTTAGAGCAAAACTGCTCAACTTTCTGAATGTTTGTTTGTTCGTACCCCATGCGCTGCCTATTAACGTAGCTTTAGAGCCAGAAAAATGCGATAATTTCAGAACAAGTACTTGTTACCAAGAAAAAAATGGGTTGGCAGGATAAGCATAAAGTTTGTACGTACTTATAATACAAATCTACTGAAGATCAGATCAATTACAGCAGATAGTGCATAGATTGGTATTCATATTCAGAATTCCTTAAAATATTTTTGCCATTTCTAAGAATTTTTCAGCAGAATTTTTGAAAAAAAACTATAGTAAGGCAAAAAAATTCATTCCGTCAAACTTATACTGTCTCTAGTTACTAATTCTTGAAATATACTCTCAATCAACTTTATGTCCGATCGAAAAATAAAACATGACCCTGTCTCGTAATTTCATTATCATACTCATATTGTAGCAGTAATTGATTTTCAGCCGTATGAACCCATAACGTGTATATCGGCTCTTATTAAATATTCATGATATTATGAGGGTATTAATAAAACAATTTAATATGTCCATCACTGACAGCGTGACGACAGATGGCCACAAAAAATAACGATTTGCATATGTTAAATGTATAGTCTACAGGCAGCATAAATTGTTCTCAGGCCGGCGATAGTTATCATAATTTGTTTTTGATTGATTCCTCAAAGGAATATTGATGACAATTTGTTTAAGACGTTACATTGAGCAGTTAACTGTAGTTGTTATGCCCATATATATGTATATGGTCTATAAAGATGTAAGATATTTGAATATTTAAAAGTAATTTTAACAGAGTAATTAAACAGAACGAATTATTTTTTTAAATTTAATTAATATAAGTAAGCTACCAGTGTTACTGTTACATCGTATCTATTTATTTTCATGCGGCTTTAGAAGTCTGTTATTGGTGTATTAAGTAACGTTTTAATATAAATCCATACTAATACTACCTGATCTACGCAACTTCGTTTGCAGCTTTTTTCATCAATAATGCTCTTGGCTTAACAGTGTGCAAATGAGCAGACTTATCGCCTGATGGTAAGCGATTACCACCGCCCATGGCTACCCGCAACACCAGAGGAGTCACAAGTGCGTTGCCGGCCTTTGGGGAATGAGGAACGGGATGGGGAGAGGGATTGGGATATGGGCCTCCGGTATCCTCAATCGGTAAAACACACACACTGTTTCACAGTGTGTGTGTTTTACACTGAATCTCCCACGGAAGCAAACTATTTTAAAACCGCCAGAAAATACACACATTTTAAAAAAGTAAACAGGTTAGACAGTTTCGAAGTTCATCGTAAGCAATAATGTGAAACAAGAATTATATTTGTGTGTGTTCATTTGTGAGTTTCATAGGCTACATATTAAACCGAAACATTATTACCGTGTTAACAAACACACAAGCGGGAGGAACTTCGGGCCAAGGCAAGTACTTAATATACCTACCCACTAATTTATTTTCATTTCGATATAAGCTTATTATATCAGCATAAAACGAATATTGCACAACAATTCATCTAATTATCAAATCCAACGACTTTAAAAGATTTTTTAACGATTACGACTAGGTACTTTTGTCTCCTGAGATTCCGTCATCTTGTTCTACACTATACAGATAGAACGCCATTACAGTTCAGTTATACAACGCTATTACTGAAACTAATGCATAATATTAATCCTAAAGTAAAATGGAAGAAGCGTATTGCGAAGTGTTTTTGCTAAGCATTGCCCGCGCCCATGGCAACTGTCATGCTAAGTCCACTCGTGCGTAAATCACAACATGAAAACGTCCGTCTCTGTGTAATTATATAATGGGTTACCTCTATGACTGTGTGCAATTTTTGATGCTCAGATAAGCACCCATTGAACGATGTAATGAAAATATTAATTCGAACACGGCGTTCGTGATCTAATAACTTGGTATTGAGATTAGATCCACGATTAGATTTCAATGTATTTGTTATAGAGTACCGTAGAATCATTCATTGCATGTTAAGTTTAATGTGATTTACTGTTTATGACTCTTTGTTAGTTTCATAGGATAAAATACACAATACAGCATTACACAATCATTTATTATATGAAGTACTAAGTTTTTCCGTGGCTCCGCCTGCGTATATTGGTTATCCCGTTAAAAAATAGCCTGCCTATGTCCTTGCTCAAGAATCAAAGTAAATCGGTGCAGTGGCTTAGCCGTGAAAGCGTTACAGACAGACGGAAAGACAGTTACTTTCGAATTTGTAATATTACTACCAGCATACTCAAATAATGCTAAAGTATAAGCTTCTATTACAGCTGTATGACTAAATCCAAGCTTTTAGAAATTTTAAGTTAATTTGCGACCTAATACCATAAACTGACCCTAATTTACTTGTAAACTAATTTGATGAAGAAGATTGAATTAAGATGTTACACAAAAATACCAATAAAATATGTCTACAAGTATTGTCACCACAAAGAGTGATTGTAAGCAGGCGGACGCAAGCGCGGGCGTCGGAATCCTTCCCTCATTACACTTTGTAATTAGGCCTGTCGCCCGTGGGCTGCGTACGCGCTTAGGCACTGCACTAAATCACGACCAGAGCCAGTTTAACATGCGCAACCGACGGCGGCGTCTCCCCAACACCCATAATCCATACCGACACAATAGACGTTTATGGTTGTGTTATTGAATATTAAACGCTAAAAACGCTGTTCTGTTTCTTCCAGGAGTGAAACGTTTTACACATATTTAGGCAAACAATATTGTCTTAGTTCGTTTACATATGGCGAGTGTCAACAGGGCGTAATCGCTCTTCTAAGGAAAGAAAAAAAGACATAAGAATTATTTTGTTCATTAAAATAATTTGTTGCAAAAACATTGTAAACTTCGAACGGGTATATACAAGACTGGTAAACTGAAATTGTAGGGACTGATTTAATTATATTCCTAACAGTTATATTGAAAACATAAATCCAATACTATACAACGGAACATGTTCGGAAGTACAAAAGATTTCCCAAGAGACAGTGGCAATTGATGGCCAATTCGAAAAATCTCTAGCGACTCCAATACAAATTGGGACAGTAAGTGAGAAAATCTCAAGCGAGCTCGTACTCCACAGTAGCCGCTCGTTTAAAAATGATGAAAAAATATAAGACAGTTAATCTTAGATATTGTCGGCATTCTGTAATACATTTATTTACCGTATACATTATTACTTGCAATATATTTTACCCGGCTTGGTTGAGTATAGTAATTCCAGTCGCTTCACATCATGTGTTTAAATTAGAACCTTAACTTTTTTCTAGAAATCGGTATATAATTTGAATATGGGCAAAAATTTTCATTGATAGTTTTAAAGTTATTTAAAATAAAGCATATTTAAAACATTGTAGATGTACTACAATGTTTTAAATATGCTATAATATAGAGCTTTGTTCTACCTAACAAATATAAATTGTGATAAATTAGATTTTTTATCTCCTAGAAGTCTAAGTGGAAAAAATTTAGAAAAGGCTTATGTTTTCACAAGAAAGTTTAATCTTACATCAGTTGGATATGAAGTCAAATGTCGAATAAATAAAACAAAGTAAAACGAACTTCATTACAAATCCTAACGATACTAACAAGACAAGCCGATACAAAACAAAATGGTGTAAGAAGCGGCGGGTGAAAGTATACAAGCACTTCAGGTATTAGATAGGCTGTCTGTGATAAACATCGACACGCTCTTCACATTGTTCGCGCTCCGATACATGAGATAAGCTTTCTCTGTTCTTCTCTTAAGAGCTACCGTGAGAATACCTCTTGAATCATCCGACTTGGCATTTACAAAAATTGGAGTATGTTATATCGGATTTCATGTTAGGAGATGCAGAATTGCCTATCACAAACTTAAAATACAAAATACTGTTGCGTAGGTCACGGATAACTATATACAGTAACTTCATAAACAAAATCAACGAAGCTGAAGCATTTTACGTGACATGAAATGATGTCTGAATACTCACAAATAAACAAAAATATATTCTTAGATAAATATATACAAACAACGATAAGAGTATCAAAAGCAACGAGGCCGCAGGGTTAATCAATTCCATGCAAAACATTTTCAGTCCATTGACTATCGTATCTTCGCTAGACGCCAGGGAGCCGTTCGAGCGAAAAACCGGTACAGGATACTGTTGCATCACATTCTACAATAGATATTACATTTAAGCATGATTGTTAAATTTCGCGTGTCATTGGTAACGTTTCATATTTTCTTTTTTAGGTATTCTATACGTAAACTTTTAGTGTTAATAAAGGGTTAGAATTAAATTTATAAATATACAAATCATGTGAGATACAGCTATAACATACAATACTATACAATACTGAGTTCTACGCTTGTCAAAGAGGAGAATGCATGTGAAATAATATACATACAAGCACTGAACAGTATTTAGACGCTGTCTGTCGGCACAAAGAAAGTTCCTTGATATTATATTATAAGCGAAAATATTCAGTTCCTTAGAATATAATGTTCTGCGTGACTTACTTCATCCGGCAAGTGCTGTCAGCGTAAGTTCTACATAATATTGCTTCAACTATCCATTTATACATTCGTTTATATCAATCAGTTATTATCTCTCATTGACCTGAGCGAAAATATTACCCGTTTTTCGCATTCATCTAAAATGTTTAAAGCTGAGATATCCAAGTACATAATCATTTTATATTCCTCTAGTTTCTTAGAGTAAGAAAAATGTACCTGTGAATAAATAAACACCGTTACAATATCACAAAAAAACTAAATGGTAAGCAGACTGTCACTAAAGCCTGATATTTTTTCACTACTTTATTTAATTAATATAGCACAATATACGAACGGTAGTAAAATAAAACATTCTTAAAAATATAAAGACAAGGCAAATAATCCAACCCCAGTTTTTTCAAATACAATCGCGGTAACAGGTATGCAAACGAATGCAGCGAAGTGTACTGACTAGATGACATTATTGAGTACCGATGATTGCATTTAAACTGTGCTTGCTTTTTTTTGTATAACTTTTATAAAATCAATGTAACACTATGAATATTAACTTGTTCAAGAAACACGTGAAAACTTTTTTGATTCCTCCTGTGATTACCTCATTGACCCCCTGGGGCCATAAGGTCTAACATCTGAGTAGCATTTATTTGGATAGCTCTGTTTTTATTTGGATACTGAAATTTTGTTTGAAAATATCATAAAGGAGAAAATGTTTTATAAAAACTCGATCAAGTGCGAATTCGGTTTGCGCCCTGGGGGTCTGTACCGTGAAATTGGATCATGATAAACATTTGATCAATCGATCACGTTTAGAAGAAATAAGTGCAAAAAGTATAACACAACGACTGCTATGGCAACGGTGGTGACTACTACGGTGTAGTACTGTTTAACATGGAAAAATTTACTTCTCGCTAACATTTTCTTGTTTCTTTTAGACTTGAATCTTGCATATTTTAATCAGTTTAGAGTATCTCTTTGATTTTAACGAATTTACAAAAAAATTGTATCTAAATAATGGTAAAATATAATAACAATAATACGTGAAATATCAAGTAACTATTGATGAATTATTGTGACCTATAAGATATACTGCGTATAGTTAATACATATGGGTATATGAGGATAATGACACACAAGCGTTAAGAGGTACGTATTATGCAACCGAAAGATTAAACTGTGTTTACGAGCACGTCAACGGATGTCCTATCGTGCATTAGGTCGTCTGGTACTCAGTCCTCGCCTGATACTGGTGGGCGGTAAACAAACCAATAGTTGCAATTGACCCAAATGGACAATGGCCGACCCATCTATTCGGTTTTATCATTTAATTTATGTTTTAATAGGCTTCAATTGAACTCTTAAAATCACAAGACTTATTGTTGCACTATTATCAAATTTTAAATTACGACTTTAAGAAATGTGAATAGTTCTTTGGGATAAAAAGGAGTTAAGGGTAAAGAAAATGGTGATAAATAGAGAGAATATGTGTATTCTGGTAAGATCGAATACTACTCTAGACGGGACAAATACGCGCGTATATGATAATGTACCTTTTGCAAAAAAAGAATTAAGGCGTTCAAACATATTAAGTAGTGGTTCATCGAGATACCGATATTTGAAGTGGACATAATGACATAATTGGTAAAAAAAAGTGCTAATACAAGTGCAGATTTGGTGGCAGTTAAAAGAAAATTAGGTAGCCTTTGTATAAATCTTTCAAAAGCAACATTTTAAGATTAATTTCTGCAATTTTACTAAAATATTAATCCATAGAATTTACGAGTTTCTGACGACTTTAGTGATTATCAACGAGTGCCCATAAATTAAATTTGGTAATTAGATTATTAGTGTCTTACTGAGAATCTGACGTCAAGGCAGATATTTTAACTAGTCACCTAAATAAATATTACTTTTCAAAACTGAACACATCAATTCTTCACATATTTTTAAAGAAATAGGTAGAAAGAAACCATTCTTACTATAAAAAGTTGAGTTTGCAAAGTATACCAATTGAAAATTCGTAATTTCACTTGCGGTTTATATACGTAATCAATCATATCTGTTATATTAAATAGAGTTCATTTTTTTATTTTGAGTTTATAAGTTTATTTATTTGAACAGCAAAATGCCTAAACAGCGAACACAAATAAACGTTTTATTATTTTGACTTGTTACGATGTGATACTTTAATTTAATATACTCGTTTTTTGTTTAATGTCAAGTAAAACATTTCGTGGTATGGACACAATAAGTTTTTTGTTGATTCAAAATCTGCGGTACGCTCTGTAGCCACCGTGTTTGCCCACGCGCAAGTGTCCTCCTGCACGACCGTTCACGGCCAAGGCCAAACAGATAATAAACGTAATGATGAACGATGTGCTACCGAGAAAAAAAACAAAGCGCTCGCCTGACCACGTGGGGAGTCTCACATGCTTTAATGACTCGGAAAATTACAGTGTAGCTAATTAGCTTATAATACATGAAAATTATTCCATGATAACATTTGCTTACTTTGCAATTACTTAAGAAAGAGCATTATCTAACTAAAGAATGTCGTCAAACTCAGAATTTAATTTTCATGGGATATACGTAAATGCCGAGCGGCTACCGTTTTAAGTGTTTCATTTAAATATACAAGAAGCCATCAAGGAGAGCAGTGCTCATCGTAAATCAGAGCCGCACTACACCTCGTCATTGATGAATTCCTGTCAACTGGACTTGATAATCGTATACAGTCCTTGTTGAGTAAATTGAACATTGCCTTCGAGTTCCTTAAAGGTTTAATAGCTGATGCATACATGTGACTTCCACTGTATTACATTATTATTTTTATTCACTAAAGTAGATTTCAAAAAACTTAATCAATCAGTGCCAACTTACGAGTTCTCATTTTAAAATAAATTATTCACATCACGATTCTGTTACTGAATCATTCTTTGGGAGTGTCTTTCAGAAAGATTTAGTGTAAGAAATTTATTCTTCACAACTATACATCTAGTCTGAGGAGTCATTGTCGTATTCTTATCACGCTCTCTTATTCCTCCAACCTAGTGCAGCGTACTTGGAAATGTGCATAGTAGTGCGTGTGGGTCGCCACCGACGCTAAAATAATGCACGTTAAGGCCTTGAAAGGCGAGGTGAACGAACCGATCGAATAATAGGTGAACATTATGTTGATTGATTACCAAATACGACAAATTGTGAAGTAAGAAGTTACTTTGCACGTTCTACGATCATTCCGTTTTGAAAGGTTCATTTGCTATTCCTTTCTTAGAAACAATAGAGAATAGAGTCATGACCATAATGGTAAGTACTTTAGATGTACGCACAGGATAAGTTATACAAAATACACGCAAGTTTCTAGAAGGCAGGTGAGCACAGTCAACCGTATGTAAACAGAACAATCTACCATCAAAATGTCACAAATGGCGACGTCAATGTATCTCCGTCTGTAGGGCGAGCTCGAAAACGGTTCAGTCACGCTGCGTTGGTACGCCGTCTGTATGTAAGTTATCGTAGGTAGGTACCGAGTCTCCATAGACCTAAGAATCTAGTTATCCTCCTTAATTTAATTTAAGTTTTAACTGTCTACATTTCATTACTAAAGGATAATTTAAAGATGTAGACGGAAAGTAAGCAAATATCATTATAAAGGATACATGTTAAACATTACTACAATCTCTGTACTGGGGCGAAACGATAACTGTAAACGATAAAAGTTATGAAAGTGAGACGACCTTAATTATAATAAGGTTAACGATGAATATTTAAGGAGAAGGTGTAACGTAAATTGTAATTAACATTACCAACATGACCCTACTTGAAACGATTTTCATATATTCAGTAACAGATGGGGTTGTTATCGCAACATCAGCGATGATCCTCGGACTGAGGCGGTCCGCCGTCTGTTATAAAATAAATCGTCAGCAACAAATTGCCGCCTCCGATCTGGCTGGTATCAACAGAAGGTAGTTTCGGGCGGTGCGTCGCGGCACGACAAACAAGGCAATTGCTCGGTCGCTCAGTAAGATCGCTATCGTACACGCTACGGCGTACTGCCGTCGACCAAACATCGCCTGCGTATATCGTGTTCTCTGAGGGCCAATATGTCCAAGTTGAAGCCATCCATTCACTTACGAATACCCTTATTTGCATATCGCTTCACATTTTAAACGAAGCATATTTGCGTTAAAAGTGCATATTCTACAAAGATTATGATATCATATAAAATTGTAGATGAATTGTTTAATGCAAATCTCATGATTTTTCTTGACTTGAATTTAAGTAAGCACTGACATATAGACTGTAACATTTAAAATGTAATAGAATAGTAATGATGCATAAACAAACCATAAAACCGTGACCAACATAGGGAATTAAGCACACCAGTTGAAAATGAAAACTCGCTGAGTTAAAGCGTGCATTAGAGACATGTTAGCGTCCATACACTATTTTAACACATGATATTACAAAGTAAATATGAGAAATGCCCTACAAAAGAATAGTAGAACTAGATATAGGAATAGCTTACTCCATTGCAAACTTGTTGTTATGGCTGTTAACGCATAATTGTTTGTCAATGATTATTACTAAACATTTACTGATAATGCACAAAATTTTATATAAAATCAATCACAGGTGTATCCGCATAACGTTGCGTTTATCATATCGAAACTCTTATTCGCCTTTGTTCCTATACATTTTTACTTACCACATCACAGAATGGTGGTAATTATGTTGTTGTCATCGCTAAACTAAAATTCACTAAAATTTGTTGCTGCATGACATATTTTATTCTTATTAGTTTATTCTCTTATTAGTCTATTTTTCGATATCTTACATTTCAGCCATCCTTGTGTTTAGTTAGTAGCAGATAATCGTTAATCAGAGACGCACGCTTGTTTATTACTTGAAAGGTAAAATTTACTTTGACATAACCTAAATTAGTTAAATTACTCAACTTAGTTCATAATTTTTCTTTTACTTTTCTCGTGTTGAACGTTTAAAAAGTGTAGCGTGTGATGTAAAACTTGACATGTCGCACTAAACTTAGACGTCGTCTAAGTCGTCTAAATTAATTACGAAATTAATTCTTATAATTTTTACATTTACAGTTTAGTTTAGTTTTTTTAAATTAAAGAGAAGTGTGTACTTCTGGTCGACATAAGAGCTGATATAAGAGATATCCAAAAAGGGGCTGTAAGCAGATGAGATTAAATTGGATCATTCAACACAAAATTTTTGTGAGTTTTAGTTTAGCAATGACAACAAAAGTATTATAGAGACCGGCGCGTAACTTGGCCAGATTCGCTGGATGCGCAGTAGTCTTTTTTTATGTACCTTTGGTTGTTATAGGGACGCGGGGATCGTTGTAGCACCGTTTCGAGCAAGCGATTGGTGAATCATCGACAACACTTCGATTACATCTGAGAGGACTGAGTACAACTCAACTTGTTATTATTGTTTTAAATTTAAATTAAGTTTTTGTTAGGAGTGTTTGTTATTATTACACGTTATAAACATGACAACTTTTAATGGTATGTCTGATCTGAATAATCCAAAAACAAATTTACAGGTACTGATATAGCATAGAATACAAAGTAATTTATTTGGATGAGGATTAATACCAAGGTACCAATTTTTTAATATTTTAGTATAACAAAGCAGTTATTGTGAAATAACTATAATAGTAAGACAGATAGATCTGGTGGCGCAGATTGTAGATATTAAAGTCTCCTATATAATTGTAATAAGTATATCATTTTTCTCTATTATCAATAGGTTGTGCAGCGTATGCATTACAGGATTTTTTAGTATTTTACTAACACCTTGGGTTACATTATCAATGACCTAACACGGATCCCTAACTTTTTGGAAATATTCTACAGCCTATGCTCAATATACGTAGGCTGTAGGAATGTTTCAAATCTGTCACGTAGTTTTGAGTTAAATCGTGACAAACCAAAAACCAAGTCTTTCCTCTTTATAATATGTATTATCTAGTTCAGATTTCATATCGTTTAAGCGTACATATTTTATTTATAACACCTAAAAAACTTCACAAATTCTTTTCTTAAAAAACATTTTTTATACATACAATAATCATAAAATAATGACAAGCTAGAATAATGTAACCAGAAATTGTTGTATTATGCGCGAATTTACCCCCACTACGCCGAAATCTATCCAAGTTACGTGCCGGTGTCTATAACACCACTGTCTATGCTATCTATGCATATTGCAGTCATAATGAAAATAAATGAAAGTTTTCAATACCTAAATAACTGTTTCATGGACCATCATAAGCATATTGTAGTCTACTGAAGGACGAAGGCTTGTTCCGTTGCACGTCACTTGATCTGATCTTCCATAGATATATGTATGAAGCAAAAGTGAGAACTCACTTGTGTGTCTACATCATCATGCCAGACTTACTAGTCAGCCGCTTCCAGAATTAAATTCAAGAATGCGATCCTTTTTAAATGAAACAAAGAAAATGGATAGAACTAAAGCTTGGGTAGTCGATGATGATGAGATGACGCATTTTTTGCATGAGGAAACCGAACTGGACTTCAGTAGGTTAAAAAAGCTAGATTGGGGTACCAATATGTACCTACGTTCTAAGATTTGGGAGCTTCTGAGGCAGGAATATATACTGAAAATTTAAATTATTCCTTTGAGATTCTATGAAAAAGGAAAGTAAGTCAAGGGAAACTTTCTTGTCGTTTACTGTTCTATAACCACTTGAATCTATTTATGTCTCTATCGCCAATCTCAATTATGTGGACAATATGTAGAACATCTTTGAGTGGAAAGTAACAATGGAGCATTAGTATGCATTTGCAACTTTTACTACACCAAGTCTCGTTAGCTATTGTTATAATACGGTATGAATGGCAATAAAATGAGTTATAAATGACAGCTTGAATAATGAATAATGACAAATAGAAAGTAGCGTGAAAAGTTGTCTACGGAAACTTATAATTGTTTTGTAATTATTTATGGCTTACCTACTATCGAAAGTTCGAAGAATTTGTAATGTACAATGACATACTTCAGCTTGATTTTCAACGATTAACTGTGTTTTTTTAGTTTTATAACGCTTCGAACTTAAACTTAAATTATAGAGGAAGTTAGTAAAATAAATTAGAAATTAAAAGGCAGTACGTTTCTTTAGTGAACGTATAAGCTGCTTATGAACAGGATTACAAATAAAATGAGGTATGTTTTAGTTACTCGGAGATCGGTGTTTTAATCTAAAAGGGAAAGCATTTCTTAGCAAGCAACTCTCGAATATCTGAGGCCGAACGAAATTTATTGGCCCGTCTGGCCGTTAAAGTGTCTAAGAAGTAGGAAAAGTTAGTGCAAAAGGTTCAAGTTCAAAAACTACATAACATAGAGAACTTGACGTATTTTGTGGTTAATACAGCATGTTGTTGTTGCCCGTAGGATAAATCAATCAGAAAATTCGCTAATTTTATTATAAGGAATGCATTATTATGTATTTACCAGATCATGTTTGCATGCTGGATATGAAAAACAAAGTATGGATAAAGAAGACTATTTGTTTTAGTCTTCACTGCCAGAATATTTCAGAGAGGTTGGTGGATAAGTCATAAGAACGAAGCTGTTGCAAGCACTTATAAAATAATTTTATCATATTAATGATGTAAGCTCTACGGAGGAATAAATGAGAACCCTAATATACCAGAGCAGAGTTGTTAATTACACATTCTCTGTTATCCACGTAGGGGCTACTTTGTTAATTATACTCTCTATGGACGTACCTGTCATGTTTTCTGACTTGACTAATCCACTTACGACTGTGGTGACACACACTGGTGTAAGTGAATATAAATGACCAACTTTTCTAACATTAAACATGTTTGTTAATTAGTGGTTAAACAATTAAACTCTGTTTAAAATAGTTTCACTCCGTATGACACGACAAAGTTCGCATAAACAAGACTGCAATTAAGTGAGAGTTGAAACTTTGAAGTAAGTCAAATGAAAAATTTCCCATTTCCGTTGGAATATCAGTGGCCAGGGTTTAGTATTGATCGTGAACTATGGTAGGTCGTGACCAAGAAAGGCGAAAGTAAACTGCTGAGGTTTATTGTATTTGTGATCTAATATATTCGTGAAAGTGTTTTTCAATTGATTCTCGATTCTCATAAACACGTAAGCATGCATATCATCATGACTTTTCGGTTTATTTTACACCAGCTTTTACGGAGGTTCACTTCGATAAAATTTGAAATTGAATTCTGCTGATGAGTGCTGATCTTGATGATGATCTTTTCGGGTGAAAAATACATAATGTCATTTTCTATAATATAGGATATTAGAAACAAACATATTTACATTCATAATTAAGTACCCAAGTTAAACGGTAAAGATTGATATCTTTGTTGTATTAAATTAGAAAATGTCAACAATTTTTATTATTTCTCATTTGATGATTTTTGTTGATGAAAACCAGTTACATTTCCGTTTCCAAGTGTAGTAGTATGAATGAGATCGGAACTAATTAGAGCGTAAATTAATTATGAATTAATTATCTATTCTACTTTTTTAATCTGACACATGTGACTTTATGTGACACAAGAAATATTTATTGTATTGATATTTAAGTTCATCAAAGTTTATTCAACTAAAATATATTAAAAAAATTATATATATAAAAAATTATATACAGTATAGGGGTCTCTTGTCATTTAGCAATTGCCATATTAACATCTTACCATGCATTAAAATAACAATATATGTATTACGATATAACAATTTCAAATTAAAACAAATATCTATCTTAAATTAAGTCAGGGTGTAAAATTAAAACTTACAAAATATTATATCCATAAAAATGAATGCTGTTCGTAAATTTTACAAAATCTCGGTAATGGCTTGACCGATTTGGCTACCTTTATCTTGAAATATTTAAAGAAGTTAAAATATAAATGGAAAAGTTTAAAACGCATGAATAATTAAAAAAAAAAAACCATCCAAATTACACATGTATGAAGTAGCAGACACTTATTTAATCATAGTCAGTAATAAGTGATATGGCAACAAAAATAAAAGGCCTTTTCAGGGGAAGTAAGGAACTAGTCTTGATATAAATATGTATCGTTGATTAAAATATAGTAAAATGACATCCTGCAGTCGGCTGTGACTAAGAGTCGCCGTAGATTACAAACTTTTTAACGGCGGATAGTTTGGTTGGTTTCTTAGTCAGTATAAAGATGTATGGGAGTGCGCACATTATAACGATTCGGTATCGGCTGAAAAATAAGCCAAAACTCAACCTGATTAAACTATCAGCCGATTAAAACGTTTGTAGTCTATGAGATCTCTTAATCTACTTCGGACACACTTTAACGGTACGCTTATAGTCAAAAAGAGTTTTGTCCGAATAGGTCTTATGACTATGTTCCGAGAATGTTCAAAGAAAAAGGTTATATTTCCTAATGACGTCAGTTTGTTTACTTTAACTTTGGGTCAGAAAAAGCAAAAAGAACATTTTAAGCGCATAACGGAAGCTTTTAACAAGCAGGTCGCTAGTGTAGTGTCTGCCTCATAAAATATACCATCAAATCTTATCTGCACTGGTAGGTAGTGTTGTTACATGTTGTCTACAACTCCTGGTTTTTTTTTAAACATAGTTACGGGCGATAATGGCAACGGAAACCCGCTTAGCACATTACTAAGGTATTTATGTACAGACTGTCCTTATTTAACAAGCACTCAATTGTTGACGCGAAGATATCAATTTGTTTGATGTTTCTGTCAGCGAGTGTATGGTTTATTAATATATGGATATTAATAAACCATACACTCGCACAATTTCCATAAACCCTAACCAGCATACAGCTATAAGAAAAACCTTTAAAGTTTTTTCTTATAGCTGTGATTGATCGGATAATACCTAAGTCTTTTTGGTCTATGATCCTGCGACCGAGTGTCCCTAATTACAGAGACATAAAAACCTTCAAAGAGATGAAACAAATGTTGCAATATACAATATATATATATATATATATTGTA